>CM046033.1:7229821-7697321 GCA_025215565.1 Flaveria ramosissima | reverse complement strand
TAACCGAAGTTCACAGATGCAAACCCGGTGGTCTGGTGGCGTTCAAAGACGCAAACCTAGGTAGCATTTTCTCTTGTTCTTATGCGTTTTCATTTCAAGATTTCTTAAAATATATTTTAAAAGTTTTTAAGACTAGTTGAATATTGTTAGTAGTTTTTTTATTCGTTTTAATTTTTTGAAAAAAAGAAGGTTTCTTTACACAAAGTTATTTGTTTAATTTTCCCCCTTTCAATCTTTGATTTTTATATATATTTTAAAGGAAAAGAAATTGTTTATAGATGGGAAAGCAAGGAACTTACTGTCAACATGCTATGTTTTGATTATGAACCAAAAATTGGAACAAAATAAACTACTGCTATATTTTTTACAGAGTAGCAGAAGACCCAAAAGATTTGTTTTTTTTTTTTTGCATTTCTTGAGTTTAAAATGATGTACATTGGGTTACATTTGCTTACACTAAAAAAACGTTAGTGGTGTAATTACATTGGTTTACAGATTAGTTTAGATATTGGTTTACATTAGTTTACATTGTTTTACAGATTAGTTTACGTTGGTTTAATTCCGGTACAGTGGTGTAATATTGTTATTTTAGTTTACATTGTTTTACAAATTGTATTTTTTTTAATTGCTGTAATATTTTTCATTTCATTAGGTCATATTTTTGTTGGTTTTCATATATGTTTGTTTGATGTAACTCACTGTAAGTAATCAGAAATATGTTGTAATTTAGTGTAAGCATTAGAACGTTACAGTGAAATAAACATAATGTAATTCATTTGTAACTTATTGTTTCCGTTATATGAACATTATTTTTGAAATGATTTTCATGTATGTTTGTTTGATGTAACTCTTGTGTTACATCATTGTAACATTGTTATTAAATTTAAACACAAAAATGATAATGTAATATTACTTTGATTTGTCTTGTAATGTTACTTTGATTACAAAAATTGTCTTGTGCTCGTGGTGTAATTACAATAGTGTATAAATTGGTTTATATTGTTTTATAGATTGTTTTACATTAGGTTATTTTTTGTTACAGTTGGTTTATATTGTTTTATAGATTGTTTTACATTAGGTTATATTTTGTTACAGTGGTGTAGTTTTGTTTATTTGATTATAGTGGCGTAGTTTCATGATTTAATGTCGTTTGATTGTAAGGTTGTTGTAATGACGGTATTACTGTAAGCTTGAATGGTGTAATATCGGGTGTAATGGCTATTAGTTTGTTGGAGTGTTGTTTTACAAATTGTTTTACATTTGTTAATATTGGTTTACATTAGTTTATATTGTTTTACATTGATGTAATGTCGTTTTGGTTTGTTGTAATGATTGTGCTACTTTTAGTTTGAGTGTTGTAATCTCATGTATTTAACAGTGTAACTAGATGTTTTCGTTACAACTTTGCTAAAGATTACATTAGTATAAGATGGTGTAAAGTCATTTGATTGTTAGGTTGTCGTAATGTGGATGTTATTGTTAACTGGAGTGGTTTAATATCGGGTGTAAAAGTTTGGTAGAGTAGTGCAACATTATATGATCTAATGTTGTTTGCAAGATTACATGGGAGTTAACATTGTAATATGATGTAACTACGTACGGTCCGTACGGACGAATCTTTTTTCTTGCAATACTATAGTAGAATTACTTGATGTTACATCTTTTTACATTGACATAATTCACTGTAAGTAAGTACAAATAAGATTTAATTCATTATGAATAATTACAAATATGTTGTCTTTGTATTTTGATGGTTGGATTGTTGTGAGATGTTATGTCATTGATTGTTACGGTGTTACTCTATATGTTCTTAGTTTTACATTGGTGTATAAAGTTTTAGGCTTTGTTAGTGTATATTGTTTTAGTTTGCATTAATTTACAACTGTTTTAAGTTTTGTTAGTGAATTTGTTCTTAGGTTCCATTGGTTTACATTGAAATTTCAAAATTTACAACCGTAACTCATTTTTACATTGGTTTACATCATTCCATTTTGAAATTTCGTTACAGAGGTTTACATCAACTCATTTTTACATTGGTTTACAGAGGTGTACAACAATGTAACGTTGTAATATGATGTAACTATGTACGGGTGAAACATTTTTTTGCAATACTATACTAGAATTAAAGAGGAAAATATGATGAGTTTAATGGTGTAATTTTTATAAAAAAAATGATAATTTATAAAAAAAGTTATGAGTGTTTAAATAAAAAGGGGTAATAGGGATGACACTTGTCATGATCTTGTTAAATCTGAATTTTAATGGATTTGTTAAATGACCTTTATACCCTTTTTTATTGAAAAAAATTTGAAAGATCTTATCCATTCATTTCTTGATCTATGGTTAGTATTGGGTTAAAGGGTTCTCACAAAAATAGAGGGTTCTCAAAATAACCAAACCCTATATATATATATACACATATATATATATATATATATATATATATATAGTATACACATATATATATATACATATATATATATATATATATATATATATATATATACACATATATATATATACACATATATATACATATATATATATATATATATATATATACACATATATATACATATATATATACACATATATATACATATATATACATATATATATATATATATACATGTATATATATATATACATGTATATATATATACATGTGTATATATATATATATATACATATATATATATATATATATATATACATATATACGTACACACACATGTATATATATATATATATATATATATATATATATATATAAAATATATATATATATACACACATGTAGAGGAGCCGAGAAGCGAAAGGATGTTGGGGAGTCGAGCCGGTCGAGTGCCGGAAAATTTGAGAAGAGGTCTAAACTGACCAGGAATTTTGTGGCCGTGTCTCAGGCCAGGAGAGAGTATGTGGGGCCGCACCCCAAATTTGACAGGTGCAATTATCATCATCCCCCAGGGACGCAGTGCCGGGTGTGCGCTAACTGTAGGCGCCCGGGTCATATGGCGAGAGATTGCAGAACTGCACCGAACCTTGTAGCACCCGTCAACGCGGTTAACCCCGCCGGGAATGCAAGGGCTTGCTTTGAGTGTGGGAGCCCTGATCATTACCGAAACATGTGCCTTAGGCTGAATCGGGCACCGGGCCAATAGGGAAACAACCAGCAGCAGGTGATGGCTATCACTGGGAATCAAGGCCCGGCTACTCAGGGGAATGCAGCTCGGGGACGTGCATTCGTCATTGGAGCCAATGATGCTCGTCAGGACCCGAATGTTGTCACGGGTACGCACTTACTCAATCATCACTTCGCATCTATATTATTTGATACTGGAGCAGACAATAGTTTCATATCTTCTGAGTTTGTGCAATTACTTGATTTGAGTCCTAGTAGGCTAGAAACTAGCTACTCTGTAGAAATGGCCAATGGTAGAGTTGTTCAGGCCGATGAGATCATTAGGGAGTGTTCGTTAACGATGGAGGATCATACATTTGAGATAGATTTGATACCCTTCGAGTTAGGAAGCTTCGATGTGATTGTGGGTATGGATTGGTTGTCGCAAAATGGAGCAGAGATTGTTTGTCGAGACAAAGTAGTACGTATCCCTATGCCAAACGGGGAAGTACTCAAGGTTCAGGGAGAACGACCGGGTAAGAACTTGAAGCTTATTTCCTGCATGAAAGCACGCCAGAGTTTACGAAAGCAGTGCTACGCTTTTCTGGCTCATGTGGTTGAAAAGAAAGACGAAGAGAGGAAACTGGTGGATATTCCAGTGGTACGGGATTACCCAGAAGTATTTCCAGATGACTTGTCTGGTTTACCTCCTCCACGACAGGTGGAATTCCGTATAGAGTTGGTTCCTGGAGCTACACCGGTAGCAAAAACGCCATATCGACTAGCGCCATCCGAGATGCAAGAGTTGTCTAGTCAATTACAGGAACTACTGGAGAAGGGTTTTATTCGACCGAGTCATTCACCGTGGGGAGCGCCGGTACTATTTGTCAAGAAGAAGGATGGATCGTTCCGCATGTGGATCGATTACCATGAACTGAACAAGTTAACGGTGAAGAACCGATATCCTCTCCCCAGGATCGACGATTTATTTGATCAGCTGCAAGGAGCTTCGTATTTTTCAAAGATCGATCTTCGTTCTGGTTATCATCAGCTAAGGGTTTTCGAGGACGACATACCGAAGACTGCGTTCAGGACTCGTTATGGGCACTATGAGTTCTTGGTCATGCCGTTCGGATTGACTAACGCACCAGCTGTGTTCATGGATCTAATGAATCGGGTGTGCAAACCTTACTTGGATAAGTTCGTGATCGTGTTCATAGACGATATACTTATCTACTCCCGATCGAAAGAGGATCATGAAGGGCATCTTTGGGCTATTCTGGAGCTGCTACGCGAAGAGAAACTTTTCGCCAAATTCTCGAAGTGCGAATTTTGGTTGCAAGAAGTAAAATTTTTGGGTCATGTGGTTAATGAGGACGGGATTCATGTAGATCCCGGCAAGATCGAAGCGGTGAAGAAGTGGGATACGCGCCAGACGCCATCAGAGATACGACAATTTTTAGGATTGGCCGGTTATTATCGTCGCTTCATCGCGAATTTCTCAAAGATCGCACAACCATTAACCCTGCTTACTCAGAAAGACAAGAAGTTTGACTGGGGATATGCACAAGAGCAAGCGTTCCAAACGTTGAAAGAGAAGTTGTGCAACGCGCCAATATTGTCTCTCCCAGACGGAACCGATGATTTTGTGGTTTACTGCGATGCGTCACATCAAGGATTGGGGTGTGTACTAATGCAGAAGGACAAGGTGATTGCCTACGCTTCGCGACAACTTAAAGTGCACGAAAAGAACTACACCACTCATGATCTTGAGTTGGGCGCTGTAGTATTTGCACTCAAAATTTGGAGGCATTACCTGTATGGCACCAAATGCATCATCTTCACCGATCATAAGAGCCTTCAACATATTCTGGATCAGAAGGAACTTAATATGCGCCAACGACGTTGGGTAGAGCTTCTTAGCGACTACGATTGTGAAATCCGGTATCATCCGGGGAAAGCTAACGTGGTGGCTGATGCCTTAAGTCGTAAAGAACGTGTGAAACCACTACGTGCACGAGCGTTGGGATTGACCATCCAAACCAACTTGAAAGCTCAGATTCAAATTGCACAGAGTGAGGCATTGAAAGAAGAAAACCTTGCGGGAGAAGAGTTCCGGGGGTTAGATAAACAGATGATTCGCAAGGATGACGGTATTCAGTACTTCATGGGTCGCATATGGGTACCCAAATGGGGAGGTGTTCGAACCTTAGTCATGGATGAAGCCCACAAGACGCGATATTCTATTCATCCTGGTGCAGACAAGATGTATCATGATCTTAAGGATCTATACTGGTGGCCAGGCATGAAGAAAGACATTGCCTTATACGTCAGCAGATGCTTGACGTGTTCGAAAGTTAAAGCTGAACATCAGAAACCATCGGGATTATTACAGCAACCTGAGATTCCCGAGTGGAAATGGGAGAACATAGCTATGGATTTCATTACCAAACTCCCTAGAACAAGCAGCTGCCATGACTCGATATGGGTCATTGTTGATCAAATGACAAAGTCAGCACATTTCTTGCCTATCCGAGAAGACTACAAGATGGATAAGTTGGCGAGATTGTACATCAAAGAGGTCGTGACACGGCACGGGGTGCCGGTGTCAATCATATCCGACCGTGATAGCAGATTCACTTCACGTTTTTGGCAGACACTACAGAAAGCGATGGGCACTCGGTTAGACATGAGTACAGCCTATCACCCTGAAACAGATGGCCAAAGTGAACGCACTATACAGACGCTAGAAGACATGTTGAGAGCGTGTGTAATAGATTTTGGTGGTAGTTGGGATGCTCATCTGCCGTTGATTGAGTTTTCCTACAACAACAGCTACCATTCAAGCATTGGATGTGCTCCATTTGAAGCGTTGTATGGAAGGAAATGCAGATCTCCCGTTTGTTGGGCCGAGATTGGTGAAAGTCAACTAACAGGCCCCGAGATCATCCAAGAAACAACAGACAAGATTTTCCAAATCAAAGATCGACTTAAAGCCGCGCGAGATCGCCAAAAGAGCTATGCCGACAATCGTCGGAAGCCTCTAGAATTCAATGTTGGAGATCGTGTGTTACTCAAAGTTTCCCCTTGGAAAGGAGTCGTTCGATTTGGAAAGAAAGGGAAGTTAGCCCCAAGATACGTTGGACCATTTGAGATCACTGAAATAATCGGTCCAGTGGCTTACCGGTTAAGGTTGCCACAAGAGCTTAGCGGTGTGCATGATACTTTTCACGTGTCAAACCTCAAGAAATGTTTGGCCGATGAATCCCTTCACGTGCCAATCGAGGAAATCAAGATTGACGACAAGCTTCATTTTGTTGAAGAACCCATTGAGATCATGGATCGAAAGGTCAAGCAACTGAAGCGCAGTAGAATACCTATTGTTCGCGTAAGGTGGAATTCAAAACGAGGGCTAGAGTTTACATGGGAACGTGAAGATCAGATGAAACTCAAATATCCACATCTTTTCGAGGATGACACTCTTGGACCTAACTCCAGCTGAATTTCGGGACGAAATTCTCTCAACTGGGGGATACTGTGACATCCGTCACCTTAAGGTCCGTCAATTAACGTGATTGTCCATCATCTATTCTATGATTGGTCATTCCTCATCTCTATTTGATTCTTTATATGGATATCATGTGTGCATTATCATCGTTGTGTGTGTATTCATCTTAATCATGTGTTAACCTTAAAAAGACTTTTAAAACTTTCATCTTTGAAAACGTCAGGTATATCATTTTATAAATACAATAAATGTTTTTAATATAACCATTTCTTAAGTCATGACAACACTAAATGGACTTTTACAATTATAATGAAACATCTAATAAAGTCGTTTTTTTTAACAGAACAAAATTTGGGATAGCTCGTGTCACACCCCAACCTTGACGGCGGAAACGTCGAGGAGTGAGAGTTAAGATCGTTCATAGCCACATAACGCTATTAATAAACCAAATAAAGTTTAAACATAAGTTTTAAATTGTCACATTACAATCATAAGTTTCAAAGGAAACACAAACATAACATAGAATGCAATAAATCATTCCATCTTATTTATTAGTCTAGGTCCATTCCTAGATGCAAGCTTCAAAGTGTAGCTAATCAAACTTGGGCATTTCCTGAAACATGTTAAAAATAAAAGGTCAACAATAATGTTGGTGAGCATTCCATAGTTTTTAATACATGATTACATATAAAAGATGGCAACTCAAGTCATAAGTTAGAGAATATTTAGTGATTAGGGATGCTATGAACAATGCAACAATCAAACCTTGACAATGTTTTACAAGTCTCAAACGTTAAAAGTATATACGATCAGCTAAGTGTACTTGGATCAACCAAGCAGGCTTGTCTTACCCATAGATCTATGACTTCGCTGGGCTAGCAATAGTTAATGATTGTACATATAACGCCATAACATGGTAACCACATAAATTCAACTAACCACAACTTAACATGATGAATTGCCATAAAGTTTACAAGTCTCAAATAAGTTTACAATGCAAAGTATAGGTTAACATGTTTCACCCCAAAGTGTGAAATAAAATGAAAAGGGGGTATGGAATACTCACATGATCAAAGTATTTATTGGATGATTAAAAGAAAATAATCAAAAGCGTCGATACAAAGTAGTCCTTCACAATGCACCTAAATATATGTGTTCACAAAGTTAGGGTTAAATTAAAATAGGTTTAACGTTTTAATGGGAACTAAAGTTTTAATGGGATTTTTGGGATGTTGATAATTTATACTCAACTATCATGATAAATTTTTGGTTATGCCTTGTCAATATATTCTTTAATCGTTTTATTACTACGAAATAAAGGAAACGTTTGTCCCAAAGTTTAAATATAATCTAAAACATTCTTTTAAGACAACTCTTACTTTAAACAATAATATATATTTGTTATTTGAACAAATAATAATTAGATAAATTATAACAATATTTAAGGTCTATTTTTACAAGAAAATAATTTAAACGTATCGTTTGAACAAGGAACTATTTATTAGATTAACACCATATTTTAAGTTTAACCTACAAGAAATAACCTTAATATACCTTTTGAACAAATAATAATTTAAATAGTTAATCAACATCAAAAATCCTTTTTTTTTTTTTTTTATAAACATTTAACTAATTATATCATCTATTTTGTAAAAATAAACTTCTAGACAATATTTAAAACATCTAAAATTTTTAACTTTTATACAATGCCTTTTTATAATTTTTAAAAAATTTTAAAGATGTTGTAGAAGGCTAAAAAGCCTCAAAAAAAAGAAGTGGAGTGGCCCGGGGTCGAACCCGGGACCTCCAGGTTATGATGGGGATGGGTTACCAGTAGGCGAGGTCGCCTATGCCTGTCATAGGTTGGGTTTTAATTCTTTAAAACACAATTTCAATAAATCCCCCATATGAACCCTAGATTGTTCTTGATCCAAATCAAAGCTCAATTCGAGTTCGTAAACAACTGGAATCATGGGGCTTTTAATCCCCATGTGTAGGCGATCATAGACACGTATTTCACTTACTTGATTATGAGTCAATTGATGCGATCTCTATTGTTCGACCTCGGTTCTTCACGATTGCACAGGGGTGTATGAATTCGTTTGATTGTATTGTTTCAGAGGAATTGTTTTTGCAGAAAGTTAGAAAGGATCGAAAGAAAACTTTCCCCTCTGTTTATTGGGTTTAATTTGTACGTTAAAGCATCGAACGAGATCCGATTCTTGAACCATCTCTTCGGTTACAATTTGTTATTTATTTGATGATTTAACTCGAATTAATCCTGTAAATTAAGCTTAGCAATGATTATCGAACGTTTCTGTACGATTAATGTGATTAATCATCAATATTTGCACGTTGAACGGTTATTGGGCGATTAAAGTTTGTGTTTTGCTTCGAACCCCTTTAATTCCGATTGTAACGGTTCAATTGGTCACGGGTTCGAGTTCGTGGTGCTTAAACGAGTCGTGGGGTACCTTTTACACGGTTTAACTCGTGTTATCATGAAAGTTTGGGCTCGCCGGAGCCGCTGCCGGCAGTGGCCGGAGCCGGTCACCGGTTTCACGGGAGTGGGGGAAACATTAGTTTGGTTTTTTTTCCTTTTACAACTTTGGTCCCTCAACCTTCAACCCTTATCATTTTATGTACAAATTCTATTATTTAAAGTTTTTAGAATGACAATAAGGTCCCCTTGACTTTTATAACCTATTGTTATTATTATTATTATTATTATTATTACTATTATTTTGGTTATTATTATTATTATTATTATTATTATTATTATTATTATTATTATTATTATTATTATTATTATTATTATTATTATTATTATGGTTTTTATTATTATTATTATTATTATTGATATAACTTTTATTATTATGCAATAATTATTACAAATTAAAGAATTAAAAGCCCAATTTAAAGTAATATGCATAAGCAACCCACAAATTTCATGAATGACACATATGATCCCTAAACAAATTTAACAAGGTTAACTTTAATTTAACCTAAAAATACAAGATGTTACAGTCTCCCCAACTTAAAAGAATTTCGTCCCGAAATTAAGAATAAAACTATAAGAACAAATGCGGGTATCTCTCCTTCATATGATCCTCACGCTCCCAAGTGAACTCAGCTCCACGTTTGTTTTCCCAACGGACTTTAACGATAGGCGTGGTAGTTGTTCGGGTCTTCTTCAGGGTTCGATCCATAATCTCAACAGGCTTCTCAACAAAGTGCAATGACTCGTCAATTTGAATTTCCTCTAATGGAACATGCAAATTTTCATCAGCCAAGCACTTCCTCAAGTTTGAGACATGAAAGACAGGATGAACTCCGCTAAGTTCAGAAGGTAACTCCAGTTTGTAAGCCACTTTCCCAATTCTTTTCAAAATCTTGAAAGGTCCTACAAAGCGTGGGGCTAACTTACCCTTCTTCCCAAAACGTACAACACCCTTCCATGGAGAGACCTTAAGAAGAACCATGTCGTCGACTTGAAACTCCAACGGTTTGCGTCTTTTATCGGCATAACTCTTTTGGCGACTTCTAGCCACCTCAAGGTTATTTCGGATCTTGGAAACTTTGTCAGTCGTTTCTTGAATAAGTTCCGGACCAGTGATAAGATTTTCTCCAATGTCAGTCCAACAGATCGGAGAACGACATTTACGACCATACAAAGCCTCGAATGGTGCCATCTTGATACTTGAGTGATAACTATTGTTATACGAAAATTCCGCGAGCGGTAAGTGCGTATCCCAATCACCACCAAAATCAAGGACACAAAGACGCAGTAGATCCTCGAGGGTTTGGATTGTTCGTTCGGTTTGACCATCGGTTTGAGGATGGTAAGCCGTACTTAAATCCAATTGAGTACCCAAGAGTTCTTGCATCGAAGACCAAAAGTGTGATGTGAAACGGGCATCTCGATCGGAAATAATGTGTAAAGGCACGCCATGACGACTCACAATTTCGTCAATGTAGATTCGAGCCAGCTTTGAAACCTTGTATGTATCTCGTATAGGTATGAAGTGTGCTGTCTTGGTCAAATGGTCAACGATGACCCAAATACTATCATGACCACGAGGTGTACGAGGTAACTTGGTTATGAAATCCATGGATATATGCTCCCATTTCCACATAGGGATTTCAGGTTGCTCAAGTAAACCACTTGGTCGTTGATGCTCGGCTTTGACCCTTGCACACGTGAGACACTTAGAAACATAAGACGCGATATCCTTCTTCATTCCAGGCCACCAATATTGACCACGCAGGTCCATGTACATCTTATCGGAGCCAGGATGAATGGAGTATCGGGTTTGATGAGCTTCATTCATAATGAGGTGTCGAAGATTGTCACGATTCGGGATCCAAAGTCGATTCAGGAAATACCACATGCCATTCGGTTTTGTCTCCAGTTGCGACCGAACGTTAGACATCAAATCTTTATTCTTCCCTTCGTCGGTTAGTGCCGCTTGTTGAGCCTCGCGAATGCATAACTTGAGGTCACTATCGATCCTTATGTTTTGGAGCATGATAGTAGCCTCGTTGACATCCACATGGATCTCGGTATCAAATTCTCCTAGCGTATCGAACCATTGCCTTCGATCTCGAATCTCTTGAAGCGAGACAGTCTTGTTGTGAACCTTACGACTTAGCGCGTCGGCTACAACATTCGCCTTGCCAGGATGGTAGCGAATATCGCAGTCGTAGTCGCTAATTAGCTCGATCCATCGTCTTTGTCTCATATTGAGATCCTTTTGGTTAAACACGTGTTGGAGACTCTTATGATCGGTGTAGACTATGCATTGCGTCCCATATAAATAGTGTCGCCAAATCTTCAATGCGAAAACCACAGCACCAAGTTCGAGATCATGAGTTGTGTAGTTCACTTCATGAACCTTTAATTGCCTCGACGCGTATGCTATAACTTTGCCTCGTTGCATGAGAACACAACCAAGACCTTGATTAGAGGCATCGCAATATACGGTAAAGTCGTCGTTTCCATCGGGAAGTGTGAGAATAGGAGCGTTACACAACTTGCGTTTCAATGTCTCGAAAGCCTCTTCTTGCTCGGGTCCCCATTCAAAAAGTCGATTCTTTTGGGTTAGCGCCGTTAATGGTTTAGCAATCTTCGAGAAATTTGCTATGAACCTACGGTAATATCCCGCTAAACCCAGAAAAGAACGAACCTCGGTTGGGGTTGTGGGAACGCACCAATTCTTCACGGCTTCAATTTTAGCAGGATCGACGTGAATTCCTTGGCTATTCACCACATGCCCTAAGAATTGAACTTCTTCCAACCAAAATTCACACTTGGAAAACTTAGCGTACAATTGTTCTTTCTTCAAAAGTTCAAGAACTTGTCGCAAATGTGTCTCGTGATCGACTTTCGTCTTGGAGTAGATAAGAATGTCATCAATGAACACGATTACGAACCTATCCAAATACGGTTTACATACTCGATTCATGAGATCCATGAACACAGCAGGTGCATTGGTCAAACCAAAAGGCATAACCATGAACTCGTAGTGCCCATATCGAGTACGAAAAGCGGTCTTTGGAATGTCATCATCGTGAACACGTAGTTGATGATACCCAGAACGTAGATCGATCTTTGAGAATTGAGTTGCTCCTTGAAGTTGGTCGAAGAGATCGTCGATTCGAGGAAGAGGGTATCGGTTCTTGATAGTAAGCTTATTGAGTTCTCGGTAGTCGATGCACATACGAAATGAACCATCCTTCTTCTTCACAAACAGTACAGGTGCACCCCACGGTGATGAGCTAGGGCGAATGAAACCCTTATCGGTCAACTCTTGCAATTGACTAGCTAATTCTTGCATTTCGGACGGTGCAAGACGATAAGGTGATTTAGCCACAGGGTTTGCGCCAGGGATTAAATCAATCTTGAACTCAACTTCTCGCACGGGAGGTAACCCTTTAAGATCCTCGGGAAAAACCTCGGGAAAGTCTCGCACAACAGGAATGTCTTTCAACTCCTTACCCTTGGCCTTCGTATTAACTACATATGCCATGAAAGCCATATAGTTTTTACTTAAGCACTTGCGGGCCTTGATGCAAGACATGAGTTTGAGTCTTTGGGATGATTTCTCCCCAAAGACCTTCAAAGTATCCCCAGACGGTAGAGGAATTCGGATACACTTCTCGAAACATAGAATTTCCGCTCGATGTTTGGCTAACCAATCCATACCAATGATAACATCAAAGCTTCCCAACTGCATAGGAATAAGGTCGACGAAGAACTCGTGTTCGTTAAGGCTTAAAGTGCAGTCACGTATTACGACGTCCACAACAATAGATTTTCCATCGGCGATTTCGACAGTGAAAGATCTTTCTAGATTGACACGCGGTTTAGAAAGTAAAGACTCGAATTCCAGGGACACGAAACTCCTATCGGCACCCGAATCAAACAATACAGATGCATAATGTTTATTTACAAGATACATACCTGTTTGGTAACAACCTATTATTGGTATGATGAACATAGATAGGAAATTTCACAAGACAAGAAAAGACTATAAGAAATTCAACGGCGTACCATTCACCACATCGTTGTTGGCTTGTGCTTGATTGGCGTTGATATTGAAAGCCCTTCCACGAGCCGGTGGCACATTTCCCACGTTGCGAGGACATTGAGGACGAATATGGCCAGCCTCGCCACAGTTGTAGCAGGTTCGGTTGGTAAGCATGGCAGTGTTGTTTGGCGCACGAAGACAAGTAGCCACTAAATGACCATACTTTCCACACAGAGAGCAGACTCGGCATGGAATGTTGTTTGCATGGTGGTACTTGCACGTGTTACACATAGGATGTGGACCGGCATAAACCTTAGCCATGGGAGCTTGATTCGCAACCACCATTTGTTTTTGAGGAGCATTAGGAGCGGTCACGGCGTAGTTGCGTGTCGGGATGAACTTACGCTTTTTGTTTTGCGAAGATGACTCGGCCCTTACCTCCTTTGTTGCCTCGGGTATCACCTTCGCAACAGACTTGGAACCCTTTGCCGACATAGTACCAGCTCTTATATGATTCTCGGTGAGCTGTGCAGTAATGGTAATTGCTTCCTCCAAAGTTGTGGGCCTACTACCCACCACGGCATCTTGAATTTGAGGTGGCACCCCCTTGATAAATTTCTCGATGTTACGGGGCACGGTGTCCACCATGTGTGGTAGGAGCATACTCAACTCATGATGCCGGGTGGAATAAGCCAAATGATTCCCACCATCCTGTTTAAGGTTCCAGAATTCCTCCTCTAATTTTTGCAGCTCGCTCCTTGGACAAAACTTTTGGATCATGATCTCCTTAAATTCCTCCCAAGGTAAGGTCAAAGCAACCTCGGTTCCACGGTTTCTTTTTTCACTATTCCACCATGTGAGTGCTCGTTGTTGAAGAACACTTGTGGCATAGCGAACCTTGAACTCGTTGGGGCACTCACTAACAATGAACGTGTTCTCCATGCTTTCAAACCACTCGAGAAGTCCAGTGGCTCCTTCTTTTCCACTAAAGCTAGTGGGTTTGCACGAGTTGAAGTGTTTAAAGGTGCAAGTACGGTTGTTCTCGTGTTGATTGTTCCCATTTTGATTGTTGCTATTGTCTCCATTAGCACCACCATTGTTCCCATTGGTGTTGTTGTTGTTGCTATTAGCCATTAGTGTGCTATTGAGTTCAGCAACCATAGTCGGGAGAACGGCAGCCATTTGTCGGGCAATCATGGCAGCCAGCTTACGGTCGGAACTTCCACGCTTTCCATGGTGACGAGACATGCTGGATATACAAAAATGAGTTAGTATAGGAGCGGGGATAACAAAGGATAGTAGTTTAACAAAGATAGGCTAAGAGTTATAAGGTACACGGGATGTTTCCATTTGGTAACGCATTACCATTTGAAAACGTTGACACGTCAAGGTGAATTGACCCATTTACCTTAGAAACTTGTGTATGTTGACCATAGTTTTTCACTCATCCCAGAAATCCCCAGGTAAGCATAACTAGTCCCGTAGGATTTATGCGATATGCTTGCCTTAGCCCGAGGGCCTTTTGCCAGGAAAACCAGGATACAGGTGTCTATGTATCACACAATATTTCTTAGGTTCATAGAATCAAAACCTTGATGAGATTTATATAGATTAGACATAACGTCTAAAGATCCAAGTCCTAACATAAGCATAAGATTTCACGTGTCGACGAGAATAAGATTAAGAGAGTTCATGTTCGGGGAGAGTCAAAGAGTCAAAGTTAAGTTTAGGGAGACAAGTAACAATGTTTAGGCAACCCTATGCTAAGGCATTAAATTGCACATAAGGGGCATAGCATTATGTAGCATGAAAAGTATATAATTTACAAGATAGAAATATAATTCTATAAGGTTCATGCATACTATAGCTTAGGTCACCATTTCTAATAACCTAGATCCCTATAGTTATGGGCTCTGATACCAATCTGTCACACCCCAACCTTGACGGCGGAAACGTCGAGGAGTGAGAGTTAAGATCGTTCATAGCCACATAACGCTATTAATAAACCAAATAAAGTTTAAACATAAGTTTTAAATTGTCACATTACAATCATAAGTTTCAAAGGAAACACAAACATAACATAGAATGCAATAAATCATTCCATCTTATTTATTAGTCTAGGTCCATTCCTAGATGCAAGCTTCAAAGTGTAGCTAATCAAACTTGGGCATTTCCTGAAACATGTTAAAAATAAAAGGTCAACAATAATGTTGGTGAGCATTCCATAGTTTTTAATACATGATTACATATAAAAGATGGCAACTCAAGTCATAAGTTAGAGAATATATAGTGATTAGGGATGCTATGAACAATGCAACAATCAAACCTTGACAATGTTTTACAAGTCTCAAACGTTAAAAGTATATACGATCAGCTAAGTGTACTTGGATCAACCAAGCAGGCTTGTCTTACCCATAGATCTATGACTTCGCTGGGCTAGCAATAGTTAATGATTGTACATATAACGCCATAACATGGTAACCACATAAATTCAACTAACCACAACTTAACATGATGAATTGCCATAAAGTTTACAAGTCTCAAATAAGTTTACAATGCAAAGTATAGGTTAACATGTTTCACCCCAAAGTGTGAAATAAAATGAAAAGGGGGTATGGAATACTCACATGATCAAAGTATTTATTGGATGATTAAAAGAAAATAATCAAAAGCGTCGATACAAAGTAGTCCTTCACAATGCACCTAAATATATGTGTTCACAAAGTTAGGGTTAAATTAAAATAGGTTTAACGTTTTAATGGGAACTAAAGTTTTAATGGGATTTTTGGGATGTTGATAATTTATACTCAACCATCATGATAAATTTTTGGTTATGCCTTGTCAATATATTCTTTAATCGTTTTATTACTACGAAATAAAGGAAACGTTTGTCCCAAAGTTTAAATATAATCTAAAACATTCTTTTAAGACAACTCTTACTTTAAACAATAATATATATTTGTTATTTGAACAAATAATAATTAGATAAATTATAACAATATTTAAGGTCTATTTTTACAAGAAAATAATTTAAACGTATCGTTTGAACAAGGAACTATTTATTAGATTAACACCATATTTTAAGTTTAACCTACAAGAAATAACCTTAATATACCTTTTGAACAAATAATAATTTAAATAGTTAATCAACATCAAAATCCTTTTTTTTTTTTTTATAAACATTTAACTAATTATATCATCTATTTTGTAAAAATAAACTTCTAGACAATATTTAAAACATCTAAAATTTTTAACTTTTATACAATGCCTTTTTATAATTTTTAAAAAATTTTAAAGATGTTGTAGAAGGCTAAAAAGCCTCAAAAAAAAGAAGTGGAGTGGCCCGGGGTCGAACCCGGGACCTCCAGGTTATGATGGGGATGGGTTACCAGTAGGCGAGGTCGCCTATGCCTGTCATAGGTTGGGTTTTAATTCTTTAAAACACAATTTCAATAAATCCCCCATATGAACCCTAGATTGTTCTTGATCCAAATCAAAGCTCAATTCGAGTTCGTAAACAACTGGAATCATGGGGCTTTTAATCCCCATGTGTAGGCGATCATAGACACGTATTTCACTTACTTGATTATGAGTCAATTGATGCGATCTCTATTGTTCGACCTCGGTTCTTCACGATTGCACAGGGGTGTATGAATTCGTTTGATTGTATTGTTTCAGAGGAATTGTTTTTGCAGAAAGTTAGAAAGGATCGAAAGAAAACTTTCCCTCTGTTTATTGGGTTTAATTTGTACGTTAAAGCATCGAACGAGATCCGATTCTTGAACCATCTCTTCGGTTACAATTTGTTATTTATTTGATGATTTAACTCGAATTAATCCTGTAAATTAAGCTTAGCAATGATTATCGAACGTTTCTGTACGATTAATGTGATTAATCATCAATATTTGCACGTTGAACGGTTATTGGGCGATTAAAGTTTGTGTTTTGCTTCGAACCCCTTTAATTCCGATTGTAACGGTTCAATTGGTCACGGGTTCGAGTTCGTGGTGCTTAAACGAGTCGTGGGGTACCTTTTACACGGTTTAACTCGTGTTATCATGAAAGTTTGGGCTCGCCGGAGCCGCTGCCGGCAGTGGCCGGAGCCGGTCACCGGTTTCACGGGAGTGGGGGAAACATTAGTTTGGTTTTTTTCCTTTTTACAACTTTGGTCCCTCAACCTTCAACCCTTATCATTTTATGTACAAATTCTATTATTTAAAGTTTTTAGAATGACAATAAGGTCCCCTTGACTTTTATAACCTATTGTTATTATTATTATTATTATTATTATTACTATTATTTTGGTTATTATTATTATTATTATTATTATTATTATTATTATTATTATTATTATTATTATTATTATTATTATTATTATTATGGTTTTTATTATTATTATTATTATTATTGATATAACTTTTATTATTATGCAATAATTATTACAAATTAAGAATTAAAAGCCCAATTTAAAGTAATATGCATAAGCAACCCACAAATTTCATGAATGACACATATGATCCCTAAACGATTTTAACAAGGTTAACTTTAATTTAACCTAAAAATACAAGATGTTACAGCTCGGGGGTTAAGTGCAGGGACTAAACTTGTAATTTTGCAAACTTGGGCTGGGTATAAATACCCTCTTATCAGCCCTAAAACCTCATTATCATCATCTTCTTCATCTTCACCCTCTACACACACAAAATCATCATTCTTGCACCAAATCCAACCCGAGGGGTCTCGTTTTCTTCGTCTTGACACCGTCTACAGCTTAGACTACCCCTTTCTAGCAGGTAGTTGTCTTTGGTTGTCCGTTTTCTAGCCTTTTCACGGCTGTCCAAAACTAGGGTTTCGGGTGTTCGGGTTCAACCCGAACATACAAGGTCGTATGGGTGCGTGTAAGGTCTCTTTGCTTGTGTTTCATGTTTGTGTATGTTTGTTGAGTGTTTCTGGAGGTCTTTGTGGTGTAAAACCCGTGTTTAGAGCAGCTCGGGGGCTGCTCACCCCGACTACAGTCGCGATTCTGCAGATCAGGCGACTGGGTCATCCATGCGATTGAGCCGTGCGACTGAGTGGGTCGTGCGACTGAATCATACGTTTGAGTCAATCGCGCGACTGAGTTGTGCGACTAGGCATGTTGCGCGACTGAGTTGTGCGACTGAGTGTGTGTATGCGATTGAGTCATGCGTGCGAATGAGTGTATGCGACTGAGTCATGCGATTGAGTGATTGTGTGCGATTGAATCAGGTGACCGACTGAATGTGTGCGAATGTGCGTGATTCGCACGATTGGAGTCCAATCGCATGAATGAAGGTTCAATCGTACGAAAGTATAATTCGTACGACTGAAGGTTGATTCGTGCGTATGGGAGCTGAGTCGTGCGATTGGGTGTTGTGTGGTACGACTGAATGCCAGTCATACGAATGAAGGCTCAATCGTACGAATGAAGCTGATTCGCACGATTGAGGGTTGATTCGCACGAATGGAGGTTGAGTCGTGCGTCTGACCTTGTTATGCGACTGAAATTGTTGAGTTTGATCCCTTGTGCGTGGTGTGAGTATGTTGTGTGATGTTGAGGTAACATTAACACAATAATGCCATTGTTCGGCCACAAAGATTAAAGTCAACGCGAGAAAGGGGCACACATACCATTTTGAACAAATTGAACTAACGCTTTACAACGATCAATCGACTTAAAACTATTGACACTTATTCAATGCTTCTTCAATAACAACGAGACTTTTACTTAAACATCATCATTAATGGCGACAATGTCTTGTACTTGGATCTATATAAGATCTAGTACGTGTGTCAGTCTGTGTGTGTTATACGCGACCCAGCCGATACGACCCGAACCGACCCATCATTATTGCGCGCTTATACATATATCATATCATTAATGCTATACAATAACTGTCAATAGGTGTTTGACTGTTTATTTGCATTCAACATTTGGGATACATCGATCATACATACTTACCACCTAACAAGTGAGTTTCGTGGCCCCTTTTTACGCTTATACAATATTTCAATCATTTACAACTTGGGGGAAAAGTATGCTTACTCATTTTCAATGCTGTACAACTTACATACATTTTACTTACAAGGAATCAACGTGATACTGTGTTGCAAGTACTATTTGATACATGCTTGGGTCTGCTGTGTGGTTCTATCTTTGCAACTATTTAATTCCAGTGTGGGAACCGACGGTTAGGTATTGGTAGTACTACTGGGTTGACACCCCCACCCTCGTTCGATGGTATACTAGTTGGTACCATCAGTGGCCAGGAACGGGCCCTTGGGTGAATATATGCCGATAATTTCTTTGTGTACGTCGCTAGGTTTGGTTGCAAAGCTCATGTCATGTGATATTTACTTGTGTATATAACTGTATTCACGGTATTCCGCAACGCTTACACTATACAACATCACTTACATTTTATTACATAAACCTGCGAGCTCACCAACAATTATGTTGACCGTTTTAAGCATATCTTTTCAGGTGATCATGCAAGTCCAGGAATCTAGGTGTGCTGCCTTAGTGGAGACCCTAGGATGCATTTTGGGACTTAACATGTTATGATAAACAATCTTTTGAACAATGTTAACGCTTGTAAACAATTATCATCTTTTGAAACTTGTTCCCGGGTTGTGGGAATTAACATTTACAAGTTCATCTTATGTGATTATGTGTTATCTTTATCATGTTGCTATGGCTATGTTGTCGTGAACATTGACTAAACACGACACAAGTCCCCTTGTCGTCGGGTGTCGTCATGACACGCATGTCATCATTTATTTATATTGCTCTCTATCGCTTACCATGTGTTATGACGATCCCGGTCTCGTTACATCCCCGTGTTTCCGCTTTAGCGGGGGTGTGACAGATTGGTATCAGAGCCATTGGTTATAGAGAATTAGGCAATACGCTTGACCTAGACTATAACCTAGGAACCTTCATGTAGATTTGCATGCTAGGACTCTGTATGCATATTATATCTCGTGTATGCGTTCCTCGTTGCTTGATTTGTTCATCTATTTGTTATGTGATCTTTCCGCCCTATGAGAGAGCCCTTGTGCTCACTCTTTTATGGGATGCTTCTATTGGATCTTCCTTTCCCTCTGCGCGCCGAGTTAGTTTATCAGATCCGGGTATTAAACCCGAAGAGATCTTCACAGATCATGCTATTGCGCTTGACCTTGGACATTGAGATTAAACCTGAGGAGGCTTCGTCTGAAACCTCGAAAGAGGAAGGAAATAGACAACCTCCGCTAGACTAAACGTGATTGTATACATGGGCTTACAACTGTTGTGATGGATTATTTTTGAAACATTGTCAATTCATGGTGTGTGAACTGCACGAATTGCATGCGATATGTGATCACAATAAGTGTGCTATTAATTTGGGAATACTGGACTTGATGGATTATTATGGATAATATGTAAAGGAAAGTCGGATGTCATGTAACCGGATCGGGCATCATTCTTGGTACATCGTGGGTGTTGTGGGAACGCTGCGGGGAACCCTATATATAAACATCACCGGTATACCGAGAATATGCTTGAAATGGGCTGCATGGTGATCTTGACCGACCGGAACATGAACATTGGAACTTGATAAGTGGAATACTTGTGTATCTTATGGTGACTAAAGCTTATATGTTACCTCTTTTATGATTAGAACATGCCGCCACGAAGAGTTACCCGTAGCAATAGTGGCGGGAGTGAAGCCCCAAGGGGCAGAGGCCGAGGCACCAAGAGCAAACGATGCTCCTGCCAGTAACAGTCAAGGAACAGGGAACGCCGACATGGCAGCCCTGATTGCTCAACAGTTGGCCGCGCTAATCCCTACTATTGTGGCCCAAGTAAGCGACGCACTCCAACAAACACCCTCATGGGGATGGTGGCAACGATGATGGAGCGCAAGGTGGGATCGAAACTGAGACGGGAAACGGAAACCCGACCGGAAACGAGAGCAACCAGGAAACCGGGAATGGCGGTACTGCCGGTATTGAAACTGGAGTGGTTAATGCTCGTCGGGGATGTTCGTACAAGGAGTTTGTGGCTTGTAAGCCGAGGGAATTGATGGGAAAGGTGGGGCGATAGCCCTGACCAGGTGGCTAGAAAAGATGGAGGCAGTGATCGACATAAGTGAGTGCCTCGACAGTCAAATGATCAAGTATGCCACTTGTTCGTTACAGGGTAAGGCCCTAACCTGGTGGAACACCCAGATTCAAGCTCGGGGAAGAGAATCTACGATGCAGATGTCGTGGGATGAATTCAAAGCGTTGATCACCGAGGAATACTGCCCACTCAACGAGATGCAGAAGTTGGAGCATGAGTTCTGGAATCATGCTATGGTGGGGGCAGGGCATGCAGCTTATACTGATCGTTTTCATGAGCTGGCAAGATTGGTTCCGCATCTGGTTACGCCGGAATCAAAGAGGATCGAGAGGTACATTTGGGGACTCGTGCCTCAAATTAGAGCGATGGTTACAGCAGCCGCTCCTCCTACTATTCAGAGCACAATTCTGAAAGCTGGCGCTTTGACTGATGAGATGGTTAGAACTGGAGTTTTGGGCAGAGGAGCCGAGAAGCGAAAGGATGTTGGGGAGTCGAGCCGGTCGAGTGCCGGAAAATTTGAGAAGAGGTCTAAACTGACCAGGAATTTTGTGGCCGTGTCTCAGGCCAGGAGAGAGTATGTGGGGCCGCACCCCAAATGTGACAGGTGCAATTATCATCATCCCCCAGGGACGCAGTGCCGGGTGTGCTCTAACTGTAGGCGCCCGGGTCATTTGGCGAGAGATTGCAGAACTGCGCCGAACCTTGTAGCACCCGTCAACGCGGTTAACCCCGCCGGGAATGCAAGGGCTTGCTTTGAGTGTGGGAGCCCTGATCATTACCGAAACATGTGCCCTAGGCTGAATCGGGCACCGGGCCAACAGGGAAACAACCAGCAGCAGGTGATGGCTATCGCTGGGAATCAAGGCCGGCTACTCAGGGGAATGCAGCTCGGGGACGTGCATTCATCATTGGAGCCAATGATGCTCGTCAGGACCCGAATGTTGTCACGGGTACGCACTTACTCAATCATCACTTCGCATCTATATTATTTGATACTGGAGCAGACAATAGTTTCATATCTTCTGAGTTTGTGCAATTACTTGATTTGAGTCCTAGTAGGCTAGAAACTAGCTACTCTGTAGAAATGGCCAATGGTAGAGTTGTTCAGGCCGATGATATCATTAGGAAGTGTTCGTTAACGATGGAGGATCATACATTTGAGATAGATTTGATACCCTTCGAGTTAGGAAGCTTCGATGTGATTGTGGGTATGGATTGGTTGTCGCAAAATGGAGCAGAGATTGTTTGTCGAGACAAAGTAGTACGTTAACCTATGCCAACGGGGAAAGTACTCAAGGTTCAGGGAGAACGACCGGGTAAGAACTTGAAGCTTATTTCCTGCATGAAAGCACGCCAGAGTTTACGAAAGCAGTGCTACGCTTTTCTGGCTCATGTGGTTGAAAAAAAAGACGAAGAGAGGAAACTGGTGGATATTCCAGTGGTACGGGATTACCCAGAAGTATTTCCAGATGACTTGTCTGGTTTACCTCCTCCACGACAGGTGGAATTCCGTATAGAGTTGGTTCCTGGAGCTACACCGGTAGCAAAGACGCCATATCGACTAGCGTCATCCGAGATGCAAGAGTTGTCTAGTCAATTACAGGAACTAATGGAGAAGGGTTTTATTCGACCGAGTCATTCACCGTGGGGAGCGCCGGTACTATTTGTCAAGAAGAAGGATGGATCGTTCCGCATGTGGATCGATTACCGTGAACTGAACAAGTAACGTTGAGAGAACCGATATCCTCTCCCCAGGATCGACGATTTATTTGATCAGCTGCAAGGAGCTTCGTATTTTTCAAAGATCGATCTTCGTTCTGGTTATCATCAGCTAAGGGTTTCGAGGACGACATACCGAAGACTGCGTTCAGGACTCGTTATGGACACTATGAGTTCTTGGTCATGCCGTTCGGATTAACTAACGCACCAGCTGTGTTCATGGATCTAATGAATCGGGTGTGCAAACCTTACTTGGATAAGTTCGTGATCGTGTTCATAGACGATATACTTATCTACTCCCGATCGAAAGAGGATCATGAAGGGCATCTTCGGGCTATTCTGGAGCTGCTACGCGAAGAGAAACTTTTCGCCAAATTCTCGAAGTGCGAATTTTGGTTGCGAGAAGTAAAATTTTGGGTCATGTGGTTAATGAGGACGGGATTCATGTAGATGAGATCCGGCAAGAATCGAAGTGAACGAAGGTGAAGAAGTGGGATACACGCCAGACGCCATCAGAGATACGACAATTTTTAGGATTGGCCGGGGTATTATCGTCGCTTCATCGCGAATTTCTCAAAGATCGCACAACCATTAACCCTGCTTACTCAGAAAGACAAGAAGTTTGACTGGGGATATGCACAAGAGCAAGCGTTCCAAATGTTGAAAGAGAAGTTGTGCAACGCGCCAATATTGTCTCTCCAAACGGAACCGATGATTTTGTGGTTTACTACGATGCGTCACATCAAGGATTGGGGTGTGTACTAATGCAGAAGGACAAGGTGATTGCCTACGCTTCGCGACAACTTAAAGTGCACGAAAAGAACTACACCACTCATGATCTTGAGTTGGGCGCTGTAGTATTTGCACTCAAAATTTGGAGGCATTACCTGTATGGCACCAAATGCAATCATCTTCACCGATCATAAGAGCCTTCAACATATTCTGGATCAGAAGGAACTTAATATGCGCCAACGACGTTGGGTAGAGCTTCTTAGCGACTACGATTGTGAAATCCGGTATCATCCGGGGAAAGCTAACGTGGTGGCTGATGCCTTAAGTCGTAAAGAACGTGTGAAACCACTGCGTGCACGAGCGTTGGGATTGACCATCCAAACCAACTTGAAAGCTCAGATTCAAATTGCACAGAGTGAGGCATTGAAAGAAGAAAACCTTGCGGGAGAAGAGTTCCGGGGGTTAGATAAACAGATGATTCGCAAGGATGACGGTATTCAGTACTTCATGGGTCGCATATGGGTACCCAAATGGGGAGGTGTTCGAACTTAGTCATAGATGAAGCCCACAAGACGTGATATTCTATTCATTCTGGTGCAGACAAGATGTATCATGATCTTAAGGATCTATACTGGTGGCCAGGCATGAAGAGAAAGACATGCCTTATACGTCAGCAGATGCTTGACGTGTTCGAAAGTTAAAGCTGAACATCAGAAACCATCGGGATTATTACAGCAACCTGAGATTCCGAGTGGAAATGGGAGAACATAGCTATGGATTTCATTACCAAACTCCCTAGAACAAGCAGCTGCCATGACTCGATATGGGTCATTGTTGATCGAATGACAAAGTCAGCACATTTCTTGCCTATCCGAGAAGACTACAAGATGGATAAGTTGGCGAGATTGTACATCAAAGAGGTCGTGACACGACACGGGGTGCCGTGGTGTCAATCATATCCGACCGTGATAGCAGATTCACTTCACGTTTTTGGCAGACACTACAGAAAGCGATGGGCACTCGGTTAGACATGAGTACAGCCTATCACCCTCAAACAGATGGCCAAGTGAACGCACTATACAGACGCTAGAAGACATGTTGAGAGCGTGTGTAATCGATTTTGGTGGTAGTTGGGATGCTCATCTGCCGTTGATTGAGTTTTCCTACAACAACAGCTACCATTCAAGCATTTGATGTGCTCCATTTGAAGTGTTGTATGGAAGGAAATGTAGATCTTCCGTTTGTTGGGCCGAGATTGGTGAAAGTCAACTAACTGGCCCCGAGATCATCCAAGAAACAACAGACAAGATTTTCCAAATCAAAGATCGACTTAAAGCCGCGCGAGATCGCCAAAAGAGCTATGCCGACAATCGTCGGAGCCTCTAGAATTCAATGTTGAGAGATCGTGTGTTACTCAAAGTTTCCTTGGAAAGGAGTCGTTCGATTCGGAAAGAAAGGGAAGTTAGCCCCAAGATACGTTGGACCATTTGAGATCACTGAAAGAATCGGTCCAGTGGCTTACCGGTTAAGGTTGCCACAAGAGCTTAGCGGTGTGCATGATACTTTTCACGTGTCAAACCTCAAGAAATGTTTGGCCGATGAATCCCTTCACGTGCCAATCGAGGAAATCAATATTGACGACAAGCTTCATTTGTTGAAGAACCCATTGAGATCATGGATCGAAAGGTCAAGCAACTGAAGCGCAGTAGAATACCTATTGTTCGCGTAAGGTGGAATTCAAAACGAGGGCCAGAGTTTACATGGGAACGTGAAGATCAGATGAAACTCAAATATCCACATCTTTTCGAGGATGACACTCTTGGACCTAACCCAGCTGAATTTCGGGACGAAATTCTCTCAACTGGGGGATACTGTGACATCTGTCACCTTAAGGTTCGTCAATAACGTGATTGTCCGTCATCTATTCTATGATTGGTTCATTCCTATCTCTATTTGATTTTTATGTGGATATCATGTGTGCATTATCATCGTTGTGTGTGTATTCATCGTAATCATGTGTTAACCTTAAAAAGACTTTTAAAACTTTCATCTTTGAAAACGTCAAATATATCATTTTATAATACAATAAATGTTTTTAATATAACCATTTCTTAAGTCATGACAACATTAAATGGACTTTTACAATTATAATGAAACATCTAATAAAGTCGTTTTTTTAACCGAACAAAATTTGGGAAACTCGGGGGTTAAGTGCAGGGACTAAACTTGTAATTTTGCAAACTTGGGCTGGGTATAAATACCCTCTTATCAGCCCTAAAACCTCATTATCATCATCTTCTTCATCTTCACCCTCTACACACACAAAATCACCATTCTTGCACCAAATCAAACCCGAGGGTCTCGTTTTCTTCGTCTTGACACCGTCTACAGCTTAGACTAGCCCTTTCTATTAGGTAGTTGTCTTTGGTTGTCCGTTTTCTAGCCTTTTCACGGCTGTCCAAAACTAGGGTTTCGGGTGTTCGGGTTCAACCCGAACATACAAGGTCGTATGGGTGCGTGTGAGGTCTCTTTGCTTGTGTTTCATGTTTGTGTATGTTTGTTGAGTGTTTTTGGAGGTCTTTGTGGTGTAAAACCCGTGTTTAGAGCAGCTCGGGGGCTGCTCACCCCGACCACAGTCGCGATTTGCAGATCAGGCGACTGGGTCATCCATGCGATTGAGCCGTGCGACTGAGTGGGTCGTGCGACTGAATCATGCGTTTGAGTCAATCGCGCGACTGAGTTGTGCGACTAGGCATGTTGCGCGACTGAGTTGTGCGACTGAGTGTGTGTATGCGATTGAGTCATGCGTGCGAATGAGTGTATGCGACTGAGTCATGCGATTGAGTGATTGTGTGCGATTGAGTCAGGTGACCGACTGAATGTGTGCGAATGTGCGTGATTCGCACGACTGGAGTCCAATCGCACGAATGAAGGTTCAATCGTACGAAAGTATAATTCGTACGACTGAAGGTTGATTCGTGCGTATGGGAGCTGAGTCGTGCGATTGGGTGTTGTGTGGTACGACTGAATGCCAGTCATACGAATGAAGGCTCAATCGTACGAATGAAGCTGATTCGCACGATTGAGGGTTGATTCGCACGAATGGAGGTTGAGTCGTGCGTCTGACCTTGTTATGCGACTGAAATTGTGGAGTTTGATCCCTTGTGCGTGGTGTGAGTATGTCGTGTGATGTTGAGGTAACATTAACACAATAATGCCATTGTTCGGCCACAAAGATTAAAGTCAACGCGAGAAAGGGGCACACATACTATTTTGAACAAATTGAACTAACGCTTTACAACGATCAATCGACTTAAAACTATTGACACTTATTCAATGCTTCTTCAATAACAACGAGACTTTTACTTAAACATCATCATTAATGGCGACAATGTCTTGTACTTGGATCTACATAAGATCTAGTACGTGTGTCAGTCTGTGTGTGTTATACGCGACCCAGCCGATACGACCCGAACCGACCCATCATTATTGCGCGCTTATACATATATCATATCATTAATGCTATACAATAACTGTCAATAGGTGTTTGACTGTTTATTTGCATTCAACATTTGGGATACATCGATCATACATACTTACCACCTAACAAGTGAGTTTCGTGGCCCCTTTTTACGCTTATACAATATTTCAATCATTTACAACTTGGGGGAAAAGTATGCTTACTCATTTTCAATGTTGTACAACTTACATACATTTTACATACAAGGAATCAACGTGATACTGTGTTGCAAGTACTATTTGATACATGCTTGGGTCTGCTGTGTGGTTCTATCTTTGCAACTATTTAATTCCAGTGTGGGAACCGACGGTTAGGTATTGGTAGTACTACTGGGTTGACACCCCCACCCTCGTTCGATGGTATACTAGTTGGTACCATCAGTGGCCAGGAACGGGCCCTTGGGTGAATATATGCCGACAATTTCTTTGTGTACGTCGCTAGGTTTGGTTGCAAAGCTCATGTCATGTGATATTTACTTGTGTATATAACTGTATTCACGGTATTCCGCAACGCTTACACTATACACATCACTTACATTTTATTACATAAACCTGCGAGCTCACCAACAATTATGTTGACCGTTTTAAGCATATCTTTTCAGGTGATCATGCAAGTCCAGGAATCTAGGTGTGCTGCCTTAGTGGAGACCCTAGGATGCATGTTGGGACTTAACATGTTATGATAAACAATCTTTTGAACAATGTTAACGCTTGTAAACAATTATCATCTTTTGAAACTTGTTCCCGGGTTGTGGGAATTAACATTTACAAGTTCATCTTATGTGATTATGTGTTATCTTTATCATGTTGCTATAGCTATGTTGTCGTGAACATTGACTAAACACGACACAAGTCCCCTTGTCGTCGGGTGTCGTCATGACACGCATGTCATCATTTATTTATATTGCTCTCTATCGCTTACCATGTGTTATGACGATCCCGGTCTCGTTACATCCCCGTGTTTCCGCTTTAGCGGGGGTGTGACAGATTGGTATCAGAGCCATTGGTTATAGATAATTAGGCAATACGCTTGACCTAGACTATAACCTAGGAACCTTCATGTAGATTTGCATGCTAGGACTCTGTATGCATATTATATCTCGTGTATGCGTTCCTCGTTGCTTGATTTGTTCATCTATTTGTTATGTGATCTTTCCGCCCTATGAGAGAGCCCTTGTGCTCACTCTTTTATGGGATGCTTTTATTGGATCTTCCGTTCCCTCTGCGCGCCGAGTTAGTTTATCAGATCCGGGTATTAAACCCGAAGAGATCTTCACAGATCATGCTATTGCGCTTGACCTTGGACATTGAGATTAAACCTGAGGAGGCTTCGTCTGAAACCTCGAAAGAGGAAGGAAATAGACAACCTCCGCTAGACTAAACGTGATTGTATACATGGGCTTACAACTGTTGTGATGGATTATTTTTGAAACATTATCAATTCATGGTGTGTGAACTGCACGAATTGCATGCGATATGTGATAACAATAAGTGTGCTATTAATTTGGGAATACTGGACTTGATGGATTATTATGGATATGATGTAAAGGAAAGTCGGATGTCATGTAACCGGATCGGGCATCATTCTCGGTACATTGTGGGTGTGGTGGGAACGCTGCGGGGAACCTTATATATAAACATCACCGGTATACCGAGAATATGCTTGAAATGGGCTGCATGGTGATCTTGACCGACCGGAACATGAACATTGGAACTTGATAAGTGGAATACTTGTGTGTCTTATGGTGACTAAAGCTTATATGTTACCTCTTTTATGATTAGAACATGCCGCCTCGAAGAGTTACCCGTAGCAATAGTGGCGGGAGTGAAGCCCCAAGGGGCAGAGGCCGAGGCAGAGGCAGAGCACCAAGAGCAAACGATGCTCCTGCCAGTAACAGTCAAGGAACAGGGAACGCCGACATGGCAGCCCTGATTGCTCAACAGTTGGCCGCGCTAATCCCTACTATTGTGGCCCAAGTAAGCGACGCACTCCAACAACACCACCCTCATGGGGATGGTGGCAACGATGATGGAGCCCAAGGTGGGATCGAAACTGAGACGGGAAACGGAAACCCGACCGGAAACGAGAGCAACCAGGAAACCGGGAATGGCGGTACTGCCGGTATTGAAACTGGAGTGGTTAATGCTCGTCGGGGATGTTCGTACAAGGAGTTTGTGGCTTGTAAGCCGAGGGAATTTGATGGGAAAGGTGGGGCGATAGCCCTAACCAGGTGGATAGAAAAGATGGAGGCAGTGATCGACATAAGTGAGTGCCTCGACAGTCAAAGGATCAAGTATGCCACTTGTTCGTTACAGGGTAAGGCCCTAACCTGGTGGAACACCCAGATTCAAGCTCGGGGAAGAGAATCTACGATGCAGATGTCGTGGGATGAATTCAAAGCGTTGATCACCGAGGAATACTGCCCACTCAACGAGATGCAGAAGTTGGAGCATGAGTTCTGGAATCATGCTATGGTGGGGGCAGGGCATGCAGCTTATACTGATCGTTTTCATGAGCTGGCAAGATTGGTTCCGCATCTGGTTACGCCGGAATCAAAGAGGATCGAGAGGTACATTTGGGGACTCGTGCCTCAAATTAGAGCGATGGTTACAGCAGCCGCTCCTCCTACTATTCAGAGCGCAATTCTGAAAGCTGGCGCTTTGACTGATGAGATGGTTAGAACTGGAGTTTTGGGCAGAGGAGCCGAGAAGCGAAAGGATGTTGGGGAGTCGAGCCGGTCGAGTGCCGGAAAATTTGAGAAGAGGTCTAAACTGACCAGGAATTTTGTGGCCGTGTCTCAGGCCAGGAGAGAGTATGTGGGGCCGCACCCCAAATGTGACAGGTGCAATTATCATCATCCCCCAGGGACGCAGTGCCGGGTGTGCTCTAACTGTAGGCGCCCGGGTCATTTGGCGAGAGATTGCAGAACTGCGCCGAACCTTGTAGCACCCGTCAACGCGGTTAACCCCGCCGGGAATGCAAGGGCTTGCTTTGAGTGTGGGAGCCCTGATCATTACCGAAACATGTGCCCTAGGCTGAATCGGGCACCGGGCCAACAGGGAAACAACCAGCAGCAGGTGATGGCTATCGCTGGGAATCAAGGCCCGGCTACTCAGGGGAATGCAGCTCGGGGACGTGCATTCATCATTGGAGCCAATGATGCTCGTCAGGACCCGAATGTTGTCACGGGTACGCACTTACTCAATCATCACTTCGCATCTATGTTATTTGATACTGGAGCAGACAATAGTTTCATATCTTCTGAGTTTGTGCAATTACTTGATTTGAGTCCTAGTAGGCTAGAAACTAGCTACTCTGTAGAAATGGCCAATGGTAGAGTTGTTCAGGCCGATGATATCATTAGGAAGTGTTCGTTAACGATGGAGGATCATACATTTGAGATAGATTTGATACCCTTCGAGTTAGGAAGCTTCGATGTGATTGTGGGTATGGATTGGTTGTCGCAAAATGGAGCAGAGATTGTTTGTCGAGACAAAGTAGTACGTTAACCTATGCCAAACGGGGAAGTACTCAAGGTTCAGGGAGAACGACCGGGTAAGAACTTGAAGCTTATTTCCTGCATGAAAGCACGCCAGAGTTTACGAAAGCAGTGCTACGCTTTTCTGGCTCATGTGGTTGAAAAAAAAGACGAAGAGAGGAAACTGGTGGATATTCCAGTGGTACGGGATTACCCAGAAGTATTTCCAGATGACTTGTCTGGTTTACCTCCTCCACGACAGGTGGAATTCCGTATAGAGTTGGTTCCTGGAGCTACACCGGTAGCAAAGACGCCATATCGACTAGCGTCATCCGAGATGCAAGAGTTGTCTAGTCAATTACAGGAACTAATGGAGAAGGGTTTTATTCGACCGAGTCATTCACCGTGGGGAGCGCCGGTACTATTTGTCAAGAAGAAGGATGGATCGTTCCGCATGTGGATCGATTACCGTGAACTGAACAAGTTAACGGTGAAGAACCGATATCCTCTCCCCAGGATCGACGATTTATTTGATCAGCTGCAAGGAGCTTCGTATTTTTCAAAGATCGATCTTCGTTCTGGTTATCATCAGCTAAGGGTTTTCGAGGACGACATACCGAAGACTGCGTTCAGGACTCGTTATGGACACTATGAGTTCTTGGTCATGCCGTTCGGATTAACTAACGCACCAGCTGTGTTCATGGATCTAATGAATCGGGTGTGCAAACCTTACTTGGATAAGTTCGTGATCGTGTTCATAGACGATATACTTATCTACTCCCGATCGAAAGAGGATCATGAAGGGCATCTTCGGGCTATTCTGGAGCTGCTACGCGAAGAGAAACTTTTCGCCAAATTCTCGAAGTGCGAATTTTGGTTGCGAGAAGTAAAATTTTTGGGTCATGTGGTTAATGAGGACGGGATTCATGTAGATCCCGGCAAGATCGAAGCGGTGAAGAAGTGGGATACACGCCAGACGCCATCAGAGATACGACAATTTTTAGGATTGGCCGGTTATTATCGTCGCTTCATCGCGAATTTCTCAAAGATCGCACAACCATTAACCCTGCTTACTCAGAAAGACAAGAAGTTTGACTGGGGATATGCACAAGAGCAAGCGTTCCAAACGTTGAAAGAGAAGTTGTGCAACGCGCCAATATTGTCTCTCCCAAACGGAACCGATGATTTTGTGGTTTACTACGATGCGTCACATCAAGGATTGGGGTGTGTACTAATGCAGAAGGACAAGGTGATTGCCTACGCTTCGCGACAACTTAAAGTGCACGAAAAGAACTACACCACTCATGATCTTGAGTTGGGCGCTGTAGTATTTGCACTCAAAATTTGGAGGCATTACCTGTATGGCACCAAATGCATCATCTTCACCGATCATAAGAGCCTTCAACATATTCTGGATCAGAAGGAACTTAATATGCGCCAACGACGTTGGGTAGAGCTTCTTAGCGACTACGATTGTGAAATCCGGTATCATCCGGGGAAAGCTAACGTGGTGGCTGATGCCTTAAGTCGTAAAGAACGTGTGAAACCACTGCGTGCACGAGCGTTGGGATTGACCATCCAAACCAACTTGAAAGCTCAGATTCAAATTGCACAGAGTGAGGCATTGAAAGAAGAAAACCTTGCGGGAGAAGAGTTCCGGGGGTTAGATAAACAGATGATTCGCAAGGATGACGGTATTCAGTACTTCATGGGTCGCATATGGGTACCCAAATGGGGAGGTGTTCGAACCTTAGTCATAGATGAAGCCCACAAGACGTGATATTCTATTCATTCTGGTGCAGACAAGATGTATCATGATCTTAAGGATCTATACTGGTGGCCAGGCATGAAGAAAGACATTGCCTTATACGTCAGCAGATGCTTGACGTGTTCGAAAGTTAAAGCTGAACATCAGAAACCATCGGGATTATTACAGCAACCTGAGATTCCCGAGTGGAAATGGGAGAACATAGCTATGGATTTCATTACCAAACTCCCTAGAACAAGCAGCTGCCATGACTCGATATGGGTCATTGTTGATCGAATGACAAAGTCAGCACATTTCTTGCCTATCCGAGAAGACTACAAGATGGATAAGTTGGCGAGATTGTACATCAAAGAGGTCGTGACACGACACGGGGTGCCGGTGTCAATCATATCCGACCGTGATAGCAGATTCACTTCACGTTTTTGGCAGACACTACAGAAAGCGATGGGCACTCGGTTAGACATGAGTACAGCCTATCACCCTCAAACAGATGGCCAAAGTGAACGCACTATACAGACGCTAGAAGACATGTTGAGAGCGTGTGTAATCGATTTTGGTGGTAGTTGGGATGCTCATCTGCCGTTGATTGAGTTTTCCTACAACAACAGCTACCATTCAAGCATTTGATGTGCTCCATTTGAAGTGTTGTATGGAAGGAAATGTAGATCTTCCGTTTGTTGGGCCGAGATTGGTGAAAGTCAACTAACTGGCCCCGAGATCATCCAAGAAACAACAGACAAGATTTTCCAAATCAAAGATCGACTTAAAGCCGCGCGAGATCGCCAAAAGAGCTATGCCGACAATCGTCGGAAGCCTCTAGAATTCAATGTTGGAGATCGTGTGTTACTCAAAGTTTCCCCTTGGAAAGGAGTCGTTCGATTCGGAAAGAAAGGGAAGTTAGCCCCAAGATACGTTGGACCATTTGAGATCACTGAAAGAATCGGTCCAGTGGCTTACCGGTTAAGGTTGCCACAAGAGCTTAGCGGTGTGCATGATACTTTTCACGTGTCAAACCTCAAGAAATGTTTGGCCGATGAATCCCTTCACGTGCCAATCGAGGAAATCAATATTGACGACAAGCTTCATTTTGTTGAAGAACCCATTGAGATCATGGATCGAAAGGTCAAGCAACTGAAGCGCAGTAGGATACCTATTGTTCGCGTAAGGTGGAATTCAAAACGAGGGCCAGAGTTTACATGGGAACGTGAAGATCAGATGAAACTCAAATATCCACATCTTTTCGAGGATGACACTCTTGGACCTAACTCCAGCTGAATTTCGGGACGAAATTCTCTCAACTGGGGGATACTGTGACATCTGTCACCTTAAGGTTCGTCAATTAACGTGATTGTCCGTCATCTATTCTATGATTGGTCATTCCTCATCTCTATTTGATTCTTTATGTGGATATCATGTGTGCATTATCATCGTTGTGTGTGTATTCGTCGTAATCATGTGTTAACCTTAAAAAGACTTTTAAAACTTTCATCTTTGAAAACGTCAGGTATATCATTTTATAAATACAATAAATGTTTTTAATATAACCATTTCTTAAGTCATGACAACATTAAATGGACTTTTACAATTATAATGAAACATCTAATAAAGTCGTTTTTTTTAACCGAACAAAATTTGGGATAGCTCGGGGGTTAAGTGTAGGGACTAAACTTGTAATTTTGCAAACTTGGGCTGGGTATAAATACCCTCTTATCAGCCCTAAAACCTCATTATCATCATCTTCTTCATCTTCACCCTCTACACACACAAAATCACCATTCTTGCACCAAATCCAACCCAAGGGGTCTCGTTTTCTTCGTCTTGACACCGTCTACAGCTTAGACTACCCCTTTCTAGCAGGTAGTTGTCTTTGGTTGTTCGTTTTCTAGCCTTTTCACGGCTGTCCAAAACTAGGGTTTCGGGTGTTCGGGTTCAACCCGAACATACAAGGTCGTATGGGTGCGTGTGAGGTCTCTTTGCTTGTGTTTCATGTTTGTGTATGTTTGTTGAGTGTTTTTGGAGGTCTTTGTGGTGTAAAACCCGTGTTTAGAGCAGCTCGGGGGCTGCTCACCCCGACCACAGTCACGATTTTACAGATCAGGCGACTGGGTCATCCATGCGATTGAGCCGTGCGACTGAGTGGGTCGTGCGACTGAATCATACGTTTGAGTCAATCGCGCGACTGAGTTGTGCGACTAGGCATGTTGCGCGACTAAGTTGTGCGACTGAGTGTGTGTATGCGATTGAGTCATGCGTGCGAATGAGTGTATGCGACTGAGTCATGCGATTGAGTGATTGTGTGCGATTGAGTCAGGTGACCGACTGAATGTGTGCGAATGTGCGTGATTCGCACGACTGGAGTCCAATCGCACGAATGAAGGTTCAATCGTACGAAAGTAGCTAATTCGTACGACTGAAGGTTGATTCGTGCGTATGGGAGCTGAGTCGTGCGATTGGGTGTTGTGTGGTACGACTGAATGCCAGTCATACGAATGAAGGCTCAATCGTACGAATGAAGCTGATTCGCACGATTGAGGGTTGATTGGCACGAATGGAGGTTGAGTCGTGCGTCTGACCTTGTTATGCGACTGAAATTGTGGAGTTTGATCCCTTGTGCGTGGTGTGAGTATGTCGTGTGATGTTGAGGTAACATTAACACAATAATGCCATTGTTCGGCCACAAAGATTAAAGTCAACGCGAGAAAGGGGCACACATACCATTTTGAACAAATTGAACTAACGCTTTACAACGATCAATCGACTTAAAACTATTGACACTTATTCAATGCTTCTTCAATAACAACGAGACTTTTACTTAAACATCATCATTAATGGCGACAATGTCTTGTACTTGGATCTATATAAGATCTAGTACGTGTGTCAGTCTGTGTGTGTTATACGCGACCCAGCCGATATGACCCGAACCAACCCATCATTATTGCGCGCTTATACATATATCATATCATTAATGCTATACAATAACTGTCAATAGGTGTTTGACTGTTTATTTGCATTCAACATTTGGGATACATCGATCATACATACTTACCACCTAACAAGTGAGTTTCGTGGCCCCTTTTTACGCTTATACAATATTTCAATCATTTACAACTTGGGGGAAAAGTATGCTTACTCATTTTCAATGCTGTACAACTTACATACATTTTACTTACAAGAAATCAACGTGATACTGTGTTGCAAGTACTATTTGATACATGCTTGGGTCTGCTGTGTGGTTCTATCTTTGCAACTATTTAATTCCAGTGTGGGAACCGATGGTTAGGTATTGGTAGTACTACTGGGTTGACACCCCCACCCTCGTTCGATGGTATACTAGTTGGTACCATCAGTGGCCAGGAACGGGCCCTTGGGTGAATATATGCCGACAATTTCTTTGTGTACGTCGCTAGGTTTGGTTGCAAAGCTCATGTCATGTGATATTTACTTGTGTATATAACTGTATTCACGGTATTCCGCAACGCTTACACTATACAACATCACTTACATTTTTTTACATAAACCTGCGAGCTCACCAACAATTATGTTGACCGTTTTAAGCATATCTTTTCAGGTGATCATGCAAGTCCAGGAATCTAGGTGTGCTGCCTTAGTGGAGACCCTAGGATGCATTTTGGGACTTAACATGTTATGATAAACAATCTTTTGAACAATGTTAACGCTTGTAAACAATTATCATCTTTTGAAACTTGTTCCCGGGTTGTGGGAATTAACATTTACAAGTTCATCTTATGTGATTATGTGTTATCTTTATCATGTTGCTATGGCTATGTTGTCGTGAACATTGACTAAACACGACACAAGTCCCCTTGTCGTCGGGTGTCGTCATGACACGCATGTCATCATTTATTTATATTGCTCTCTATCGCTTACCATGTGTTATGACGATCCCGGTCTCGTTACATCCCCGTGTTTCCGCTTTAGCGGGGTGTGACAATATATATATATATATATATATATATATATATATATATATATATATATATATATATATATATATATATATATATATATATATATATATATATATATATATATATATATATAAACCATGTTATATCTATACTATATTCAATGCATAGAATACAATCACTTTTTAGGGTAAAATAGTATTTATAACATTATTTACAAATTACCCATTGCAATTAGTTACATAATAACCTTACACTTGCATAAAATTTTATATTATCTACCCATAAACCAAAAAAACTTAATATGTTTTAATATTTTAGCTAAATCTTTTAATCTATCATATTTAAAAACGTTTTGAAACTACAACTTAACCTGTGTTTTTTTAAACGTTTTGGTGTAAACTTTTTGCTGAACAGATTTGTATTTTGTGAGGTAAAATAAGCTAATGCATATATGTACAAGTAGTTATGCAAAACTCATATATATATATATATATATATATATATATATATATATATATATATATATATATATATATATATATATATATATATATATATATATATATATATATTTGGTGTTTTAAATTTTAACTTAGAAAAAACATAATAGATTTAGTAAAATAGTACAAGAATAACAAAATATTAAATACACGTGCCGAATGTAAAATGACAACCATCCGCATTGCGTGGTCACCCTTCTAGTACTAGTTCACAAATAAAGTGAAAACACAGGAAAAAAACATGTCATCTCTCTCTAAAAATTAATAGGCCTTTGGTTTAAATGTTGTTTTTACTGGTTTCCGCTATAACCTCTTGAAAAGTCCTGCCCAACACAACGTGTAATTTACTAGATCCTATTGGTTAAGAAGGTATCAACAGGTCTTGTAAGTTTACCAATAGCAGGTTCCGATGGTAGACTGTTGCTATTTTGGTTAATATGGAATTCTATTTTTTCTTCATATTATCTTCAAAATGTATATTATTGCTAATTTTGAAATCTATAATCCAATAATTTAGCATATAAAAGTTGATATTTACAACACATTGTTTCGATTCACATTCGACATTTTGATAACGACATTGAACTATAATATTAAATACTATGTACTATATTCTAAATAATTGAATTTTTAATTCTGTATATATGGTAATCAGATTTATATAACTTTATAAATCTTATTGATGTATAAAAAAACAAAAAATAATATTTTTTTACTCGTGATAAATCGCGTTCGATTAAGTAATAATATTATTTATTTGTTTTTCATTCAAAAGAGGACCATAATGCACACACATATTAAAACTATATAATGTATATATGTTAGAAAAGAGGATTTATATATGTTATAGTATTAGGTTATATAATATGTTATATTTAGGTTTGTTTAACCTTCAATTTAAACAATTTAGCTAATAGGCAGGTGATCTAGGCTCGAGATTCGGCTCGTTTACCAACGAACCGATTTCTAGCAAACTTCTGCAAAATTTTTGAATTTTAACAAACTTCCTACTTTACGTATAAAAGCCATGTTTTAGAACATTGGAAAATAATTTCAGTAATATTTTTACACCTTGTCTCGCTTTGTTTTCATTAAAATTAATTATTTTTACACTTAATAAAACACTAGCTAGAACACGGGTGAATGAAAAAATTAAATTAATAGCTGTTTATTAATATTTCAAAATTATAAAATTAATTTTTTGAGAATAAATGCACTACTAGAAAAACTGCAATAGATGACGCACAATGCGCGTCATCTATGTTGTCAGATGACACGTATATGCGCGTTAAGGAAGATGTAGTCATAAATGAAAGATGACACGCATTTGCATGTCATCTCTTTTTAAACAATGTCAAATTTTTAAAAGGTTTTTGTATTGAAAACTTTATTTTAATTTTTTTTGTTTTTTTAATAAAAACATGTTTTTTAATTATCAAAAAACATGTTCAAAATCTGAAATGTATATAAACAATAATTAGCATTTAATGTATTATAAAATGGTTAACTTTTATTTACTAACGATATGTGTATAAATCCTAAGTGTTACTTAATTAGTTGGATGATGTTAAAAAATAACATATGACTTTTAACATTTTGTTTTATTGATATAATTAAAAAGTTATCTAAAAAACATGTCCTTAACACAATAGTAACAATAACCATAACTTAAAGCAATTAACTACAATAACTTACAGCATTAATAATACTAAAATAAGAAAAACTGAACATACAATCATCAAATATGATGCATACTAATGAACATTAGGAGAAGCAAAAACCCTAAAAATGGAAGATGATGAAGAAGCAGAATCATCATTAATCAGCATCTTACCTGCTGACGTATGCATGTCCTCATACAATGATCAACTAACATTTTCAGAGTGTTACAAATCCCAGAAGCAATAATTTCATCTAATCCATCAGCATATGCTGATGATGTCAACACCTCAAAGCTATAGGTACTTTATGCGCATGCACAGGTATAATGATCTCAAGGTGTTTGATAAAATGCCTCAATGAATTTGCTTGCATCATCCCCTACTGTTTGGTATAACTTTTGCACTTTATTTTCACATTTAACTCATCTGATGCCCAAAAGAGATCATTTTTTTTGGGAAACAAGCAATCTTGATGGAAAATGATGAAGTCAGTGTTGGGTTTGCAGCCTCTGAGCACCAATTAAGTTGTATGACTTTAAGTTTTCATCATACATTTTGTTGGTTTTGTTTTACTTGTGCTTAAAAGGGAAATTTGGGTTCAATTTCATTGAATTATGTGTGATAGATGATGACAAATGGTAGTTGAATAGTTGAATTAAATTATATGCATTGGAAGTTTGGAACTTCCATGCTTGATGATGAACATGAATATTAAGATGAAGATGAAGATGAAAGACACTGATTCCAATTCTTTTTATTTGGGTTAAATCATGTGGGGATGTCAGTGTGTTTATGTGCAGATTGATTGTTTTCCATTCAGAATTCATGGCAGTGTGTGTAAGTGTGTTTGTGTGTGTATTATTCTCAGTCTCTCAGGCAACCATGCATGTGCTTTCCTAAAGACACTTTTATCATTGTATTTACTACACCTTTCTGCTTTAGTTTACCTTAGGTCTTGTGATGATGCTATCTTGCATTCATATCAATCAAAGATTTGAACTTTTTTACAATGGGATTGGAACCCAATTGGTTGAAATTATTGTGGTAACTTTGAAATGTTCTTTTGCAGAGAGATATGGTTATTGCAGAGGGAAAGAGAAATGAGAAAAAATGGTCAGACAATCTGAAAAAGAAGGTAAGTTTAATGGTGAAATAGGGGGTGTCCATAAAAGGTAAGGAAATTAGGAAGAATAGGCATGAAAGGAAATAACTTGAAAGCAAAAGGCTGTGTAATCAAAGAAGATGAAAGATTGGACCACTTCTTTATAGCCTGTGCCTATTACTACACACATTGAATTGCCATCTAGTTTGCTGTTTCTTAGAAAAGGTATGAACCCAAGATTTGTGAGCTTTTATTCACTTTGTATCTACTTTTTTTATAAAGAATATCAACAAAGTAGTCATTTTTCTATGTGTTTTATATCTCTAATTATGGTTATGCCAGGATAATTTGACGCATATAATCATGAGCTGCATGAGTCTTTGGTTGAATATCTACGGCCAAACCCTAAATTTTTTCATTGTGTACGCGAATAGTAATACATTTTTAACGCCTTTTTTGACACTATTTGTTCATTATGGGACTTAACTCTTAACCATATGGAAAGGAAGATTTTACTAAACACATTGATGTCATTAAGCTACAAGCCTTTTAAAAATCTCATATCACATTACCTCATGGTTAGTTTAATGACTTATATAAGTATAACACACTCGAGAAAATGATTACTTTTGTAATTTTCTCTTTTTTTCTGTTTAATCAACTCTGCATCTTTCATCTTATAAGCTACCACTTAAGTTGATTTCTATTGTCGATTACCATGAGTTTAAGTCGTTTTAAACTGTACCAAATCAGTACATGCAACTTGAGACCACCATAAAAAAAACTCACATTATGTCGGAGGCTATCTAACACAATTTTCAAGTAGCAGTTCCTTTGAAACACTGTTCATTTTCAAAATTGTTTAAGTGATATGATTTGTTTAAAAATTAAAACCACAAAACATCACATGTTCCTATGATAATGTTCTTATTGATTGAATAAATGATATAAAAAGATCAAAAAACAAAATAAAATAGACCCACGTGATGTAGCATGAGCCAGAAAGAAAAAAGAAAGGATATAAAAGTAGATTTTGATTCTGAAGTGGTGAATGGTACAATGTTGATTAGGGGGTGCAGCCATTATGCATTTAAGGCTTGAACAATATCATTGAATGTTGAGTTATCATGATTTGAGTGCGACAACTGCAAGATGGAAAGCAACATAGGACTAATAAGTCAAAAGGTTCACAACAACAACAGAAAGGAAGGAGGACAACTTCAATTTTACCCTCTAAAATCACAAAAAAGATGAATACAACACGAATGAAGTTTTGTTTGTATTTGTTTGTATTCAAGTGTTTAAGTAAGCTAATATAAATACATAAACATAATCTTTATTATTCACGTACGTTTTGTTAAAGAATAAAATACTTTTGTGAATTAAACTTAAACCGCCCGCTAACAGCTTATAACAGTGCTCTAGCATGTCCCTACAAGTTAGGCGACAGGAACATAACAAAGGATATATGAGAGTTTGTGGCAGTACCATGTCGATCAAAACTAATATGTAAAAGTCACTACAAGAATATGAGGTTATGAAGACAACAACGTTTTGTCGCTATAGGTTACCCTATGGCGACGACATTTACGGTTTTGGTTATACAAGACCTAAGGCGACGACAAGTTGTGGTCGTAATGTGAATCTATCATGACAACACAATGTCATTGTCGATGGTGGTCGTCACATATATATTTTCATACATTTTGATTTATTTTAAATAATACTGCAATTTAAACAATGATGTATCCCTTATGCGACGACATATCATTGCAATAAGTTGAAACTTATTTTCTCCTCTAAAATAATTTGGAGAGAAAAAGCCCGCCTTTATAAAATATCTATGGCGACAACATGTCATTACCATAGGTTGTATAATAATTATTTTTATTATAACTATTTAATTATTTAAAACAGCAGAGTCTACGGTGATTACAGGTCGTCACGATAGACTCATGTCGTCGTCATAGGTATTAATTAAATTTATTTTTCGATTAAATAAATCATGATACTATTATTGCCGACAGCTTAGTGTAGATGACAGATCGTCACGATAGACTTTTGTGGCGACTAAAGCTATGATGACGACTTATTTTTGGCCTACAGCCGCGAGGTTGTGGAAACTACACTCGTGGCGACGAAATTGGGACCCTATGAAAATGAATTTTTTCATCGCCTTAGCCTTATATTCTACAATGGAAATATATGAATGTTTACTATGGAGACAAAACTCTCGATACATACAAGATGGAAACCCTAAGAAACCCTAACTTAGACGCATTGTCCATAAACTAGTAAATGGTCCAATACAATATATACAATAAAAACTCCTTAAGTTGTAGCATAGATATTAATCATGCCCATCTTGTTACAAATAAAATTTATTTGAGCTTTCAAGAGAGGTTTAATAAGGATATTTGTAAGCTGATAGTTCGTCTTAATGTAACTCAACAGGGTAGATGGATGACATGTTTGAATATTTGTTGTCTAATATTGATTAGATGACAGTCAACCTCTATATGTTTTGACATCTCATGAAATACTTGAATCTAGGCTATATCTATAGTTGATTGACCATTGCAATATAGTCACATCAAGTTCTGAGAAACAATCTCGAGTTCTTTGAGAAAATGACAAACCCATATTATGTGTGCGGTTACATTTACCGTAGATCTACACATTGCCTCATCTTACGATTTAGATACTGTGTTTTTCGTACTATTACAAGACGCAAGAATTCCCCTAACAAACACACAATATACGTTCATAGACCATCTTGTATTGGAATAACCTACCCAATCCACATATGGATATCTTTTTATCCTTCCATCTCCCTTCTCTATAAAGGCAGCTACACGTTTTGTGATAAGATCAACATATAAGATCATTAAACCTAGTGTGATCTTGAGATAATATACGAAGAGTCGCATCCTTAGGTTTGGTATATGGTGTAGTCATGAACATCAAGACATTAATAACGAAGAAAATATCTGGGTGTGTAACTATCAAGTAGTTAGTCTTCCCGACCAATCATTTGTATCGCTCCAGCTCTATCGTCATGCTCTCGTCCTCTCTAGAAGGAGCTTCCTTAGGCTATCAACTGGCTTGCAACATAGAAATTCATAGTGGCTCAAAATATCAAGGATGTACTTCTTTTGAAAAATAAGTATTCTTTTTGGAGGGTGGTATACCTTTATTCCAAAGTAGTATTGAAGTAGACTTAAATCGGTAATCTCGACCTTGCTATCTCGTATAATTATGAAATTATCCACATACACAATACAAACAACTTTCAAACTTTCCTATAACACGTGAAAACCGATCCTACCATGCTCTAAAAGACTACTTAAAACCATACAAGGAACCTCATAGTATGCATACTTTTAAGGCCTCATCGATCCTCGACAGTAAAATTAGGTGGCTGTTACATATAAACCTCCTTCTCAAGAACACCAACAATAAGGACATTCTTGACATCAAGCTTTTGGAGCGACCAAAAGTTAATAGCGGCGAGAACAATATAAATGCGCACAAATGATGCATAAACCTGAGAATAATCCCTAGCAACTAGTAGGACATTCAAGTGATGCATAGAACCAAAAGTGTTGAATTTTATATTAAACACCCAACGATAACCAATAATTTGCTTACCATGAGGAATCTTAAGATCCCATATGTGGTTGGCTCAAAGGCCCCAATCTCGTCTTTCGCAGCATGTTGTCATGTGGGATGAGGAAGAGCCATCCACACATCACTAATCGAGTAGGACTTATATGTATAGGTATAAGACTCAATTAAGAGACAAGAATAGAAGACATAACTTTACTATGGTAACAGGTGTGGTATCTAGGTTCATTATGAAAAGAGACAGGTATGTCAAGATATGGTGCACCCAGTCGGCCATAAACATGTGTATTATATCAAGCGTGTTCGCTCCCTTAGCAACGTCAAAAGAGATTCAATTAAGGCTTGAAATTGAAGCTAGTTTGCAATTCATCAACGTTTAGTGTCACCAGTGCTCATTTATTTAGTAACCAATTCTTTTTTGGGTGTTTTGAAGATATCGTAATGAAGTAACTTTCGACATAAAGATATCTTCATGAAGTGCCCTAGCTAATGATGTTGAACTATTCTCTTTTCTTTGCATCTCTTCGAGTGGAAACATTGACCTTAATTGGTTTACGTGCTCATGTAATTCAAGATCATAACATAAAATGAGATTAAAGAAAGGAGACTTACTAATATAAAGGTTTTATATGAAGTTTGATTATGACCTTATAAAAAGAGGGGTTTTTATATATATCTTTTGATGTCCAATGATAGAGATATTACATATTTATGTTTTGTATATAACTTGGATAAGGATATGTATGTTTTGTCTGATTGGACATTAAGATGAATTAATAAGTTATATCTTCATATTTATAGATTAAAAGAAAGGATAATATTAATCATAAAAATATTACGATAAAGAACGATAATACTATTGCATAACCATAACCAAAACCATAAATCTTATTAATAGGCATATTATTGACGAGGTCCAGGGAGGGTGAGATACAAACAAACCTTACCTCTACCACAATAAATAAAAATATTGCTTCTACAGAAACCCCAACTCTAAAACAATATAAGAAAAAAATAGTGTTCAGTAGATCATCAGAAAAACCATAATACATGGAATTTTCAATAACTTAATAATTATATTAACTTATATACGAGAGCTCACTGGTTAGTGATTATAACTAGATTATTAAACTAATAAATTAAACGGTATAACACTATAACATAATAAATTTCAACATATCCACTCAATTTCTTTCCTTGTACCTCCGGTAATATCTTCCTATTATCTTATTAGGATGCATAAATACATAATTAATAATATGTGATTAGGCTGTTACGAAATTAATACAAAGGAGAAACACATTTTCTGCTAAGTTAAGCTAATTAAGGCCTTTTAACAATCTTTTAGATATGAGTCGAATTGTGAAGACTGGTCCGTACACGACATGTGATAGTGGGGTTTTCTTAAAGCAACTATAACACTTTTCACTAATCTACCACCCTTTCATTTTCACCTTTTTTCCCCTTGTTTAGTCTAGCTTGATCACTCCACATTTCAGTTAATTTTATCTTAATAGATAAAAGACTACTTTTAAAAATACTTTTGGATTGGAAAAACCTTAAACGGTCATGCTTTTAAGGCATAAAATTTAACGCTCAACATATTCATTCTTTCCCTTCGTTAAGTTAAACTGGTTGGACGCGACAGTGGATCGTAAGGCTGTCAAAATCATGGTTGTCAAGATCGTTTGCCGCTCGCTTGATGTTTGTTTGAAAAATTAATTTTCAAAAGATGTTGACGTGATTTTTGACTCGGTTGTAAACGAGCCGATAGGCTTGATGCTGTTTGTAAACGAGCCTATCGGTTCGGTTCCGTTTGTAAACGAGCCAAGCATCCTAGGCATGAATCATGAACATCAAGTTTATAGTAATTATTTTATATACTTCACACAGACAAACATATATTATCTGATCAATAATCTGTTGTAGCAATAAATACAAGTTCTAATAAAAGTACACTAAAATATTAGCCTTCAAACTTCAAAGTGTTATTTATACCCCTTTCACTTGCATATCCCTTGAACACTACTACTCATAAAACCCTAATTGCTTAAAGGTAACCATTGCTATTCACAACCCAAAATATCAAATGGAGATGATGCCTATGATGATGGATCTTGATGATTTTCCTGAACAATTTCCTCCACATTTCCAAGAGTCACCACTCATGGAATTCTCAAGCTCCACCACCAACCACCATACGCCACCGCCACAACCGCCGCTTATACACCGCTACCCGCCCCCTTTGATCATGCAATCACAACAGTTGAGGATGTTACGCGAGTCTCCACGAGGGTACTGGCTTCAGCAGAAGCCAGACTCCGTGGAGACAATGAGGGAAATGATATTCCGGATGGCTGCTTTGCAGCCTGTGCAGATAGATCCGGAGTCCATCAAGCCGGTGAAGAGACGGAATGTGAAGATATCGAGTGATCCACAAACTGTGGCGGCTAGGCACCGGAGGGAGAGGATCAGCGAGCGGATTAGGATACTTCAGAGATTAGTCCCCGGAGGGACTAAAATGGACACAGCTTCGATGTTGGATGAAGCTGCTCATTACATGAAGTTCTTGAAAAAGCAAGTGCAGTCATTGGAACAGACTGCAACAGCCGGTGGTGGTGATGTGCTGACAAACACACCAGCACCACCGGGAGCTATGAATAGTGGTGGTTGCTGCAACAACAGCACCACCACTACTATAAACCAAAGTGGTTTTAATAATCAATCTTATTTGGTTAGAGCATGTGGTCAGCCTGCTACTTAAGGCTCTCATATGTGTGGCTCTATGGAGTTACTTAGGTGAGTTCTTTGTTTATTTTGTGTGTGTCAAGTATGCTAGTAATTACATTGATTGTGTAGTTTGAGAATCAACTAATATACAAGCTGACTGTATTAAGAATCATGCTTATATATGTGATTACAAATTTTAGTTATGTATGGTGACAATAAGTATTTATATTTTACAAATTTACATGATCTGTATTTACTGAAATAACTAAAACATGATTTGTCATTCTTAGGATCCATCTGTATCTTTACTTATATGTTTAACGTCTATTAACTTCTTAAAAACAACTTCTAATCTATTTCTATTAACCACACAAATACGTGTATCTTTATCTTTACTTTTAAATAAGATAAATCTATTAACTATTATTGTATAATGGCTGATCTGACATACTGGAACCATGGGCTAAACATTAAATATTAATGGTTAATTACTAGGCATAATCACAAATTACCAGCTGCTGCTACCATTTAGAATTTAATGAAAGCAAACGTTATCTATTAAAAAGTTGAAAAGATTAATGTATATATGACAAATTACGGAGAAATTCTTAAGTAAACAAATGATGAAATCTTATTTGTTTTGGATTCATGAAATCACGTTTTATTTTCTTTTGAATATAATATTTAAAAATATGAAATAATAATAGTTTAAGTATGAATTAATAAAAGTTAACGCATCGACATATACTTTTTTATTTACATGCATAGCTGTAAAGACTTCTTCTCTTTTTATAAGTTTGATAAAAAAAATATATGTGAAAGGGAAAACAAGGTAATGAGTATTTTATTTTATACTTTCTGTTTTCAGCATGGTGAGGTCATGAGCTGGGGCTTCCCTTTAACTTAAAGCTTGGAGAATGATTCAGATTGGTTATGCTTGTCTGTGCCAAATGTTATGTTTTTACGTTGAACATATATATACATACACACATACATACATATGTAGACATATGTGTGTGCGTGTGCACGACAACAGCATAATACGCTAGTATAGTAGTATATAATGCATAAAAGAATATTAAAGTAGTGAGAAAAGAGAAAGGAGATGATTACTTAAGGTTTTAATACATCACATAATTCAAAGCAAAACATACAAACGTATTGCGTGGTTCTCACATTTCTTGACATATTTTTTGTTTTGAAATGAAGATCCATATATTGATAAAAGATCAAATATGAAATTTATTTCTAGATAAAAGCGTGTGAAGTTAATTAACATGTTACATGTACTATTCAAAAATCACAATGTCTCATCAAATATTAATTACTTGAAGTCCCATAGGGTTCAATTAAATAAAATGTAGGTGACATGCGCTAGCTAGCCCATATGTTAACGTGAGAAAAGGCTTGTGAGCAAATGACACTTAACAACCCCCTTTGGTGACATATTCATTAACTTTATAGTAGAATCAATACATACGTCTTCATGGTTGTACAAAGTATACCATGCTTGCTTCTTGAGTGGAACTCATAGGTGAGACGCCGTAAACTCAATTCACCATTGCGGATGGTGGTATATCATTATGTCACAATGATGGGTTTGTGTTTATATCTTCACAAGAATAGAGGTTGACTTGGGTAATATAGTACATATACATATACATCATAATCATAATACTTGTAATTTATAAGCATGTAAAATTTTTATGTAAAAATATAAATTTCTAACTTATAACCAGTAACTTTTTAAGCATGTGTAATTAACATATGGAAGTGTAAACTTGCATACTTATAAGCTTCTAAACTCGTGGAACTCTTAAACATGTGATTCCGTGAACATATAACTCGTAAGCTTATAAACTAGCAAACTTGTACACTCATAAATTCATAATCATGAACAACTTGTAAAATAACTTTCTAACCATCACATGCTTTGCTTTCATAAACATGTCATAAAAACATACCCTTAATCTCATTCAAAACATTAATTTGTATAACATCCTAATATAACTTATAAACGAAATATCATATTCGTATTTACAACCAAAACAACTTAAACTTGATATTAGATAAACTTGACTTGTGACTTGACCGGAACCAGCACACGTCGCAACCATAGTTGTATCTCATTGGGCATTGGGTCATGACAGTTCTTGTCTTACCCACCAGGCGGCGGCCCAAGTGATTTCTTTGGCGTAACTATGTGTGTTGAGTTGCTATAGATGGCTCGTCATCTTTCGAAAACAATGATAATTTTTCTCATTATTACTATGTAGTCGATAGTGACAACTCATTTTCTCTTGAAAACAATGATTTAGGTTTATTTCGTGGACCAAATTGTAAAATTTAATATGATTATACATTCTAAAGATAGTGTTTTTGAATGTTTCCGCCGCCATTAAGAAAAAAACTAGCATGAGTTGTTATATTATTTATAAATTTTAAAGATAGTGTTTTTGAATGTTTTCATCCTCCATTAAGAAAAAAAAACTAGCTATGAGTTGTTATATTATTTATATTTGCACACCAAGGTTTGTGGTTTAGACTATGACTCTGAGAAAAGTAGCAAAACGAGTTATATCATTTGGTGGTTGCTTTCTGAATCATAGTCAGTGTTGTAAAACTCATTAGACGATAGTCGGGCAATAGGCAACCGACTAACTATTAATCGAGATTAATCGGTTGGAATTTTTTACAGTCGCCGGAATTTCCGATTTTTGCCGCTAGGACCGAAGGCCAAATTTGACTATCGTTGACCGCCTAGCGATTAATTGGCTAATTAGGTAAAAAGTACAAGATGGGCGGCCAACTAACGACTAGTCGCCAATTAATCAGCAGCCTAGACAGATTTTGTAACATTGATCGTAGTCTATAGAACTTTTTTACGTTTTCTCTAATACTAAAGCTAGAAGTCAATCTATAAATTGACAAAATGACTTTAAACAAGTGAATCAACCATATATAGTTTAGTGGATTTGATGCACTCTTACAAACTTGTGAATCAAAACAAATCAGGACAGTCAATGAAACATGCATGAATTTGGTTATATTATTTTCACCATATCTTCTATATCATGCATACAGCAAGTATATTTTTATTACATGAATAAATGATGAACATATGTTAACATATATACACGCACAAGTGTGGATCTTCAAATAAGAACTAATAAATCACTATAAACCAAAGAACATTTTTCATCGTTTTCATCGCTAACACACTCAAATATATGTATATTGTTTTGTCATGTTCACCCCATAACTGGTTTGTTAACTTTTACGTTTTAATTCTTGTTTTAGACTCTGAATTGGTGTCTTTAAATGGTTTTTCTGTTATAATACATGTTCAGTTTTGTTTAAAATTTTGAGGGGAGCCTGATGCGGTCCCAAGTGTGGATGAGGAAGCTTTAGCCTTTTTGGAGGCCCAAGATCGCTTATCCAAGGGGGCTTCACTAAAATGGTCATAAGTTGGGCTAGAAGTCTCCGTTTTGGGCCCACGACCAGTCAAAACGACCGTTGGACCGAGGAGCACGTTTTGACAAACCGCCGTAGGCGGTTTGGGTCATCGTTTCGGCCCAAAAACGGCTTATTTTAGGAGTTATTTCAATTTTTGTCTTATTTTTACATTTTGTTGGACTTTGCTTTTGGCCCAGTTTTCGGCCCGTTTATGTTTTGTGGCCCATTCGAATTTTGTTTTGTTTATTTATATGATTGTAAGAGATGGGAGAAAGATTATTCAAGTTATATAAAAATCTGTTTTTTCTCTCTATCACTGTGTGTGTTAGTGATCAACCCTGATTATCGGTATTCTTTGTGAATCAACGACAGTTAGAAGAATTGTTCCTGGTATTCTCGTTGAATCAACAGGTCAATTATCTATCTCTCTGTTTCCGACTGCATCAGAGCCTGTTTTAAGAAAAACAGTTCAGAATTGGTGTCACTGACTACTACATGTTAACTTGTTCAAAAACACTTCAGAATATACATTCATACTCCTAAAATTGCATAATGAAACCAACAAAAATAATGAGATTCAATGGTGGAGGATAGAAACATGAATTGAAGTTCACCTGATTCAAGGATGTTTGGAAGAAAAGCAAGAGGTGAGTGAAATCTTCGGGTATCTGTGTAATGACATGACCTTGAGGCTGGTTCTCGGAGCCCCATTTGCTGACATTGATCTTTTCCTCATTTCTTGGGCTTTCGTTTGAGCAATTCTCAGCTTCTTCATGATTTTTTCCATGGATACTGATTTCTTCTTTTCCAGTTTCATCTGTACAAATTATGAATTTATCTTTCATCTGTGCATGTCTTTCTAGTTATTCACTTGTCATGATACCCAAAAACAATAATTAAACGAGTAATATTAAGTTAGTCATATAGAATAGATTAACTTGTGTTTAATTGTCAAGGTTACCACACCTCAAGTTTTCGGATTGAGGCCTTTGCTTTTGTATTCTGCAGGTTCTCCCAAGCAGTGATCCTTGCTTCCTCTTTCTGGAGCCTGCAAAACATTGCAAGAGAAAAAATCCATTATTTATGTATTCATAGATGCAGAGTCTTTCCCCTTGAACATATACCAAAAGGGAATATCACCAAATGAAACAATGCGCACATTAAATCTCATAAGGAGCGCGTGTAATCGGTGCCAACAAGTAATTAATATTTAAAATGAACTGCAGTAAACATTTTTGAAGATAGGGAACTTTGAGCCATACTTTGACAGTTCCTTTGGTCCTTCTGTAGGGTTCCATGTGCAAACCAGATCTTTGATATCTGTTGACTCATTCTTTTCCATTCTCTTTTTATGTCTTTTTGGTCGCGTTGTCATGGTGGCTCTTTTGTCCACCTGGACATCCCGAACTTCCACTCTGGTAGAACAGTGGCTCTTAGGCTCTACTGGTGAAGGTGCAGTAGAGAGCAGTACCCTTCCCTTTAGAAAAGACTCCGGGCTATCCGTTGGGCTCATTTGGGTAGCCATATCTCGTCTTGAAACAGCACAAGTAACATTGTTTCCATCAATCGTTTCATCTGCGCGTTAATTTACAAGTCACCAGTAAACATCAAATACTATAACGTATACACAGATATAAAAATGTACCTATCAAATAGCATAGGAGCCACCAAACTCATATAAAGATCACTTGTAACTACAAATCAAATTGAAAGCTATGTCGACTAGCAAGGCTTGTGATACTGGAGTGCATTCTGAGAAAACAGACCAAATGGAGCAAGATTATACCTTGAGAATCAGGATACGAAGACTGAAGAAACAACTCTGATGGAGCCCCTCTACACTCGGTGTCAGCAGGAACACAGTGTGCATCAATTCCACCAAAAGAATATCTACTTGGAACCAGAACACCAGCAGCATGCGACGAACCTGCAAATATATCATGTTTGCTTCCACCTTCAAGCACAGGGAAACCAGGTGAATAGCTTGAAATATATGTGTCCCCAGGAGCCGGAACCAGTGGTCCACTCTTTGACTTAGGTCGAGGCGCTGGTGCTGAAGTCTTGCAAACTCCAGAACCAGACACTGGACTCGTGATCCACCTCTCGGCATCATCCCATTTCGAAGGCAGTGTCCTCCCGTTACTAAAAGGCATTAATACGTTGACACTAGTACGCCTCTGCGTACTATTACTGCTTGCCAAAGGTACCCTCTCTGAACACCAATTCTTTTGGAATCCTTTACCATGGTTATCCGCATAATCACGAGTACCTGGGCTTGTGTATGCACCCGAATTACAAAGTGAAGCGGAGTCCTTATTCATGGATCTTAATTCCGGCGAATAACACTCATTCATTGCATCAATAAGTCCTAAAACATATGCCTGTTCTACCGCATTAGGTTTTGAAGAAAACCATAGAGGTTGAGGTTTTCATGAGAAATCTGCACGTTATAGTTGCAACAATTCAATGAGATAACACGTTTTCCATCGCTAATTCAAGGCGATGAAGCTCAAATCACAAACGAATACATCAAATAGTTAAATACAACAATTCAAGTAGATAACACGTTTTCTACGGCTAATCTATAGCAATGAAGCTCAAATCACAAACGAATACATCAAATAGTAAAATGCAACAGTTTTGTTCCATGATATAAGTCATACTGATTACATTTCTTTGTTAAAACACCGATATAATCACACAACCGAAAAAAAAAACACAAAAAATGCAATCAAAGTATCGAACAACAATAACGAAATACTACAAGTAACAGAAACTCAAATTGCGATGAACAGAGATGGTTTACCTAATAAGAAGAGTGATAATAAAGCTTCATCAATGGATGCAGATGAAGATGAAACTGCAGTGAATGTGTTCAACAAAATGTGAAAGTGAACCTGAATGAATTGAAATGACATGAAGCATGTGGTGATGGGACCATCGTCTTATTTTCTCTGCGTTCATATTACGAACGTTTTTTATTAAGGTCGCATGGGATTTTAAAATTAACATATGTTGTTATTAAAAGATTTTGGGAATGATTTTTGTATCGTTGTATACGAAGAGGTCAAATTACGCGACATCTTATGGTCTTTTTAAAAGTTTAAATTGCGTAAATTTGTATTCAGATTCTATCCTAATTTCAACTAAAAAATATTTATCAATAAAGAATTATCAAATTATGATCGCTAATATTGATATTGTACAAGGGCCGTCCTCGAAAATCGTCAAAAAAATTTGGGCTCTGGGCGAATAGAGAAAAACGGGTTTCTTATTATATAAGGTGAATAATTCATATGTAAAATTTTAAGTCCCGTACGAGTAGATAAAACGAGACTAGGAGTGTTCAAAAATATCCGAATCCGAGAATCCGATCCGAAAATCTGAATCCGAAATATCCGAATTTTCGGATATCCGAAAATTCGGATTCGGATTCGATTTGGATTCGGATAGTGATTTTCAAAAGTTTCGGATATTCGGATATCCGATTATCCGAAAACTAAAAATTATTTTTTTTTGAATTTTAGATATATTTTTACTTTAGATTAAGATTTTTAGTGTATATTGTGACTTTTATGATATGAGTTGGTTTTTTTATGTTATTTTTATAATATTATATGTTTAATTATTGTAAAAAACTAAAAAATAAAAATATAAAAAAAATAAAAAATGAATTTCGGATATCCGAATCACTATTCGAATTCGTATCCGAAATTTCGGATATCCGAACCTTCAGATACGGATTCGGATAGTGATTTTCACTATTCGAAATTTCGGATATCCGACTTTGAATACCCCTAGACGAGACCATAGTTCGATCAATCGATCGCTCTGACCGCCTGTGTTCCGATAATTCTTTTACCGTCTCTCCCCCAGTCACAAGTTATGTTGTTTGAGTTTTAATTTGGGTTTAAAGATCTAGTAATAGATAAATGATCAGGTGTTAAAATAAATAAAATATTAATAGGCTCAGGCTTAGAATAATAAAAATGTTAATGAGTTTGAGCCTAGTGACTTTAAATGTTTAACAATGTATATGGGGCTTATAAAAATATATATAATAATGAATTGTTTTAGAAATTTTGGGCCCCTTGAAAGATTAGGCTCTGAGTTGTCGCCCACTCCACCTCCTCTCAGAGCCGGCCCTGATATTGTAGAACTTCGTCTAGAGGAAGCTGACGTGTCATCTTTACTGGTTAAATGCTTGAAATGTATAATTTTTAACAACTTAATAGAAAAATACAATGTTTGTACAAAGATCTTTTAATGCTTTCGAGCACTCTTCCATGTCCCATCTGGCGATCTCGATTGTCTTGATGTTATGAAACAAAGCAACAAAGTTTCTCAATGAACGAATAGAAAGTAATAAAATGACATTTTACTTGAGAAAAAAAAAAGGTTCGTGTTTTGAAAAATCAAATTGTATGAAGTAATAGACATGTTATAACGTATCTCTCAAGTCTATGTGGTTTAGGTAATTAACATGTTATAACCAAACCATGTCCGTGTAAAAAGATCAGATATATGGTTTGGCACTTCAAGTTACAGCACACCTATTTATGAATCTTGAAACCAACATCACCATCTTCGTTTACATAGTTGTGTATCGTCGTAAAACTTGTTGTAAATAGTTAATATGTTTCATTGCATTTCATCGATATTAAAGATGAATATGCCTCATACGCAACAGTAAAACTCGTAATAACTTACAATTGTTACAACAGAAAGAATTTACTAGCCCTTATGAAGCAACTTATTACTTACAGATAATACATAAATAGGTGGGATGTTAAAACTTTGAACCCACATCGGTCTAAAGATAATGTTTTGGTTTGTTTATATTAATTTATCATAGATATATTGTCACCGGGCTTGGTAGCGCTTGCCTGTAACCCAAGTGGGGGTATCAAAGTGAGTTGGACTGTGGCTCGGACCAGTTCGGTTGGGTCTGAATGGGCGAACCCTTGCCTGCCCGTTCCAAGTCGAGAGTTGGTTCATGTGGCTTGAGCGAAGGCTTGGGTTACTTGGACCCTAGACTAAGGGGCACTGCGTTAGGCTGGTTTCACAGAGCTGCGACAACCCTTGGCTCCCGACAGTGGAAGGATAACAGGCTTGTGCTCATCGGGCTCAATATACCGGCTGGTCTGACTCAAATGAACACCCATTTTTTTTTTTTGCATTCAGTCGAATGGTGGTTGTGCTTTAAAACTTGGTCTTCCCTGTGATGTTTTTTTGCCTATAAGCATCTCAGCATGTACATGAACTGTCAAGAGTTCGATAACGGGAAGTTAGTCTTTACTAAGGATGATTTTCATTATATGCTTTGATAACGGGTTATGATCTTCACATGGTAAAGACCGATGGAATTGTGTTGGTTTCTCAAATTATTAAGGATGGTCATGTCCCTAACCAGGTTCGCTTTGTTGAATGTGTTATCGATGTGCATATGCGTGCTTCTGTTATCGACACCAATATCTCATTTTGGAATTCAAGGTTAGCAGCTCATTAGAATCCAATAATGCTAAGATGGTTGTCACCAGTTTACTTCAAACAAAGTTGCAACCTGATTACCCAAGCACATAACCATTTTCAGCTTAACTTCAGCTTGTGCTCAGTTAAACCATCTGAATCTTGCAGACTCCGTAATGGGTTATGTCATACGAAAGGGAATGAAAAACTATGTGGCTGTAAGCAATTTGTTTATAGATTTGCATGCTAAATCTAAAATCTGGAAACTTGTCGTACGCTGAGAAGTTGTTTGATGAGATGCTTCTTAGAGATATTGTACTTGGGAGTACGATGGGTTACACGACCATAGTGAAGCTGCATTCTCTCGGTTCACACAAACGAAACATTCAGGCTTCAAACCAACGAAACAACCTATATACTATCTTGTTGGCTTGCAGGCGTCCTGTATTTGTCGATCAAGGGTGGTTGATATTCAAAGGGTTAGGTATATATACCCTCATTTTCTACTTGTCATACCCCCCCCCCCCTCCCCTAGAAAAATAATTTTAATTTTCATATTTTCCTATTGTAAAATCATTATTTTAAAAAAAAATTTTATATTACCTATTATAAATTTATATCTTTACGTTTAAATTAAATTAAATTATTGTAAATAATCATATTGATAATAAATCATAAAAACAAGATATAATCTAAAGAATATGTTAATATAAAGTATAGTGAGCATATATACTAATAAATGAAAACCAATTGGTTGCATTTAAGGAAATTAGTCACGTATATACAAGATAACTATTAATAGAAACTTGAAAGTCTTATTAAAAAGGTATAAAAAATATATAAAAACAAAGAAAAAAAGTATGATTTACATATTCAAAAAATATCTACAAATCTATGATATCACTTGAAAAGCTAGGAAGATGGTGAATATACATTTGTAGATGATGCATATACTTTGATTGCCATCCAGTTGCACATTGATGTTTATAGTGGTTCCATAGTGCCATTGTAGTCGGCATTGGGTACTCTACTTCTAATTGTACCATGATATAATGCATACCATGTACGTGTGCAATAGGAATAGCTCGAGGGTGTTCAATCTCTTCGTTCCCTTTTCAAAGGGGAAAGCAAGTGCTTGAGCCTTTTTTTGCTCAAGAAATGAATAATGACACCAAACCGATTTGCAATCAAGACACCTATGTCAGGCATAATCATCCATTTTCTTCGTGGTGCAATTCCTGTTCCTAGAAAACACAAGGACTCGTGTATTTCATCAAAGTCTTTTTCAAACACATGTCTGTACCGATCTTCTGCTTGATGTAGCTCATCCAACAATTGATATCGAATTTCAGGCCATTGATCTTCATTGAGCCCGAGACAAACAACAATTGATCGAAATCCACAATGTCCATGAGGGTTAACATCTTTTATATGTGTGATATAAGGATGAAAGATATCTAGAATTTCTGTCATTAATGGGTCGGAATAAATCATGTAAGAACTATCTCTCGACAGTGATGGCTTCAACCATATAGAATTAAATTCAACAGTATTTGATGTGGTTGAGCAACTATGTCTCGGTGGTGATGGCTTCAAGTCCATAAAATTAAATTCAATAGAATCTGACGTGGTTGAACAACTACAGTTATGAGGATATTGGCTAATAGGATCGACTCGACTTCTTTGTTGTTGTTTCTTCAAGCTTTGTTGTTTTTTCAAGCTTGGTCGTCCACGAGTATTTTTCTGAACAGTAGGTTCTTCAACTAAATGTGTACTTGGATCGTATATTTCTTTTAACTTTTTAAGAAAAACTTTCTTCCGGGATTGACTGTTTGTCAAAGACATCATTAAACAATTTCAATTCAACGTCACAAGTTATATCATCGTTCTTCTCAAGTGTTAATGGTGACATAATTTATACGTGCTCATGTAATATAATTTGATATAAAAACAAAAGCTTACAATCCTAACTTCAACCTTTGACTAAAAGCAATAACTAATGTTGATATAAAAACAAAAAGCAGACATCTTTTCTGTATAAGATTTAATGTCGATTTTTTTTGTTTATGTAGAAGCAATAACTGGTTTTGCTTTTGTGTATGGTAATATAAGGTTTTATGCTAATACTATATATATAGTTAGAATTTAATTAAGGATTTCTTACTGATAACTATAACAATTTAAATATGTTTTTTTATTATTTTAATTAGTATAAATATATGAATTTAAATTCTTAGAACAATCTAACTCAATCTAATAATTATACAACAATTCAAGTTTTAAAATAATATATATAATATATTAACTTGATAAACTAAATTAATATACTAACTTGAAAATATCATTAACAATGTAAAAGGTATCTCTTGAATTTTTGAAAAACATAAATTACAAGTTATTAGAATAAAAACAAATTAAAAATAGTATAAGTCTATTGGTTATTATCACAATACATGTCAAAATGGATAAAATAAAAACAAAAGGATCAAATTGTATTATTTAAAAGCTTGAAGAAAGGGTGTATGACAAGTAAAAAAAAATAAAAGAGGATATGTACAGCTAACACCCTATTTAAATCAATGCTAAAAGATGAAGGTTTGTCACAGGACATTTGAGTTGCTAAGTGAATAGTAGGAACCAAATACATCATAAATCTCGAGAGAAAAATCAAACTTACAACATAAAGTTCAACATTTTGTATATTTTGCTCCTTTACTTTCTAAGAATGAAATTAAAATCAAAACATCATAAGGGTGTGAATAGGAGTATTAATTATTGAACACAATTTCGGTACTTCGAGACACACCAACAAACAATAACCATAATTCTAAACTCTCTTTCCTTCCTGACTTGCAACTTCGGAATGGTACTAAAAGCTTCTACACAGTAACCTCTATCGATCAAACATCCAAAGCTTAAACAAAACCAATTATGAAATCCCAAAAAGACCTCCGATTAACATCCCATGGAATTCATACCCGAACCATGGTCGCATTTATCCCATTGTAGAAGATGAACCAGACACACCTGAACCTGGCTGTTTCGCAACATAAATCTGCTTCACTTTTGTTGAAGATGGGAAGCTTTTTTCTGGCCCCATGGAGTGGTATCTTCCATGAAACCCTGTCCTACGATGGGACCATTGACCCCCCATAGACTTGTTCTTTGGAGACACCCCTCCTCCACCACCTCTTTGATACCCGTAACCGCTACCATGATTATTATACTGTTGAGAAGACAAATTCTTACCCTGTTGGTGTTGATTCTTGGACTCAGCACTGCTGCTGCCGTTGTTATTGTGGATGCTGATTCCACCTCTCTGAACATCATCTCCAGTTTTTGTAGTGCCTGAAGTGATATGACTGACAATGACAGGTGCAGATGTGGTAGATATGGATGGTCCAGATGAGTCTACCAACCCAAGCTCGTCCGGGAAATGGGTTATGGTTGAATCTCTAACAACAGGAAAGGGACTTGAAGCTTGAGGTTCAGATGATCTATTGGGAGGAAACGTTGACTGGTCAACAGGATGTCCTCTGTGGCTGCTGAACTGGGAAGGTCCAGTCATGGCATCTGCTTGTTGCTGTAATGGCAGTGACATAGGAATGGCGTGAAGCGGTGATGCAGGCATGTGAGACCACCGCGCTTGAACCGCCATGTCGGGTGCAGTCTGGTCACACGTATAGGATAAAGTTTTTTCAGTAGTCGTAAAAATAAGCAGCAAACAATAATTAAACAGCCCAAAGATTTACCTGAAATGGGGGCACGTCAAACATGGTCAAGGGTGAACCCATGGGCAATAAGGGAGAGCCAGGGCCAAGATGCTGGATTGGAGGCTGCATGTTGGGTGGGTTGCGGGGTCCAGAAACCATATTCATAGAACTCATGTCCTCTTCACCACGACTAGAAGTTGGATCATGCTTCCAATCAGGTTGTTTTCCAGACGGGATGTATGTGGCACCCATAAAGCTCAAGCCAACCTGCCCAAACTGACCGACTGGGGCATAATGGTTATAAACCACCATATGTGGGGGAGCTTGGACACCAGGTGAGCCAATGAAAGGACCAGTGAATCCAGCAGGACCATAGAATGAGTCCATGCCAGAATGGTTTTGCCATGCACTAATATGCCTTGAACCCGACACGGTGGGCTTTTGAGATTGGGACTTGGATGCGTCAGATTCGTCATGTGAGCCAACGGCAAAGACTGGACCACTCATCATGGGGTGGTTCATATCATAGAAGGGAAAGTGAGAAGGTGTGGGACCATGGAAATGAGAGAGCATTTGGGTTGATGAGCCCTGGGGGCTTGGTAGTGGTGTCCATAAAGATATTGGAGGAGTCTCAACAGATAGATCAGCAGGAAGTGATACACTAAGTGATTCCTCAGGCTTAGTTTGACTTCCAGATTGCTGATCCCCAGTCAATCCTATAAAACATTTCAAATATCAACATATTTAACAAATAAATAGATAAGTAACATTATCCAGATGTAATGAAAATTGGTTTACCTCCTTGAATACCCTCAACTGCACCTCCAAAACTTTTTGACACCGAAACCGGAACAGGCCCCAAGCCATTGCCAATAATCTCATCAGTATCAGCCACATCCATGGCTGAAACAGCAGCTTCAACTTCAGCGACATGATCTTCTGTAGACTGCTCGTCTTTTTTTAAGAAAATATTACGATCGCTTTCTGCTTTAAAATTTTTTTGAGTATTTTGAGTCATGTCAGGACGAGAGGACCCAGGAGCCCCAATCCCATGTGAAACAACACGGCTGCTCGGAGGAAGTATTGTAGGGGAGGTAACTGCCCCTGTTCATAGAGAGATAGGATAACATTATCAGAATATGAACATATGAGAAATTTAATTGTGTTTAAACTTTAAGCTTTCGGGAAGCATAAGCTTTACCAAACTGAATTTTTTCACCCGCAAGCAGTGAGTTTATTGGGCTTGAAGAGGATGAAATTGACTTTCCCTTTGTCAAGATTGATGAGGAAGGCAAAACAGGTTCACTGACCAAAGTGGTATGATCTCCAATAGATGTTACATCTGTCGTATTGAACCTTGCAGGTTTCATAGCCTCATCCAGTTGTGTCTGAGTTAAGGGAATAACCTGTAGTATGTTATAAAAAAGTTCAATATTTTACAGTTTTCATGCTTGGAAGAAAAAACAAGAAATGGTAAAAGTTTTCACCTGTTGATCCATTTGTGCAATACCCCAGTCACCCAGAGATGTTTGAACATTATCAATGACCTTGATTTCAGGCTCAGGCGCGAGATTTGAACCATGATCTTCAGCCACACCAGATATTGCAGGTGCAGATTCTCTTTGGATGATCCTGTAGAGCAATGTATACTGTTAATAATAAATATACACTTTTCAACGCTATTTTCAGTGCCTATTAGAGAAAATATACTTGCTATTATGCTGTCTTATCCCTGCATGCCCATCAGTATCCGCAGTAGGAGTGTCAACTGAAGCCAACAATTGATTATCCGTTGTTAAAAGATCAGCAGATGTTTCTTTTTTCACCAGGCCAGCAACATCAGAACGCATGTTGTTTGATGCTTCACCAACCAATGATGCAGAGATTTTATTTGCACCAGTAGACATCATACTAGCCTTTCGTGGTTGCTGAAGAATGATAAGAAATATGTTTAGACAATAACCAAACCATAAAAAAGATGAAAATAGTTTCAATCAAATAAATTCTGTAAAGTGAGACCTTTGTAACGCGTGACTTTGCCTTTATTTCTTTTTCTCTCTGTTCACGCCGATCATTCAACATCTGTCGTTTTGACCTCACTTCTATGAAATCATCTTCATCACTCGGACATTCTATGCCTGGTTGCTTAAAAACATGTACAACACCACTTTGCAAAGGTGCATCAACATCTTCTGGAATGTTCCTCGTTATGTTGTCAACAGAGGATGAAGTCACCTGAGTTTTTGTTTTTGCAGTTTCTTTCTCTGGTCTGATTTCAGAGATAATATCACCTTCGTGTACAACCGGTTTCAATGACATAGCAGACCCCTTTTGACGCCTATACCCACCTCTTGTAGAATTCACTATACCTTTATTGCTTAACTTGTCATCTAACCCCAAATTAGTAGCATTCTCCCGAACTCGAAACTCGGTTCGTTGCATCGGCCGTCGATGTTTTCTCTGAAACCCGTTAGAGCCCAGGGAATCATAAGCTTGAAATGATCTTGGACCAGAATTTCTTGCTGGGTACACAGTTCTCCTCCCCCTATTTGACGGGCCAGGCGCCTTTGACACTGGTACATTTTTATCACCAGCAAGAATTTGAGCTGATGCTGGGGCAAACTGCAACTGAGAATCACTATCAGTTGTGTCATGATTTTTTTCTTCAGATTGTGTAACGGGCTTAGATGCAATTCTGTTATCAACAGCATGGGAAAGATTGTTTTGATTGTTTAATGGATTAGCCAAACCACTGTTGTTTTCCATGTTGATTGCGGAACTTTCAGAAAACTGATAAGGTAGAAAAGTTGCTGAATTATGATTCACATTAAAATGGGTATGGTTATGAGTGTGGTTAATGCTTGGCTGAACAAGAGACATGGGTTGTGGAGTCACGGGAAGAATTCCTTGGGAAACAGGAGACGTATATCTCAGTTGACCAAATTGGAACAAAGGTGGTGGTTGTGATGGGTGTATATGGCCCATTGAAGAAGCAACAGGTGGGTGAAGATGAAGAGGCATCTGTATTGACCCGATTTGTATGGAGGGGACTGGTGATGGTATGAGTGTTGGGCCAGAAAATAAGCCAAACTGGAGTTGAACAGGTGTGGTAGACAGGCCTGAAGAAGATGCAATCTCACCCATAGATGAGAGCATCTGCTGAGCAGAAGGATCACCTGAGAGATTAGATGAAGTTGATTTGGAAATATTTTGGGTCTGTTCATTGATTAGTGCATCAACTGCTGCTGGTTTTTCTACAACGCCAACAGAAATTTCTGGCATATCAACAGTATTTGCATCCTCATCTGCTTTCAGATCTTTCTCTAACTCGTCACCTGGAATTCTAACTTCAACACCCTCATTAAATCCCAATATTAAATTTTCCATCACATTAGTTGAATCTTTCTCCTCAAGTAGCATATGTTCAAACTCTTGTGTCAGATTAATATTGTCATCAGGTCCTTCATGAACTTCATCTTCTTCACCATAACCATCATCTTCATCATACTCTTCTTGTTCTTGCATCTCATCATGATTCTCAAGGCTCCATTCTTCATCTTCATCGATTGAAACAGACTTCAATGTTGACATGGTAGCCAAATCTACTGGCTCCTCATTCACAACTTCCTTCTCACCTTCAACTCCGGTAAGTATAACTGAGCAACCAACAGAATCATCCAGCTCATCATGAGACAGATGTGTTGGTGAACTAGGTGGACTTGAAACTGAGAGAGATGACTGTGAATCACACCTCAGCGTGTCATTTTTCTCCAGATTCTGTGCCATAATTCCTTGTTGAAGATCAACAAGCTCTGATTGTTGAAGATTGTCCTGAGGACCACCATAATTCCCTGTTCTTGCAGTCGATTCTAGAGAACTTGAAGGAGCTGAGATTTCATTTTCCCCTCTCACCGATGATCTGGGCACAGATAATGATGGAGGCGGGAGAACACGAGGCTGTTTCATTGAATACCGTGACCTCCCATAAGAATAACCCTTATCTGACTCCGCATTCATATACAATCGTTCTGAATAGGGAAAATGGGTATTGTTACGAGAATATCCCTGCCCCCAACCAGCTTCACCATATTTCTCACCAACATTGTCATAAAATTCTGACTCGATATCCCTGTTTCTTCCATACGATTCGCCATCCCCAAATGAATTCCACTTATGATCTCGATCTCCAAGATGAGGAAATCCATCAGTATCAGGAGATCTTGAAGGCATGTATCCACCTCCGTATAACTCTTTCCTAGGAAAAGATCTCCCACCAATGGATGCTTCCCTCCTGGGACTATGATGTCCGTTCTCCTGGTCATTGAGTAAGAAAGATGAATTGCTTCCAACTTCAAATGCTTCCCTTTTCCACGGACTAACAGGTTTTCCTCTTTCCACAAAGGTAGATGAAACTTCTCTAGAGATCTGAAGCCGGTCAAAGGGCCTGTCAATTGCAGATGAATCAGAACTTGCTGTAGTTATTCTCTCCACCATTCTCTGACTAACTTCCCAGTTATCAATATCTGAATCCATAGACGCATCACTGCCTTTTCCACCAGCAGGAACTTCATCGCCTGCACCAGTATCAACAGAATTACCCCCTTTTCCAATTTCAGCATCCCGTTTTGCCATTCTAGCTTCCAGTTCTAATAGCTTCTGTTTGGCAGCTTGTTTCCTCCTCTCTTCTTCCAGATGCATCCTCCTTTTTTCTTCTTCACGAGCAATTTTCAGCTCTTCAGCTTTCTGAATTGCGTCCAATCTTTCTTGTTCTGCTATCCAAGCAGCTTCCCTTGCTTCTTCATCCATCCTTTTTCGCCTTTCTTCTTCTTCTAAAATCACCCTTCGTCTCTCTTCATCCTCTCTTCGTGCTTGCTCTACAGCTCTTTCTTGTTCTTCAGCGATCCGTTTTCTTTCCATCTCTTGCATCTTCTGAACTCTCTCCAGTTCAGCCTCAAAAGACTCCCTAACAGGATCATGGAAATCTGCCTGATTAATCACATCCTTCTTCTTCTTAACCACTCCAACTAAGCTTCCAGTAAAAGGATCTCTTTCATCATAAACACTGGAACTGAAGTCTTTCTGACAAGAATCGTCTAAGTAACTTCGTTCACTCTTTAAAAATGAAGACTTGCCACCTAAAGAAAAAACTGGCTTTGACCCTGTAGAATTGTGGTAACCTTCAGTTTTGTACCTAGGAGATTCAGTTGAGTTATTCCAGTGTCTTTGTCCCCCTTGTCTTCCTTGTGCTGCATCTCTTCTTACAAATGTAGAATCCCTGCCTTCTGTTGCCACACCATGGTGAGCATTGTCTCCAATAGATGACATGTATTTACTGTTTTTAAGATCTGGTCCAGTAACATTGTTACCTTCATTCATAGCAATGGGTCCGTTAGGCCTATCTTTATGAATAGAAGAATTCCTCCAAGAGTTGATTTCTCTGTAAGGCTCAACTTTAGGCGCTTCATAGGTAGAACTTTTTGCAATCGGCTGACTGCGCCTTTCAGACAGTTTATTAGGTGGTTTGTGAGGCAAGATGCTACTTCTGGGCACATCAAAATCTCTATCCCAGTATGTTTCACTTTTTGGCAACTCTTGATCTCTCCCACTCCTTCCTGCAAATCCATGACCTGTATCTCGCTCGTCATCAGCCCAATCAGACCTTGGATTCAACCATATGAGTGGCAGAGGGTCCTCTTGCTTCTGAGCATGATCCACGCGTGCACTACTTGGTCTTGGACTCTGACCGCTGTTTCCATTCACACTATTTGCAATGTGATGCAATGATTGATCATGACCTGATGAGTTGAAACGTGAATTGTTTCTTAGATCATTGGATGACTCCTCACTAATGAACTGTTTCACCTTCTGGAAAGGCACTTCCTTTTGCTTTTGTGCAGCCCCGGATGAGGAAGGCAGAGCAGCCCGCAAAGATGGAAAATCTTCCCCCCTCAACACCATAGCTTTCTCTACATTCGAATGAAGAGCTGAGGCTGCGTCTCCATGCCCAAGTCCCCCACCAAACCTAGCCGAGGGAGGCATGTAAGCACCACTTACTTTAGTAGCTGCACCTTCAGTAACATTCATACTCTCTGAAACCCGAGTGTCACTACTAACATCCTTCTCCTGCAAAGCTACATTTCCAGGTTTCGTCCATCCCATACCCGACGAACTAGGCCTTGTACCACTCCCTGAACCAGCACCACCCGCCACCCCTCCCCCTGCACCCGACGAATCAATTTTCTCATACTCTTTTCTCAATGAAGGCAAGTTCAAGGGGGGTGGAACAGATAATTTCGGCACAGCCTTCTGCAAAGGACGATTTCTAGACAAAACAACCATCCCACCTCCCGCACCAGCATGCCCACCAGGCCGGGCACGGTTTGAGCCAACGCCTGACCCATAAGAGCCACTATGAGACTGATAACTATGATGAGAAGGCTGCCCATATAACTTATTCAAATTCACAGACACAAACTTTGATCCAGAACCCCCATGGTTATTAGCCATAATCAAATACTCCAACAACGCATCAAAAACCCTAGCCCTGTGTTACACAGCAGATCTCTCAGTAACCACGAATAAAAACGCAAGACCTTGTAACACCCTCTGAACTTATCTGAAACAGAACAGAATCACAATAAAAACAATATGATCGAGACGACAATTAATACATACGTCTAATAAATGCAACGATAAGTAGATCAATCAGTGTGATTTGTCTATGATTAGGGCATTAAATGTTGAGAAATTTGATCGGGAACACGATCAAGTTAACCTAAAATAAGATAGAATAAGTGAATAGTTACCTCCGGGGGTGTGATCGGCGGTGGCGACGGTGGTTTGCGACGGTGGGAGACGTCGGAGAAGCCCTACAACCGGTGTAGTCGGGGCGAAGGGGAGTTGATTATTGGTTTAAGATTTGGGGAATTGGTGAAAGTGTAGAATCAGATGAAAACCTATTTTGGTCGGTGTGTTTTTCAAGCTTACACCATCTTGCAAGAATAGTCCCTTTACATGTCATGAATGGACACTTTAAGCGCCTAGCTTTTTAAACTTTGTGATGATAGTTCTTCATATACTAAGGGTTCGTTTGGCATGAGTTTGTTTGGTATGGAGTAATAGATTGAACGAGAGAATGAAATGTACAAATAAATAAAATGAATCATTACATTCTATTATCATGTTTGGTTATCCTATGAGAATGAAATAAATCATTACTTTATGTTGCTTGTTAGGTACGAAAATATGAAAGAATGGAATACAAAGGTGGTTATGGTAGTGACGGTCGATGGTGGTGGTGGCCGGTGGTGGATGTATTGGTGATGGTGGACGTTGGTGGTGGTGGTGGTGGTTATCGGCGGTAATGGTAATTGTTGTCACACCCTAACCTTGACGACGGAATCGTCGAGATATGAGGGTTAAGATTGTTCACAACAACATACGGCTATCTTTAAATGAAAATATTATTAATATAAGTTTCAAATGTAAATACAACCATAAGTCTTAACATGAACAAGTCAAAACATAAAACAAAATAGTCCAAGCTTTTAATTCTTTAATCTAGGTCCAAATCCTAGTTTCATGCAAACTTCAAATGATGACTTCAAACTTAGGCATTTCCTGAAACATGTTAAAAATAAAGGATCAACTAAAAAGTTGGTGAGTTTCCAAGGGTTTTACATACATAATATATCAAAGGTTACAAGTAGCAATTCATGTCATAGGTTATGGGTTAGCAAGTTTATATAACACATATGGTTACAACCAAACCTCGACTTGATTACAAATTTATAAGATTGGCTAAGTGTACTTGGTTCCCATGATGAACAAATCATACGTCATCAGGAGTCGGCAATACATCGGCTTTAGCGCTAAATAGGTTTGTTAGACCCATAGATCTAAGATGTCGCCAGGCTAGCAATAGGTAATGATTGTCAACATATAATGATCTCATATAACACTCACAATAATACCAATAACCATGACAAAAAGTAAAGATGAATTGCATGTGCATATACAAGTATCAAGATGTTTACAAGTGTAAGTTCATAAGGTTAACATGTTTCACCCCAAAAGGTGTGAAATAAAGTAAAAAGTGGGCATGGAGAACTCACATGATATATATAAGGTGATGATAAGAAATTAACGAGGCTCCAACGGTTTCTTTTACAAGTTACCTAAATGTATTAATTCCAAGATTAAGTTCAATAATAAGATTATCAATTAGACATGAACTAGGGTTTCAATTGGAATTTGGGGGTTTAAATAATTAAGTAAAATAATGAATCGTTTATGTTTTGGTTTAATAAAGATGATATAAATCAATCAAGTCCAAGAATAATTAAAAATGTCTCAACAATTTAAGTTATTGATATAATAGAAATTAAGTATAATATGTGAAAAGAAATAATTAATTTAATAATTAATTATTTAAAACTTGTTAAGGGTGATTAATTGAATACTTATTAAATGACTTTAAAAATATTTAGAATCATTTTGTAGAGTATTGAACTTTTAAATGATTTATTATAAGATCTTATAATACAAAACTTTAAGAATAAAGTATAATAAAAAGTTATATTATTTTATAAGTTTCAAGAACTTAAATAAAATCTTAAGGAATAAATTTATTAACTATTTATATATAACATGGTTAAATGAATAGATGAATAACTAATTATTTAACTAATTATTTAAATAACTATTTAAATAATTATTCATTTAACATATTGATTTATAATGTTTCAAATAATCTCCGTTTAAAATAACGTGATTTAAACGATGAATATTTAAAGGAAACGTTTGGACCAATAATAATTTATTAATTATTAAAATCCATTTTAATATAAATAACCCAAGAATAACCTTTAAAATGTTTTATTAAAAAGATTTTTAATTATTTAATTTAGAAAAATTATAGAAAATTATTTGGTGTCTTTAAAAATATTTAAAGTTTACAAGAACCATTTTTTTTATTTATGAGAAATTTTCTATAATTAATTTAAGGGCTAAAAAGCCTTAAAAATGTTTGAGGGTGCCCGGGTTCGAACCCGGGACCTCAAAGTTGGGACAATGACTTAACCAGTGAACCAGGGCCGCGGCCTTGGTTTCCATTGGTTTCAAATTTATTTAAACCTATTTAAAGAAGCGCCCCCAAATCCCCAAGAACCCTAGAACAAAATCTGTCAAATTGATGTATCAAACGATGTTGTAAATCAAATTAACCATGGGGCTTTTGTTCCCCATGCTTAAACGAACCTAAATCTATGATTAGCTTACTTGATTTTGATCGAGAACGATGAGGAAGATGATGCAACAGTCGCGACTACATGGATGATGATTCAAGGCGCAAACGTTGATGTTAATCGAATTAACTTTGCAGATAGATCTTAGGAACGATGTTAAGCAAAAGCCCTCTGTCAATTCGGTTTAATAGAGCTTCAAACATGGATCTCCGTTAAGTTGCAGGTCGCGAATTATATGTGATTCGTTGGTGATGATTAAGCGTGATTTGGATGAAATTGAGAAGGGTAAATGATTAGAGATAGATAGAAGATCAATTAAGTTCAGTTAATTAGATTATTATTAAGTTTCAAATGCTCAAACGACTCTAAGATTAAGAGCTTCGGTTACTCGATTGGTTTGGGATTCATAATCGTCGTTTAACTCCATTAAAGATCATAATTGTGTTCGAACCACGTTCACGAACCGGTTAGGGACGTTTGGGGTTCGATTATGAAGAGAAAAATGGGTTTCGAAGTGGCCGGAGGGCCGCCGGAGGTGACCGGATCCCTTGGCCGGAGGTCGAAGTGGGTAAGGGGAGAGAATCGGGTTTGGTTTTGAATATTTACACAAATGGCCCCTGTGGTTTTAAAAGTTGTTATTTTATGCCAGAAACCTTTATATTAAATTTCAGAAATTACAATTTAAACCTTTGACTTATAAATCTATTTATTAAAATTCATAACTACTAATAAAACTTTACAAGTTTATTAAAATAAATTTTAATAAGATCTTCCATTTTGTTATTTATTGTAAAATGATTATTCACTTTATATTTTTATGAAAAAGAATTGTTATAAATCATAAATTATTACAAATTATTTAGATGATTAACAAATGTATAATTCACAACATAAATTGCAAATTTAATGCATTTGGTCCATTACAATTATACTATAATTTTTATAATAGAACTTAAAGATTGGGTTTTAACTTGGAAAAATGGCGGATGTTACAATTGTGGTGCTGATGGTGGTGGTGCCAGTTGTGGTACCGGTGGTGGTGGTGGTGGTTTCTAGTGGTGGTGACTATGGTGCCAGTGGTGGGGGCGATGGTGTGGGCGTGATGGGTGGGTGGTGGTTAATGGTGAGGGGCGGTGGTAATGGTGATGGTGGTAGTGGTGGTTGTGGTGATGCTAGTGATGGTTGTGTTGGCGACCAGTGGTGGTGGTGGTTGTGGTGGTGGTGTCTGGTGGTGATGGCCAGCGGTGATTGGTGGTGGTAACTGTGCCTGGCGGTGGTGGTGGCCGGTGACAACCAATCTTGGTGGCTGGTGGTGATGGTGGTGGTAGTCGTGGTGGTTGTTAGTGGTGGTCGGTGGTGATGGATGTGGTAGTAAGTGATGATGGCCAATGATGGTGGTCATGCCTAGTGGTGGTGGCCGGTGTAGATAGTGGTGGTGCCCTTGGTGGTTAGTAGTGGTTGCCCATGATGGTGGGGTGTGGTGGTCGGTGGTGGTGGTGGTAGTTGTTGTGGTGGATGGGTGGGCAGTGTTGGTGACTAAGGATAAAATAATGAATGAAATGAAACAAAAAGGTGTGAATGGAATGAGGTAGGGGTGCAAACGAACCAACGAATACGAACAATGTCTTGTTCATGTTCGTTCATTAAGATATAAACTTATTCATGAACCATTCACGAACACCTAACGAACGAGATTTCTTGTTCGTGTTCGTTCATTAAGGAAATAAACATGTTCGTAAACTGTTCAAGAACACTTACCGAACACCACAAACAAATGTTCATAAACATGACGAATACAGAGAAGTTTATAAATACAAACGAATACAAATGATCATATATTTATTTTAGAATAAAATATGCATTTTCATCACAAATATTACACAAAATTCATAAAAAAATATTTTTAAGTACTTAACATAAATATCAATAGATACTTGATATAATTGTCATAAATCTAACTGATACAAAAAATAAAAACATAAACGAACACATTAACAAACATAAATGAACACATTATCGAACGTTTACAAACAGAAATTAACGAACATAAAAGAACACGTTATCGAACGTTCACGAACAGATATTAACGTACATAAACGAACACATTATCGAACGTTAATGAACGTAAATGAACAAACGCGGCTTGTGTTCATGTTCGTTCGTTTAACTAAACGAACAAAATTTTATTGTTCGTGTTCGTTCATTTACTAACTGAACTTCCAGCCAAACAGTTCACGAATTGTTCGCTGAACGTTCAGTTCTTTTGCAATCCTAATTAGAGGGAGTAGAATTACTTATGTAATGGTTAATCCTACTACCTTCACCTACCAACATGTCTTTTTTTTCTTTTGCTCTCAATGATTAATTCTATTGCACCGCTCATTTCTACGTACTAAAGGCTACCTAAAATAGTTCGTAAATTGTAAATGGTTTATATTTGTCATTTGTAAATCGTATCTATGTGAATAAGGTTAGTTTTGTAAGTTTGTATAAGGGGGTTTATGTTGTCAGTTTTAAAATGTTAGGATCTCAACTTGGAAATAACTGCAGCTCATGTACTAGTGACAAAATCTATTTCAAGAATAACATAAGCAAGATCATCATACTTTGTTTCGGTACTAGAATATGTAATTGTTTGCTATTTCTTGGAAATCTATTTGTAAGATTGGTGCCAAGAAAAACACAACAAACCTAGTAGTCGAGTGACTATTATCAGGACAGTCTGCTCATTCAACATCATTATGGCCATAAAATAGCAGTAGTCGATAAGCAAGAGATAGTCCGCCTATGAGTAAAAGTGGCTTTATGATACCTAAAAATGCACTAAACACTAACAAGTGTTAAGAAGAAGGTTTCTTAAGAATTTAAAAACCTTATTGAAATATAAACAATATAGGGCCTCTTCAATACCAAATATTGCAAGGCTCCAATAGTGTTCCAATGAAATATGTTGTCGTCCATGAAAGTTAGCTATTCCGGAATACCGAAAGAGTTATCAGGCTAGAAAAACTTTATTAAATAGAGTTTTATACAGATCTAATTCAATGCACGTAAAAAATATGACAAGTAATGTTATTGAGACTAGATGTGAGCAAAACAACCAGTTTATGAACTAAAATAGATGACACGACATGACACAACTCGACCCGATCCTCAAACCGGTTTCACAAGAAACCAATTCCAACTCAATTTAATCTATAGGTTTGAAACCAACCTATAACTCCATAGGTTAAAACTTATTTCAACCATAACAAACTGGGGCAAAGCCCGCTTTCAAACTAGTCAAACTGGTTTTTGACTCTTGTTAACCAAACTCGAACGATCTAAGTCAAAAAATGGTTTATGCACCTCTAGTTTAGACTAGTATAAAGTGTCATGAGAGAAGATGGTATGCATCACAAGAAAAGAACTCATTAGTCTAAATTTTTAAGGAAAGTTTGAGAATCTAAGTGTTGAATTACCCTAATTTTAAAGTTGGAAAAGCTCTTAACTAGAAAAATAACATCATATTATATAAACATGTAACACTGAATAAAGCAAAATGTTAATAGAGTTATGGATAACGTGAAAAACCAAACTCAGGGCTTGCTTAGGATCATAATGGGCTTTATGCATCAAACAAATCAGATGTAGGTGAGTCAAGTCAATGAAGCCAAGAAGTTATGCATATGGATAATCTGAGATAAATGGTTATGAAAGAAGTCATTGTTAACGTCAACTTGTGAAATATCTCATCCTTTAAAAATTACGATTGATAAAACCGACTTAGTTGTTGATTTGACAATCAGGTAACCTTTGAGTATAATCGTTGCTCTTAGTCTGATGAAAGCCTGAATTTATGTCCGTTCATGATTCCATAAGAGTGTCTCTTGATCTTATAAACTCACTTGAAACCAATAATGTTGATGTGAGCGGAGTTAACACCATTAGAGTGTAAGGCACCCGTTATGTAACATCATGCATTTTTGGTTATCTAATAGTTAACCTCGTTTATTTTTGTAAGGACTACTAATGCTTTTTATGAAACCTTTGGGCTATTTGTGTTAATCTCTTAGTTAGTCTTTAATTCTTTAATGTAAAAAAAGATTATAGCTTATTTATTAAATTGAACATAATAACATTTCTAATAGATTTTAAAATAAATAACAAACATAATAACTATGATAATAATATTATTTTTTTTTGTAGAAATAATAATTATGTTATTAATAATAATATTAATAATAATAATAATAATAATAATAATAATAATAATAATAATAATAATAATAATAATAATAATAATAATAACTAATAAAACTTATATAAGTAATAAGTTGTAAATGAGACCAAACTTAAATCAAGGAAGTTAAGGGGATGTTTTGTCAAATTAATAAACTTTAATTGTAGTTTTGAGCATAAATTAATAAAAACCAAACTGAAGGGACTAAATATGTAATTCCTAAATCCCAAACCCGACCCCCCTTTTTCCCTTTCGCGTTTTTCCGGCCAAGGAACCGGCCAACCGCCGGTAGCCTTCCGGCCACCTCTAAACTTCACCAAAACGACACTAATTAATCACCAAACCGTCTCAAATCGAATCTAACACACGAATCGAACCTGAAACTGCTGAATAATCAATTTGAAACGCCTGTATTATCAAAAAATCACTCGAAACCGAACCTCAATTTACTTCATAACCGTTCAACGTACAAATCATAGTAATTACTCAATTGATTGAACATAAACCATCGGTTAACTATTCCTAACCTATCATCACTTGCAATTTCATCTAAGAAACACCCAAACATCATCTTCGATCACGCACAAGAATCGCGAATTGACCCTATTCGAACTCCATCGCCTGATCAACATAAACCAAAATTGAACGAGGGCTTTTGATCTCATAGATCATTAGAAGCTTCCTGCACAAGCAATTGGATTATTATTGACATTTGCGCATCGAACAGAATCAAGTTGGGGTCGCGACTGTTCTTCGATCGTTCCTCATCAATCCGTTTTCAATTCGGGTAATTAAATGTAACATCTCGTTTTTTTTGTTAACTAAAAGTTAATTCCCTTTACTCTTGCAAGGGTTGTTATTGTCAATTTTTGAAACTCATGTTTTGTTTGTGCTTATTCATTATTGTTATTGGGTTTATAATTATAATAATATTTGTATTAATAATAGAATAATAATAACAATAATAATGTTAATAATAATAATAATAAAAAAATGTATAGTTATTAAACTTAACAAGTTTTAAAAAACTTTAAGTAATCAAAGTTTGGGGGTTTAATTGCAAAATTGGAAACTTTCATTAATAGGTTTTGCATAAAATGTTAAATAATAAACTAGAGGGACTAAATGTGCAATTAATCAAAAAATTAAATCTCCCTTCCCTGTTTTCCCGATTTTCCGGCGGGAGCTCTGGCCAAGCTCCGGCCGGGCTCCGGCCACCCCTTAACATTAAAAAAATGGTTGTTTCTTGATCCCGAAACTGTTCCAAACCGTTCTAGAACTCATTTCGAACTTGAATGTACCAATTAAAGACGTTTAATCATCGGTTACTAAGCTAAATCGAATGTATAACCGAAGCCTTAAAACCCACAACCGTTCGAGTCTTAAACATCAATGATTACTCAATTAACTCAACCTAATCAATCATCTATCTGTCTCCAATCGATTACACCCTTCAATTTCACCTGAATCAAACGCAAACAACGAATTCACGCATCATCCTCATCGCGACCTGCACACGAGTCGAACATCACCCTCTGAAGTTCAAAAATCAAAATTTGTAGAGGGCTTTTAGTCCAGGTCGTCATCCAAAGCTATCTGCAAGTTTAATTGGATTATCATTGAGGATTGATCATCCATTGAGTACCCACGGTCGCGATTTGTTCTTGGTTAGAATCATCTTCAATTCGAGCTTTATACGGGTAATTAATCACACTCACTCACTCGGTTCTCTCTGGGGATCAAAAACCCTAAACTTAATTTTATTGACAACATTGTATTGATGTTCAATTTGATTCAAGAAGAAACTAGGGTTCTTGGGAAATTGGGTATTTCTGGATGTTTTGTTTTTAAGATTTAAAATCCAAGTTATAACGCGGCTGGAAGCCTGGTTCACTGGTTAAGACATTGATGCCCTATACATGAGGTCACGGGTTCGAAACCCGGGCACCTCATGTAATTTTTTTAAAGCTTTCTTGGCCTTAAATTAATTATAGAAAATTTATAATAATTATAAAAATGACTTTTATAAACTCCAAATATTTTTAACGTCATCTAAATATTACTTAAAAATTTATTCTTGTAAAACATCTTAATATTTTAATATAAAAATTATTTACAAATGTTATAATTAAACATTTTTATAAAAATTAGATTGATATATAATACTTAAAGGTATTAAATTAATATTAGACCTGATGTTTAAGGATTTATCATGATAATTATAGAATTTAAATATAACTTTATAAATAAAATCACAAGTTATTTACAAAGGATCAATTTCCTTAAAAATAAATTTTATAAATTTCGTAAATGGTGTTTTTATGAGAATTTATTAACTTTATAAAAATCCCCAAAATTCTAATACCCTAGTTCACGTTAACTCGTTAATCATGTATTAACCTAAATCTTGTAATATTTATATACTTAGGTGCCTTGTGACGTGTTATCTTGGAACGACGCCTATTATTTATCTTATTAATCGTCATTTTTATACTTATTGCCATGTGAGTTTTCCTTGTCCCCTTTTTATAATTTCACACATATTTGGGGTGAAACATGATGCTTATATTACATACACGTTTAAACATTTGAGACTTGTAATGCACATGCAATTCTACTTATTATTTGGTCATGGTTATTTGTGTTTGTAAGTGTTTATATGAGATACATAGTTTGTTTACAATCATTAACTATTGCTAGCCTGGCGACGTCTTAGATCTTTGGGCCTGACAAGCCTATTTGGTGCTAAAGTCGAGGTATTGCCGACTCCTAGGGGCCGTACGCTTGTGCACTAGGGAACCAAATACACTTAGCCAATCTTTTATACTTGTAATCAAGTCGAGGTTTGGTTGTAACGATATGTGTTCTATAACCTTACTAGCTTATAACTCATGACATGAATTGCTACTTGTAATCTTATTATGTATGAAAACTTGGAAACTCACCAACTATTTTTAGTTGACTCTTTATTTTCATCATGTTTCAGGAAATCCCCAAGTTTAAAGTGGACATTTGAAGCTTGCAATAAAACTAGGACTTGGACCTAGTTAATTAAATAAAACATTATGTTATGTTGGAGTTATGTTGAATTTATTTCTTTTTGTGACTTATGGTTGTATTTCGTTTTAATACTTATGATAATTATATTTGCAATTTAAATATAGCGTTATGTGGCTGTGAACAATCTTAACCCTCACATCTCGACGTTTCCGCCGTCAAGGTTGGGGTGTGACAGATTGGTATCAGAGCCCATAACTATAGGGATTTAGGTTATTGGAAATGGTGACCTAGACTATAGCTTATGCATGAACCTCTTAGAATAATATTTATATTCATGGTAATATATATATTGTTACATGCTACATAATGCTATTCCTTACTTATGTGCAACTTGATGCCTTAGCATAGGTTTGCCTTGTAATTGTTTAAACTTAGTTACTTGTCTCCCTAAACTTACCTTTGACACTTTGACTCTCCCCGAAAAATGAAACTTCTTAATCTTATTCTCGTCGACACGTGGAATTGTATACTTATACTTATGACTTGAATCCTTAGACTTATGTCTAATCTATGTAAAATCTCATCAAGGTTTTGATTTCATGAACCTAAGAAATTTGTGTGACACATAGACACCTGTATTCTGGATTTCCTGGCAAAAGGCCCTCGGGCTAAGGCAAGCATATCACATAAATCCTACGGGACTAGTTATGCTTACCTGGGGATTTCTGGGATGAGTGATAAACTATGGTCAACATAAACAAATTTCTAAGGCAAGTGGGTCAACTTACCTTGACGTGTCAACGTTTCCAAATGGTAATGCGTTACCAAATGGAACCATTCCATGTGCCTTACAACTTTTGCCTTATCCTTATTGAATTATGATCCTTGTTATCCCAATTCTCGTATCTAACTCATTTTGTATATTCCAGCATGTCTCGTCATCATGGAAAGCGTGGAAGTTCCGATCGTAAACTAGCCGCCATGATTGCTCGTCAAATGGCTGCTGTCATCCCGACCATGGTTGCTGAACTTAATAGCACCTTACTGACCAATGGTAGCAACAATGGTAATGGTCATGGAGAGAACAGCAACAACCAAAATGGGAACAACCAAAACGGGAACAATCGAACTTGCACCTTCAAACACTTTAGCTCTTGCAAGCCCACTAGTTTTAGTGGCAAGGAAGGAGCCACTGGCCTTCTTGAGTGGTTCGAAAGCATGGAGAATACCTTTATCAATTGTGAGTGTCCCGAGACGCTCAAGGTACGTTATGCCACTAGTGTGCTCCAACAAAGGGCACTTACCTGGTGGAATAGCGAGAAGAGAAACCGTGGACCTGAAGCTGTGCAAGCACTTACCTGGGAGGAGTTCAAGAACATCGCCATCGCGAAGTTCTGCCCACGAAGTGAGTTGCAAAAGTTGGAGGAAGAGTTTTGGAACTTTAAGCAAAATGATGGTGATCATTTGGCCTACTCAACTAGGCATCATGAGTTGAGCTTACTGCTGCCTCACATGGTCGACACTGTCCCCCGCAACATCGAGAAGTTCATTAAGGGTGTACCACCCCAAATTCAAGATGTTGTGGTGGGTAGCCGACCCACAACTTTGGAAGAAGCCATTACTATCACCGCCCAACTCACCGAGAACCATATACGAGCGGGCACCATGTCTGTGAAGGGTGCAAAGAAGGTAGAGAAGGCGGCTACCGAGACTGTCAAGGAGACCAAAGCTGAACCGTCTTACAACAACAACAAGAAGCGCAAGTTCACACCGGCGCACAATTATGCTGTGGCTGCACCCAAACAACCTCAAAGACAACTTGTACCTGCGGCTGCACCTGTGGCACAAGTGCCTGGGGCTAGGGCTTATGCTGGTCCTCAGCCTATGTCCAACATTTGTAGGTACCATCACCCGGGGAATCAACCATGCCGTATCTGTACCTTATGCGGTAAATATGGTCACTTGGTGGCGACTTGTCACCGTGCACCTAACAATGCCGCCGTGGTCACGAACCGTGTTTGCTACAATTGTGGGGAACCTGGTCATTTCCGCCCACAATGCCCCCGTCTTGTGGGTAATGTTCCACAAGCCCGAGGACGTGCTTTCAACATCAACGCTAACCAAGCACAAGCAAACAACGATGTGGTGAATGGTATGTTAACTTACCTTTAACTTTTGTGACCTAGTTCTTTTCATGTGTTACCTATGTCGTTAAATACCTTTAAAATTGAACAGGTATGTTCCTTATTAATAAAACTTATGCCTATGTCCTATTTGATTCTGGAGCCGATAAGAGTTTTGTTTCGTTAGAGTTTGAACCCATACTTGCTAAGCCACATACGAAACTAGGAAGACCTCTTACCATTGAAGTTGCCGATGGAGAACCGATCACCGTTGATGTTGTTTTTCGTGATTGCATCTTAAGTCTTGACTCGCATGATTTTCTTATTGATCTTATCCCTATGAAACTTGGAAGCTTTGACGTCATCATTGGTATGGATTGGTTAGCCAAACACCATGCCGAGATCATTTGTTTCGAGAAGTGCATTCGTATACCGTTACCCTCTGGAGATACGTTGAAAGTATTTGGTGAAAAATCTTCCAAAGGACTTAAACTCATGTCTTGCACTCAAGCCCGAAAGTGCTTAAACAAGAAGTATATGGCCTTCTTGGCTTACGTGGTCAACACGAAAGTCAAAGGGAAAGAACTTAAGGATGTCCCTATCGTACGAGACTTTCCTGAAGTATTTCCCGATGACCTTAGTGGTTTACCTCCCGTGCGTGAAGTCGAGTTTAAAATCGACTTGATACCGGGAGCAAACCCCGTGGCTAAGTCACCATATCGACTTGCACCATCGGAAATGCAAGAACTCTCTAGTCAACTTCAAGAGTTATCCGAGAAGGGCTTCATCCGTCCCAGTTCCTCGCCTTGGGGTGCACCTGTACTATTCGTGAAGAAGAAAGATGGAACGTTTCGTATGTGCATCGATTATCGTGAGCTTAACAAGCTTACCATCAAGAACCGTTATCCACTTCCTCGTATCGATGATTTGTTTGACCAACTTCAAGGAGCTGCTATTTTCTCGAAGATCAACTTACGTTCTGGTTATCATCAACTACGAGTCCATGATGATGATATCCCGAAGACCGCTTTCCGTACTCGTTATGGGCACTATGAGTTTATGGTGATGCCTTTTGGTTTAACCAATGCTCCTGCTGTCTTCATGGATCTCATGAACCGAGTATGCAAGCCTTATCTAGACAAGTTTGTGATCGTCTTCATTGATGACATACTTATCTATTCCAAGTCCAACACCGATCATGAACTGCATTTGAGATTGGTTCTTGAGTTGTTAAAGAAAGAGCAATTGTACGCGAAGTTCTCGAAGTGTGATTTCTGGCTCGAGGAACTTCAATTTCTAGAACACGTGGTGAATAGCCAAGGAATTCACGTTGATCCTGCAAAGGTGGAAGCTGTGAAGAATTGGTGTGTTCCTACAACTCCTACCGAAGTTCGTTCTTTTCTTGGTCTTGCTGGTTATTATCGGCGATTCATTGCCAACTTCTCGAGGATCGCGAAACCGCTCACTTCTTTGACACAAAAGAATAAACCATTCGAGTGGGGTCCCGAGCAAGAAGAAGCTTTTGAGGCGTTAAAGCACAAGTTGTGCAATGCTCCTATCTTGACCCTACCCGATGGAAATGACGATTTCACCGTGTATTGTGATGCATCAAAACAAGGCCTTGGTTGTGTTCTCATGCAACGAGGGAAGGTCATAGCTTATGCATCGAGACAATTGAAGGTTCACGAGGTGAATTATACAACACACGATCTCGAGCTTGGTGCTGTTGTCTTTGCTTTGAAGATTTGGAGGCACTACCTGTATGGTATGCAATGTATAGTCTACACCGATCACAAAAGCCTTCAACACGTTTTCAATCAAAAAGATCTCAATATGAGACAACGTCGTTGGGTGGAGTTGATTAGTGATTACGATTGTGACATTCGTTACCATCCTGGTAAAGCAAACGTTGTAGCTGATGCACTAAGCCGAAAGATTCACAACAAGATGATCTCATTCCAAGAAATTCGCGATCGACGTCAATGGTTTGACACTCTGGTTGAGTTCGATACTGAGATCCGACTTGATGTCAACGAGACCACCGTACTGCTACAAAACCTGAGGATAGATAGTGACATCGAGTCTAGTATCCTGGAGGCTCAACAAATGGTGCAACGAGAAGGAATAATGAAGGAGGAATTGGAGCATAATCTTCTAACTCAATTGGAAACGAAACCCAATGGATTGATGTACTTCGCAAATCGAATTTGGGTTCCAAATCGCGATAACCTCCGTACCTTCATCATGAACGAAGCTCATCAAACTCGCTATTCTATTCATCCTGGCTCCGATAAGATGTATATGGACCTACGTGGTCAATATTGGTGGCCTGGAATGAAGAAAGACATCGCGACTTATGTAGCTAAGTGTCTCACGTGTACGAAGGTTAAAGCCGAACATCAACGTCCAAGTGGATTACTTGAGCAACCCGAGATTCCTATGTGGAAGTGGGAACACATATCCATGGACTTCATAACCAAGCTACCCCGAACCTCTCGAGGACATGATAGCATATGGGTGATCGTTGATCGATTGACCAAGTCGGCACATTTCATACCCATACGTGACACTTACAAGACATCAAAGTTAGCTCGTATATACGTTGATAAGATTGTAAGTCGTCATGGGGTACCTCTGCACATCATATCCGACCGAGATGCTCGCTTCACTTCACATTTTTGGTCGTCTATGCAAGAACTCTTGGGTACACAACTAGATCTAAGCACGGCTTACCATCCTCAAACTGATGGTCAAACCGAGCGAACGATCCAAACCTTGGAGGATTTGCTACGCCTTTGTGTTCTTGACTTTGGTGGCGATTGGGATACGCATCTACCGCTCGCGGAATTTTCGTATAACAATAGTTACCACTCGAGTATCAAGATGGCACCGTTCGAAGCACTTTATGGTCGAAAATGTCGTTCACCGATCTGTTGGACCGACATTGGTGAAAACTTCATTACTGGTCCTGAACTTATACAAGAGACGACCGATAAAGTTTCTATCATTCGCAAGAACCTTGAAGTGGCGAGAAGTCGTCAAAAGAGCTATGCTGACAAGCGACGTAAGCCATTGGAATTCCAAGTTGGGGAGATGGTTCTTCTTAAGGTTTCCCCGTGGAAAGGTGTGGTTCGCTTTGGAAAGAAGGGCAAACTGGCTCCAAGATTTGTAGGGCCTTTCAAAATCCTGAAAAGGATTGGGAAAGTGGCTTATAAACTGGAACTACCTTCCGACCTTAGTGGAGTTCATCCTGTGTTCCACGTCTCAAATCTGAGAAAGTGTTTGGTCGACGAAAGTCTGTACGTCCCGTTGGAAGACATTCAGATTGACGAGTCATTACATTTTGTCGAGAAACCTGTTGAAATCATGGACCGTATAATGAAGAAGACGAGAACCACAACAACCCCAATCGTCAAGGTTCGTTGGGAGAATAAACGTGGCGCTGAATTTACTTGGGAACGTGAGGAACACATGAAGAAGAAATACCCGTTCTTATTTGTATAGTTTCATTTCTTTTAATTTCGGGACGAAATTCTTTTAAGTTGGGGAGACTGTAACATCTCGTTTTTTTTGTTAACTAAAAGTTAATTCCCTTTACTCTTACAAGGGTTGTTATTGTCAATTTTGAAACTCATGTTTTGTTTGTGCTTATTCATTATTGTTATTGGGTTTATAATTATAATAATATTTGTATTAATAATAGAATAATAATAACAATAATAATGTTAATGATAATAATAATAAAAAAATGTATAGTTATTAAACTTAACAAGTTTTAAAAAACTTTAAGTAATTAAAGTTTGGGGGTTTAATTGCAAAATTGGAAACTTTCATTAATAGGTTTTGCATAAAATGTTAAATAATAAACTAGAGGGACTATGTGCAATTAATCAAAAAAATTAAATCTCCCTTCCCTGTTTTCCCGATTTTCCGGCGGGAGCTCCGGCCAAGCTCCGGCCGGGCTCCGGCCACCCCTTAAACATTAAAAAAATGGTCGTTTCTTGATCCCGAAACTGTTCCAAACCGTTCTAGAACTCATTTCGAACTTGAATGTACCAATTAAAGACGTTTAATCATCGGTTACTAAGCTAAATCGAATGTATAACCGAAGCCTTAAAACCCACAACCGTTCGAGTCTTAAACATCAATGATTACTCAATTAACTCAACCTAATCAATCATCTATATGTCTCCAATCGATTACACCCTTCAATTTCACCTGAATCAAACGCAAACAACGAATTCACGCATCATCCTCATCGCGACCTGCACACGAGTCGAACATCACCCTCTGAAGTTCAAAAATCAAAATTTGTAGAGGGCTTTTAGTCCAGGTCGTCATCCAAAGCTATCTGCAAGTTTAATTGGATTATCATTGAGGATTGATCATCCATTGAGTACCCACGGTCGCGATTTGTTCTTGGTTAGAATCATCTTCAATTCGAGCTTTATACGGGTAATTAATCACACTCACTCACTCGGTTCTCTCTGGGGATCAAAAACCCTAAACTTAATTTTATTGACAACATTGTATTGATGTTCAATTTGATTCAAGAAGAAACTAGGGTTCTTGGGAAATTGGGTATTTCTGGATGTTTTGTTTTTAAGATTTAAAATCCAAGTTATAACGCGGCTGGAAGCCTGGTTCACTGGTTAAGACATTGATGCCCTATACATGAGGTCACGGGTTCGAAACCCGGGCACCTCATGTAATTTTTTTAAAGCTTTCTTGGCCTTAAATTAATTATAGAAAATTTATAATAATTATAAAAATGACTTTTATAAACTCCAAATATTTTTAACGTCATCTAAATATTACTTAAAAATTTATTCTTGTAAAACATCTTAATATTTTAATATAAAAATTATTTACAAATGTTATAATTAAACATTTTTATAAAAATTAGATTGATATATAATACTTAAAGGTATTAAATTAATATTAGACCTGATGTTTAAGGATTTATCATGATAATTATAGAATTTAAATATAACTTTATAAATAAAATCACAAGTTATTTACAAAGGATCAATTTCCTTAAAAATAAATTTTATAAATTTCGTAAATGGTGTTTTTATGAGAATTTATTAACTTTATAAAAATCCCCAAAATTCTAATACACTAGTTCACGTTAACTCGTTAATCATGTATTAACCTAAATCTTGTAAAATTTATATACTTAGGTGTCTTGTGACGTGTTATCTTGGAACGACGCCTATTATTTATCTTATTAATCGTCATTTTTATACTTATTGCCATGTGAGTTTTCCTTGTCCCCTTTTTATAATTTCACACATATTTGAGGTGAAACATGATGCTTATATTACATACACGTTTAAACATTTGAGACTTGTAATGCACATGTAATTCTACTTATTATTTGGTCATGGTTATTTGTGTTTGTAAGTGTTTATATGAGATACATAGTTTGTTTACAATCATTAACTATTGCTAGCCTGGCGACGTCTTAGATCTTTGGGCCTGGCAAGCCTATTTGGTGCTAAAGTCGAGGTATTGCCGACTCCTAGGGGCCGTACGCTTGTGCACTAGGGAACCAAATACACTTAGCCAATCTTTTATACTTGTAATCAAGTCGAGGTTTGGTTGTAACGATATGTGTTCTATAACCTTACTAGCTTATAACTCATGACATGAATTGGTACTTGTAATCTTATTATGTATGAAAACTTGGAAACTCACCAACTATTTTTAGTTGACTCTTTATTTTCATCATGTTTCAGGAAATCCCCAAGTTTAAAGTGGACATTTGAAGCTTGCAATAAAACTAGGACTTGGACCTAGTTAATTAAATAAAACATTATGTTATGTTGGAGTTATGTTGAATTTATTTCTTTTTGTGACTTATGGTTGTATTTCGTTTTAATACTTATGATAATTATATTTGCAATTTAAATATAGCGTTATGTGGCTGTGAACAATCTTAACCCTCACATCTCGACGTTTCCGCCGTCAAGGTTGGGGTGTGACATTAAATATACATATATGCTCAATTTTATCTGAAGAACGAAAGCCCTAACAATAATTGGGTTAATATCATCGATTGGGGTTTCAATTTGGGATCAAAGGAACCTAGGGTTCATGTGAATTTGGGTGGGGTTCTGTGTTCATTGTTTTTAAGATTTGGAAACCAATTTCAATCGCGGCTAAGGCCTTGGTTCACTGGTTCCCCACTCGCATTCTACGCTAGAGGTCCCGGGTTCGAACCCGGCGACCTCCAAATATTTTTTAGGCTTTTTCAGCCATTAAAAAAATATATAAAATTTTCTAAAAATTATAAAAAATAGTTTTGTAAACTTTGTTTATTTTTAAAGCTATCCCATTATTTTCTATAAGTTTATCACTATAAATACCTTAACAATTTTCCTATAAAAAATATTAATAAATATTTTTGCCTAGTTTAAATCATATAAAAATAGACTTTATATAACATATTCTTTTAAATCATTTAATTATTATTTGGACATTAAACATTTTATATTTACGGAATAATCATGATTACTATAGAAATTGTATATTTTATAAGTTAAATTCACAAAATTGTTATAAAGGATTTATTTCCTTTAAAATTCCATGCATGACCTTGTTCTTGGACTAAAATATATATAAGATCTCGCTAACTAACGTTATCTAAATATTAAAACCCCCAAATTCCCATCGAAACCCTAGATCATGTTAAATCATTAATCTAAATTTTATAAATATATTCACACTTAGGTACCTTGTGAAGAACTTCGTTGGGATCATTGTTTATTATTCTTATTAATCGTCACTTACATACATTTGGTCAAGTGAGTATTTCTATACCCCCTTTTTATATTTTTACACCTTTGGGGTGAAACATGTTACATTATAAACTTTGCACTTGTAAACACGTTTGATTCTTGTGAACTTATGGCATTTCACCTGTTTGTTGTGGTTAGTTGAACTTTGTGGCTACCATGTAATGTCGAATACATGTACAATCATTAACTATTGCTAGCCTAGCGAAGTCATAGATCTATGGGTCAGACAAGCTTATCACATCTAGGAATGGACTTAGTTAAATAAACAAAATAAATTGGCTTGTTGCATCTTATGTTATGTCATTTACTTTCTTTGAGACTTATGATTGTAATGGTACAATTGGAACTTATGTTTAATATATATTTGGGTTATTAATAGCGTTATGTGGCTGTGAACGATCTTAACTCTCACTCCTCGACGTTTACGCCGTCAAGGTTGGGGTGTGACAGATTGGTATCAGAGCCCATAACTATAGGGATCTAGGTTATTAGAAATGGTGACCTAGACTATAGTATGCATGAACCTTATAGAATTATATTTCTATTTTGTAAATTATATACCTTGCATGCTACATAATGTTATGCCTTCTTATGTGCAATTTGATGCCTTAGCATAGGATTGCCTAAACATTGTTACTTGTCTCCCTAAACTTAACTTTGACTCTTTGACTCTCCCCGAACATGAAATCTCTTAACCTTATTCTCGTCGACACGTGGAATCTTATGCTTATGTTATGACTTGGATCTTTAGACGTTATGTCTAATCTATATAAATCTCATCAGGTTTTGATTCTATGTACCTAAGAAATATTGTGTGACACATAGACACCTGTATCCTGGTTTTCCTGGCAAAAAGGCCCTCGGGCTAAGGCAAGCATATCGCATAAATCCTACGGGACTAGTTATGCTTACCTCGGGATTTCTGGGATGAGTGATAAACTATGGTCAATATACACAAGTTTCTAAGGTAAGTGGGTCAATTCACCTTGACGTGTCAACGTTTCCAAATGGTAATGCGTTACCAATGGAATCATTCCGTGTACCTTACAACCTTTAGCTTATCTTTGTTTAAACTACTATCCTTTGTTATCCTCACTCCCGTAACTAACTCATTTTTGTATATCCAGCATGTCTCGTCACCATGGAAAGCGTGGAAGTTCCGACCGTAAGCTAGCTGCCATGATTGCCTGACAAATGGCTGTCGTCATCCCGACTATGGTTGCTGAACTTAATAGCACTCTAATGGCTAATAGCAACAACAACACCAATGGGAACAATAGCGGTGCTAATGGAGACAATAACAACAACCAAAACGGGAACAATCAACAAGGAAACACTCGTACTTGCACTTTCAAACACTTCAACTCGTGCAAACCCACTAGCTTTAGTGGAAAAGAAGGAGCCACTGGACTTCTCGAGTGGTTCGAGAGTATGGAGAACACGTTCATCGTTAGCGAGTGCCCCAACGAGTTCAAGGTTCGCTATGCTACAAGTGTCCTTCAACAACGGGCACTCACATGGTGGAATAGTGAAAAGAGAAACCGTGGAACTGAGGTTGCTTTGGCATTGCCCTGGGAGGAATTTAAGGATATCATGATCCAAAAGTTCTGCCCGAGGAGCGAGTTGCAAAAGCTGGAGGAGGAGTTCTGGAACCTCAAACAGGATGGTGGTAATCATTTGGCTTATTCCACCCGGCATCATGAGTTGAGTATATTCTTACCACACATGGTGGACATCGTGCCCCGTAACATTGAGAAATTTATCAAGGGGGTGCCACCTAAAATTCAAGATGCCGTGGTGGGTAGTAGGCCCACAACTTTGGAGGAGGCGATTACTATCACTGCACAGCTCACTGAGAATCATATAAGAGCTGGCACTATGTCGGCAAAGGGTTCCAAGTCTGCTACGAAAGTGACACCCGAGGCAACAAAGGAGGTAAAGGCCGAGTCATTTTCCCAAAACAAGAAGCGTAAGTTCATCCCGACACGCAACTACGCTGTGACCGCCCCAAATGCTCCTAAAAACAAATGGTGGTTACGAATCAAGCTCCCATGGCTAAAGCTTATGCTGGTCCACATCCTATGTGTAACACGTGCAAGTACCATCATTCAAGCAACATTCCATGCCGAGTCTACTCGTTGTGTGGGAAGTATGGACACTTAGTAACTACTTGCCTTCGTGCGCCAAACAACACTGCAATGCTTACCAACCGAACCTGCTATAACTGTGGCGAGCCTGGTCATATTCGTCCGCAATGTCCTCGCAATGCGGGAACTGTTCCACCGGCTCGTGGAAGGACTTTCAATATCACTGCCAATCAAGCCCAAGCCAACAACGACGTGGTGAATGGTACGTTGTTGAACTTCTTTTGGTCTTTTCTTGTCTTGTAAAAAAATCCTATCTATGTTCATCATACCAATAATAGGTTGTTACCAAACAGGTATGTATCTTGTAAATAGTCATTATGCTTCAGTATTGTTTGAACCTCTTTTGGTCTTTTCGTGTCCCTGGAATTCGAACCTATACTTTCTAAACCGCTTGTAAATTTGGAAAGATCTTTCACGGTCGAGGTCACCGATGGACAATCTATCGTCATTGACGTCATAATACGTGACTGCACCTTAAGCCTTAATGAACACGAGTTCTTCGTCGACCTTATTCCTATGCAATTGGGAAGCTTTGATGTTATCATTGGCATGGATTGGTTAGCTAAGCATCGTGCGGAAATTCTATGTTTCGAGAAGTGTATCCGAATTCCTTTACCGAGTGGTGATACTTTGAAGGTCTTTGGGGAGAAATCATCCCAAAGACTCAAACTCATGTCTTGCATCAAATCCCGCAAGTGCTTAAGTAAAAACTACATGGCTTTCATGGTATATGTAGTTAATACGAAAGCCAAGGGTAAGGAGTTGAAAGACATTCCTGTCGTGCGGGATTTTCCCGAGGTTTTTCCCGAGGATCTTAAAGGGCTACCTCCCGTGCGAGAAGTTGAGTTCAAGATTGACTTAATCCCTGGTGCGAACCCTGTGGCTAAATCGCCTTATCGTCTTGCACCGTCTGAAATGCAAGAACTCGCTAGTCAACTGCAAGAGTTGACCGATAAGGGTTTCATTCGCCCTAGTTCATCACCGTGGGGTGCACCTGTAGTATTTGTGAAGAAGAAGGATGGTTCATTTCGTATGTGCATCGATTACCGAGAACTCAACAAGCTTACTATCAAAAACCGATACCCTCTTCCTCGATCGATGATCTCTTCGATCAACTTCAAAGAGCAACTCAATTCTCAAAGATCGATCTACGTTCTGGGTATCATCAACTGCGTATTCATGATGATGACATTCCAAAGACCGCTTTTCGTACTCGATATGGACACTACGAGTTCATGGTCATGCCTTTTGGCTTGACCAATGCGCCTGCCGTGTTCATGGATCTCATGAATCGAGTATGTAAACCGTATTTGGATAAGTTCATGATCGTGTTCATTGATGACATTCTTATTTATTCCAAGACGAAAATCGATCACGAGACGCACTTGCGACAAGTTCTTGAACTTTTGAAGAAGGAGCAATTATACGCCAAACTTTCCAAGTGTGAATTTTGGTTGGAGGAGGTTCAATTCTTAGGGCATGTGGTGAATAGCCAAGGGATTCATGTGGATCCTGCTAAAATTGAAGCTGTGAAGAATTGGTGTGTTCCCACAACCCTAACCGAGGTTCGTTCTTTTCTGGGCTTAGCGGGATATTACCGTAGGTTCATAGCGAATTTCTTGAAGATTGCTAAACCATTAACGGCGCTAACCTAAAAGAATCGACTCTTTGAATGGGGACCCGAGCAAGAAGAGGCTTTCGAGACATTAAAACACAAGTTGTGTAACGCTCCTATTCTCACACTTCCCGATGGAAACGATGACTTTACCGTGTATTGCGATGCTTCTAATCAAGGTCTTGGTTGTGTTCTCATGCAATGAGGCAAAGTTATAGCATACGCGTCAAGGCAATTGAAGGTTCATGAAGTGAACTACATGACTCATGATCTTGAACTTGGTGCTGTGGTTTTTGCATTGAAGATTTGGTGACATTATCTATATGGGACGCAATGCATAGTCTACACCGATCACAAGAGTCTCCAACACGTGTTCAACCAAAAGGATCTCAACATGAGACAAAGACGTTGGATTGAGTTGATTAGCGACTACGACTGCGACATTCGCTATCACCCTGGAAAGGCGAATGTTGTAGCCGACGCGCTAAGTCGCAAGGTCCACAACAAGACTGTCTCGCTTCAAGAAATTCGAGATCGAAGGCAATGGTTTGATACGCTAGGAGAATTTGATACCAAGATTCATGTGGATGTCAACGAGGCTACTATCATGCTCCAAAACATAAGGATCGATAGTGACCTCGAATTATGGATTCGCGAGGCTCAACAAGCGGCACTAACCGACGCAGGGAAGGATGAAGACTTGATGTCTAATGTTCGGTCACAACTGGATACAAAAACGAACGGCATGTGGTATTTCTTGAATCGACTTTGGACCCCAAATCATGATAATCTTCGACACTTCTTATGAACGAAGCTCATCAAACCCGATATTCCATTCATCCTGGCTCCGATAAGATGTACATGGACCTGCGTGGTCAATATTGGTGGCCTGGAATGAAGAAAGATATCGCATCTTATGTTTCCAAGTGTCTCACATGTGCAAGAGTCAAGGCCGAGCATCAACGACCAAGTGGTTTACTTGAGCAACCTGAAATCCCTATGTGGAAATGGGAACATATATCCATGGATTTCATAACCAAGTTACCTCGTACACCTCGTGGTCATGATAGCATATGGGTCATTGTTGACCGTTTGACCAAGACAGCACATTTCATACCCATTCGAGATACGTACAAGGTTTCAAGGCTGGCTCAAATCTACATTGACGAAATTGTGAGTCGTCATGGCGTGCCGTTACACATTATTTCTGATCGTGATGCTCGCTTCACTTCATACTTTTGGTCTTCGATGCAAGAACTCTTGGGTACTCAATTGGATTTAAGTACGGCTTACCATCCTCAAACCGATGGTCAAACCGAACGAACAATCCAAACCCTCGAGGATCTACTGCGTCTTTGTGTCCTTGATTTTGATGGTGATTGGGATACGCATTTACCGCTCGCGGAATTTTCGTATAACAATAGTTATCACTCAAGTATCAAGATGGCACCATTCGAGGCTTTGTGTGGTCGTAAATGTCGTTCTCCGATCTGTTGGACTGACATTGGGGAAAATCTTATCACTGGTCCGGAACTTATTCAAGAAACGACTGACAAAGTTTCCAAAATTCGAAATAACCTTGAGGTGGCTAGAAGTCGCCAAAAGAGTTATGCCGATAAAAGACGCAAGCCGTTGGAGTTTCAAGTCGACGACATGGTTCTTCGTAAGGTCTCTCCATGGAATGGTGTTGTACTGTGACACCCTACACATATCCCACATCGGCCGTGGACAGGAGAGATTCCTGGTTCATAAGGAATGTCCTGCCTCTAACATCAACAACGCGTTTTGGGCGTATTAGCTGTGGATGAGAGGAGAACTCCACAGTTAAGCGTGCTCAGGTGGGAGCAATCCAGGGATGGGTGACCTCCCTGGGAAGTTTTCACCCGGGCAACCAAAAGCAAATCCGTGAGCTCCTCGTGGGCAAAGCGGACAATATTGTTGGTGTAAGGGGCCGGGTGTTACAGAATGGTATCAGAGCCTCTCCTGTGTCGTTCGGGATGTGGGACATACCTCACCAAAGATGGTGACTTCTCGGGCTCATCGAGGACGATGAGTCCAAACAGGGGGTGCTTGTGACACCCTACACATATCCCACATCGGCCGTGGACAGGAGAGATTCCTGGTTCATAAGGAATGTCCTGCCTCTAACATCAACAACGCGTTTTGGGCGTATTGGCTGTGGATGAGAGGAGAACTCCACAGTTAAGCGTGCTCAGGTGGGAGCAATCCAGGGATGGGTGACCTCCCTGGGAAGTTTTCACCCGGGCAACCAAAAGCAAATCCGTGAGCTCCTCGTGGGCAAAGCGGACAATATTGTTGGTGTAAGGGGCCGGGTGTTACATGTACGTTTTGGGAAGAAGGGTAAGTTAGCCCCTCGTTTTGTAGGACCCTTCAAGATTCTGAAAAGAATTGGGAAAGTGGCTTACAAACTGGAGCTACCTTCTGAACTTAGCGGAGTTCATCCTGTCTTCCATGTCTCAAACTTGAGGAAATGTCTGGCTGATGAAAATTTGCATGTTCCATTAGAGGAAATACAAATAGACGAGTCATTGCATTTCGTTGAGAAGCCTGTTGAGATTATGGATCGAACCCTGAAGAAGACCTGAACAACTACCACACCTATCGTTAAAGTCCGTTAGGAAAACAAACGTGGAGCTGAGTTCACTTGGGAGCGTGAGGACCATATGAAGGAGAGATACCCGCATTTGTTCGCTTAGTTTCATTCTTAATTTTGGGACGAAATTCTTTTAAGTCGGGGAGACTGTAACATCATGCATTTTTGGTTATCTAATAGTTAACCTCGTTTATTCTTGTAAGGACTACTAATGCTTTTTATGAAACCTTTGGGCTATTTGTGTTAATCTCTTAGTTAGTCTTTAATTCTTTAATGTAAAAAAAGATTATAGCTTATTTATTAAATTGAACATAATAACATTTCTAATAGATTTTAAAATAAATAACAAACATAATAACTATGATAATAATATTATTTTTTTGTAGAAATAATAATTATGTTATTAATAATAATATTAATAATAATAATAATAAAAATAATAACTAATAAAACTTATATAAGTAATAAGTTGTAAATGAGACCAAACTTAAATCAAGGAAGTTAAGGGGATGTTTTGTCAAATTAATAAACTTTAATTGTAGTTTTGAGCATAAATTAATAAAAACCAAACTGAAGGGACTAAATATGTAATTCCTAAATCCCAAACACCACCCCCCTTTTTCCCTTTCGCGTTTTTCTGGGCCAAGGAACCGGCCAACCACCGGTAGCCTTCCGGCCACCTCTAAACTTCACCAAAACGACACTAATTAATCACCAAACCGTCTCAAATCGAATCTAACACACGAATCGAACCTGAAACCGCTGATTAATCAATTTGAAACGCCTGTATTATCAAAAAATCACTCGAAACCGAACCTCAATTTACTTCATAACCGTTCAACGTACAAATCATAGTAATTACCCAATTAATTGAACATAAATCATCGGTTAACTATTCCTAACCTATCATCACTTGCAATTTCATCTAAGAAACACCCAAACATCATCTTCGATCACGCACAAGAATCGCGAACTGACCCTATTCGAACTCCATCGCCTGATCAACATAAACCAAAATTGAACGAGGGCTTTTGATCTCAGAGATCATTAGAAGCTTCCTACACAAGCAATTGGATTATTATTGACATTTGCGCATCGAACAGAATCAAGTTGGGGTCGCGACTGTTCTTCGATCGTTCCTCATCAATCCGTTTTCAATTCGGGTAATTAAATATACATATATGCTCGATTTTATCTGAAGAACGAAAGCCCTAACAATAATTGGGTTAATATCATCGATTGGGGTTTCAATTTGGGATCAAAGGAACCTAGGGTTCATGTGAATTTGGGTGGGGTTCTGTGTTCATTGTTTTTAAGATTTGGAAACCAATTTCAACCGCGGCTAAGGCCTTGGTTCACTGGTTCCCCACTCGCATTCTACGCTAGAGGTCCCGGGTTCGAACCCGGCGACCTCCAAATATTTTTTAGGCTTTTTCAGCCATTAAAAAAATATATAAAATTTTCTAAAAATTATAAAAAATAGTTTTGTAAACTTTGTTTATTTTTAAAGCTATCCCATTATTTTCTATAAGTTTATCACTATAAATACCTTAACAATTTTCCTATAAAATAATATTAATAAATATTTTTGCCTAGTTTAAATCATATAAAAATAGACTTTATATAACATATTCTTTTTTAAATCATTTAATTATTATTTGGACACTAAACATTTTATATTTATGAAATAATCATGATTACTATAGAAATTGTATATTTTATAAGTTAAATTCACAAAATTGTTATAAAGGATTTATTTCCTTTAAAATTCCATGCATGACCTTGTTCTTGGACTAAAATATATATAAGATCTCACTAACTAACGTTATCTAAATATTAAAACCCCCAAATTCCCATCGAAACCCTAGATCATGTTAAATCATTAATCTAAATTTTGTAAATATATTCACACTTAGGTACCTTGTGAAGAACTTCGTTGGGATCATTGTTTATTATTCTTATTAATCGTCACTTACATACATTTGGTCAAGTGAGTATTTCTATACCCCCTTTTTATATTTTTACACCTTTGGGGTGAAACATGTTACATTATAAACTTTGCACTTGTAAACACGTTTGATTCTTGTGAACTTATGGCATTTCACCTGTTTGTTGTGGTTAGTTGAACTTTGTGGCTACCATGTAATGTCGAATACATGTACAATCATTAACTATTGCTAGCCTAGCGAAGTCATAGATCTATGGGTCAGACAAGCCTGCTTGGTTGATCCAAGTACACTTAGCTAATCGTATATACTTTTAAACGTTTGAGACTTGTAAAACTTTGTCGAGGTTTGATTGTGCATTCTGTCTTACATCCCTAGTTACATGTTCTCTAACTTACAACATGATTTGCCATCTTTTATATACTTATGTATCGAAAACTATGGAAATCTCACCAACATTATGTTGACCTTTTATTTTTAACATGTTTCAGGAAATACTCAAGCTTGATCGCCACTTTTGAAGTACTTTCACATCTAGGAATGAACTTAGTTAAATAAAAGAAATAAATTGGCTTGTTGCATCTTATGTTATGTCATTTACTTTCTTTGAGACTTATGATTGTAATGGTACAATTGGAACTTATGTTTAATTTATATTTGGGTTATTAATAGCGTTTATGACCGTTTAGCACTGATTAATCCCCGATTAATCGCTAATCATCCACCGATTCGATTTTAGCTAATCGCCTAGTTAATCAGTCAAAGGTCAAAATCGGTCGAAATCGGCCAATAATCAAAGAAAATTGGTCAAAACTAGTCAAAATTTATCACATTTGGTCAAAATCAGCAAAAATTTAGAGAAAATCAGTAAAAATTTGATAAAATCAGTCAAATATAAAAAATTATATGTATAATTTTGAAAAATATTGTATATATATTTATAAATTTGTAAATTAACATATAAAATTCCAATCCGATTAATTCAGATTAATCACTATTAATCCCGATTAATCCCTAGTCAGTACCTCACCGCCGACTAGCGTCTACTGATTTTCATAACCATGCAAACTGACTGACAAATGAGAAGGACAAAAAGTTGGAGGTGGAGGTGGGGTTGGGGGAGGGTGTTGGACATATGGATGTGGATGGCGCAGGGATAATAAGGTCGTAATATAGACATCTTCAATGACTAGGGCTCATTCCAAAAATAGAAGGAATTTATTTTTGAAGTGAGGTATTATCTAGTCGTATATATTCATAAAATGAATAACGAAGATTCCTGAAGTTGTAAGCGTATAATGAGGTTTACATTAAAAAAGAAACTCATAACAAGAAAATTAAAAATGAATGAAAGAAGATTAATGATTTATAAAAAAATATATAAGAAAGAGAAGTACAAAAGTGTTAAGAGTTGTATTTTCGGTCATAAACAATAAGTAAAATGACAACTTTATAAATAAAGGATTTTACAATCCAATAACAAATAAAATATCTTAGAACATAGCCCATACAAAAAGATAGAAATACAAAACGATTAAAAAAAATAAAAGAAAAGTTTATCTTATGTTATAATTAGTATCGTGGGATAACTATATCCTACCCGCAAATATTATTAATTAGCAACCAACAATAATTTAGCAAAAACTTAGATAGCAAACAAGTAGCAAACATTTGAACATATATACGATTTAAACGGTAGTTAACTAGATAAAGATTGATATTTGAATTGTTAAAATTTTGGTAAGAATTAATAGTTGGCTAGTTGCCTCATCAACTTGTTTTCTACTACGATCTACTTTACTATATGTATATTAATAAGATTATTAAGATATTAAGATATGCATTTAATGAACTTTGATTGTTTATCAACTAGTTAATGCAAAGTTCCGATGAGCCAAAAGATTGCAGCTGCTAAGGAGTTTCAAGTAATGTTATATTTTGATTGTAACTATTATTTCATTTATGTTTTTTTATTACTTTCTTTACTTTGAGCTACATATTAGTTTAGAAAAAACCTTTTGATGGTACTTAAACTTACTTTGTAATTTATAAAAGCTTGCATGCTGTGTTTTCAATATGTGCATTTTAACAATTTGAGATGGTGACCATATCTCCCTTATTTACTTTTTTTGGCTCTTGATATCAAACATTACTGATTATCTTTATTGAATAATAGAATACCCCTTTCGTCAAATGTCGAAAAACATATATGGGAGTATTGAAGGTGTTGGTATTGGTATGTGTAATGGTATGTGGTGTTTATATATGTTCTACATGTTTAAAACACTCACACATTGACAAAAAGAGGGAACCTTTTGAGTTTCACGGGAGGTCACGACGTAGCAATGTCATTTATCAGTCTAAGTTCAATCACTTTCATTACCCGAAACCTGAAGCATTGAACAGGTAAAACCCTTATATGAATTTGTATACCAAGATAATACTAATATATGTCACAACAACATGAATAGTGTGACATTTCACAAAATGACCTAACATGAATGTTTGTGTTTCAAGCCTTGAATGTCGTAGGAATCCTATGCGTTTGTTTGTCATTGTGTCGATGCAACGATCAGGAAGCGGATGGTTTGAAACTCTAATGAATAGTCATATTAATGTAAGCTCCAATGGTGAAATATTCGGTCAAAAACACAGGAGGCAAAACGTTACAATGATCATTAAAACTCTTGACAGAGTTTACAATCTAGACTTGCTTACTAGTTCGTCCAAGGAGTGTTCTACGGCAGTCGGTTTCAAATGGATGCTCAACCAGGTAAAATTTAGCTTCATTTTTAATCAATATTATTAGCAACTATTATTATATATGTTTGTCAGCCGAAAACATTCTTGACTATTTAGGGTTTAATGGATCATCCTGAAGAGATTCTCGATTACTTCACTAAGAGGGATGTTTACGTAATTTTCTTCTTTAGAAGAAACGTATTGCGTAGATTGGTTTCAATTCTTGCAAACTCATTCGATAAAGTTGCGAAACTTCTAAACGGTGTTCATGCATCTCATGTATACTCACATGAAGAGGTATGCATGCTTTTATGCTTTCTCATGTATACTTTCTCTAGTAAACGGGGTTCATGCATCTCATGTATACTCACATTTTTATTGTATATAAATGAGAATGTATATTTAATGTTTATGTAAATAATAATATTACTTGCTCTCATATAATTTGACAAAAAACTTAACCCTATGAACCAAAATGTGATTGAATTTGTCTATGTCCAGAGTTAGCAATTAACCAATTTAAAAACCAAAATAAACGAACCATTTGTAACCAAAGCAATGGCTTATGAAAATTCAAAAACCAAATCACTTATTCGATTTTAGTATGTTATCGCATTTAAAGATTTTTTCGTGTTAGGACAAAGTTGCAAACTCATCATCTTTAAAGTATCAAACCAACATACAAGTACGCCAATATTCTATTTTTAATATTGTATTAGGCTTTGACGCTATCAAGATATAAACCCACAATCAACGTAACATCATTGGAATCGGATTTGGGAATGATGGAATCAACGGCCTTAAAGGCGCTGGAGTATTACAATAGCACGAGACACATTGTAGTCTATTACGAAGATCTCATGAAGAACCCTAATGTGAGTACATAATTGTAGTTTCAAGTCATTTGTGTCTTGACCTTGGCACTTACTTTGTCATTTGTATGATTGTTCTAGAAACTTATGCAAGTCGAAGACTTTCTAAAGCTATCGCGAATGAAACTAAGAAGTCGTCAGGTGAAGATACATAAAGGACCACTATCGAAACATATTAAGAATTGGAATGACGTCAAAAGGACTCTTAGTGGCACAACGTATGAGAGATATCTTCGAGGGGACAGTTGATTATGGTTTTTCATGCGTCAAGATTAGAAATGTTAAAAACAATTAGATTGAATTTAAAAAGGGTTGTAAATTTTTCTAACACGAACTTGTTAACATGACATGACACAACATGCAGTTAATAGGTTTTGTGTTTGAGCTTCATAGGTTTCGTGTTATTAACAGATCGACACGTCTAATACATGATAAAAATCGCATTGTAACAGGTTAAACACTTGTTTAAACCTGTTTATCTTTGTAACTTAATTAAAATAATTAAATATATACAATTGTGATTTATGTTATTGTTGTTCACATTTACTTTAATTATAAATCCTACCATTTGTCCAACCCTCTATCAAATACGCATATCACATTACCACTGGCTGAGTCTTCGACCTCCGCCTAACGCCTCTCCGGACTCCGCCTTTTAATGTACATTTTAAACTATGTTACTTGTTAATTAAGAATTTTATTGACTTTGTTTCAAATATGTCAAGAATTATCAAGTTAAGGAATAATGATTATGTATTATTTAAGATTTTTATGGACTTTTATTTCACTAAATATGTCATTTTTATCGTGTCTCTTAACGGGTCTTATCGTATAACATGTTTCTAAATAGGTTCGTGTTTGTGTTTGAAAAAAATGACACATGTAATTATCGTGTTGTGTTCATGTCAGCACTTATCGTGTTAGTGTCTTCTTGTTTGTGTCTTATCGTTTGGTTCTAACCTGTTATGGTAGCCCTAGTAAATTATATAAAAACTAGTAAGTTTTGACAGTGCGTTACGACGGCCTGGTTCTGAATAAAACTTATGTCAAAATGTAGGTAGAAATAAATACGTCACAATGGTAATGTGAACTTAAAAAGCATTACGCTATTGTTAAAAAGTTAGAGTATATTATAGGGGTAAAATTTTTTTTAATTTAATGTGGTAAACGGTCATATGACAATTACCTAACGGCAATAAAGCACAGGGGGAGGGATGATGAGAAACGGTGAGTTTTCAATGTTTTTTCCGGGATAATTTTTTCCCGAATCCGAGGAGCGGTGTTACCGATAGGGGAGACTTTTTTTAGCGAGTCGGGGAATGTCCCATGAGAGTACGATTTGTACGAATGGCAGAATTTAATAATCAAACTAACTTGACAAAAATAACATTGCAGTCCTTTCCCACAAATCTTAAGCATGTTATTTCTTTCTTTTAAATTTCCAACAGCCTCACGGTTCACCAACATTGAACAAAAAGCTTCACAAAACAACCAGATTTCTGATTAATAACTAACATCATAACAGTGCCCACAGCTCATCCACATACACTTGATTAGGACAGTTAATAGGCTAATATTTTAAACTTCAAACACTAAGAAATAGAATCAAAAAAGGGTGTTTATGTCCTTATTAATCTCATAAACCGGTTAAATTAATAACCTACTATATCAAGAATTTAATTGTTTTTCAGAAGCAACACATTATTACAGAGTTACAGATCATACTTGGATTAAAGGTCTGATTGAAATGATATCATTAAGAACATAACATAAGTGGTTTTGTAAAAGTCTGAACCCACATCGGTCCGTAGATCATCTTGTACCCTGTTTATATTAACCTATTGTGAAAGCATTGTCACCGGGCTTGGTTGCGCTTGCCTGTAACCCAAGTGGGGGTATCAAAGTGGGTTGGACTGTGGCTCGGACCAGTTCGGTTGGGTCTGAATGGGCGAACTCTTGCCTGCCCGTTCCAAGTCGAGAGTTGGTTCATGTGGCTCGAGCGAAGGCTTGGGTTACTTGGACCCTAGACTAAGGGGCACTGCGTTAGGCTGGTTTCACAGAGCTGCGACAACCCTTGGCTCCCGACAGTGGAAGGATAACAGGCTTGTGCTCATCAGGCTCAATACACCGGCTGGTCTGACTCAAATGAACACCCACTTTTTTGCGCTATCTTCGCTGCCGTTTTGGTTTGATTGAAATGTAATTGTGCAGTTTGCTTTCTGGCTAATAGTTCTGTATGCTCTCGTTTGGGTGCTTTACGCGTAGGCAACTCCCTCCATGGGCTTGTTTTGAAATGTGGGTACTTAATAGATGACTTCTCGATACCTGCTTTCATTTCAGTGTATGGCAACGATAAAGAATTGGCTGTTACTAGAGGTACATCGGACATGTGTACCGCAAAAGCATGTTATCATGTGGAACGTGGTGATTTCTGAGTTTAGGCAGAGCCTAATGTAGTAATATGGTCAATTTGTGTCTATAATACATTATTCTGAATAGCTGGTAGCACTTGTTATGGTCAATCTCGTCATGCTTATGCCAATGTCATTATGTCAATGTATGCTAAATTTGGTTCTTTTTTCAAAGGTTACATATGATGTTTCTGATGTTCATTAATTAGTACTAAGCTTAAAAAACTCTACCAACTGACGTTAAACAAAATATACAAATCATACAGAGAGAATTCATGTAATTTACTCTCTTTGCTTCTAAAAGCTAAACTAAATTTGAAACATCTGAAGAGTATGAATAGGAGTGAGTATTAATTATTAAACACAATTTCAATACAACTAGACACACCAACAAACAATAATCATGATTCTAAACTCTCCTTCCTTTCTAATTTGCAACTCAAGAGTTGTACTAAGAGCTTCTACATAATAACCTCTATCAATCAAACATTCAAAGCTCAAACAAAACAAGAACGAAAACCAAAAAAACCCTCCGATTAACATCCCATCACATTCATACACGAATCGACGTCATGATCATCCCAATGTAGAAGATGAACCAGAGCCACCTGAACCTGGCTGTTTGGCAACATAAATCTGCTTCACTTTTGTTGAAGACGGGAAGCTTTTTTCAGGCCCCATGGATTGGTATCTTCCATGAAACCCTGTCCTACGGTGGGACCATTGACTCCCCATCGACTTGTTCTTTGGGGACACCCCTACTCCAACTCTTTGATACCCGTAACCGCCACCATGATTATTGTACTGTTGAGAAGACAAATTCTTACCCTGTTGGTGTTGATTCTTGGACTCAGCACTGCTGCTGCCGTTGTTATTGTGGATGCTGATTCCACCTCTCTGAACATCATCTCCAGTTTTTGTAGTGCCTGAAGTGATATGACCGACAATGCCAGGTGCAGATGTGGTAGATATGGATGGTCCAGATGAGTCTGCCAACCCAAGCGCGTCCGGGAAATGGGTTATGGTTGAATCTCTAACAACAGGAAAGGGACTTGAAGCTTGAGGTTCAGATGATCTATTGGGAGGAAACGTTGACTGGTCAACAGGATGTCCTCTGTGGCTGCTGAACTGGGAAGGTCCAGTCATGGCATCTGCTTGTTGCTGTAATGGCAGTGACATAGGAACGGCGTGAAGCGGTGATGCAGGCATGTGAGACCACCGCGCTTGAACCGCCATGTCGGGTGCAGTCTGGTCACACATATAGGATAAAGTTTTTTCAGTAGTCGTAAAAATAAGCAGCAAACAATAATTAAACAGCCCAAAGATTTACCTGAAATGGGGGCACGTCAAACATGGTCAAGGGTGAACCCATGGGCAATAAGGGAGAGCCAGGGCCAAGATGCTGGATTGGAGGCTGCATGTTGGGTGGGTTGCGGGGTCCAGAAACCATATTCATAGAACTCATGTCCTCTTCACCACGACTAGAAGTTGGATCATGCTTCCAATCAGGTTGTTTTCCAGACGGGATGTATGTGGCACCCATAAAGCTCAAGCCAACCTGCCCGAACTGACTGACTGGGGCATAATGGTTATAAACCACCATATGTGGGGGAGCTTGGACACCAGGTGAGCCAATGAAAGGACCAGTGAATCCAGCAGGACCATAGAATGAGTCCATGCCAGAATGGTTTTGCCATGCACTAATATGCCTAGAACCTGACCCTGTGGGTTTTTGGGATTGTGACTTGGTCGCATCAGATTCGTCGTGTGGTCCAAATGCAAAGACCGGACCACTCATCATGGGGTGGTTCATATCATAGAAGGGAAAATGAGAAGGTCTGGGACCATGGAAATGCGAGAGCGTTTGGGTTGATGAGCCCTGAGGACTTGGTAGTGGTGTCCATAAAGATATTGGTGGGGTTTCAACAGATAGATCAGCAGGAAGTGATACACTAAGTGATTCCTCAGGCTTAGATTGACTTCCAGATTGTTGATCCCCGGTCAATCCTGTAAAACATTTCAAATATCAACGGATTTAATCAATAAATGGATAAACAACATTATCAAAATGTTATTAAAATCGGTTTACCTCCTTGAATACCCTCAACTGCACCTCCAAAACTTTTTGAGCCTGAAACCGAAACAGGCCCCAAGCCATTACCAATAATCTCATTAGTTCCGATGACAGCCACATCCACGGCTGACACAGCAGCTTCAACTTCAGCGACCCGATCTTCTGTAGACTGCTCGTCTTTTTTGAAAAAAATATTACCATCACTTTCTGCATTCAAAACTTTTTGAGTATTTAGAGTCATGTCAGGACGAGTGGACCCAGGAGCCCCAATCCCATGTGAAACAACACGGCTGCTTGGAGGAAGTATTGTAGGGGAGGTAACTGCCCCTGTTCATAGAAAGATAGGATAACATTATCAGAATATGAACATATGAGAAATTTAATTGTGTTTAAACTTTAAGCTTTCGGGAAGTATAAGCTTTACCAAACTGAATTTTTTCACCCGCAAGCAGTGAGTTGATTGGGCTTGAAGAGGATGAAATAGATTTTCCATTCGTCAAGATTGATGAGGAAGGCAAAACAGGTTCACTAACCAAAGTGGTATGATCTCCAATAGATGTTACATCCGTCATATTGAACCTTGCGGGTTTCATAGCCTCATCCAGTTGTGTCTGAGTTAAGGGAATAACCTGCAGTATATTATAAAAAAGTTCAATATTTTACAGTTTTTCATGCTTAGAAGAAAAACCAGGTAAGGTTTTTCACCTGTTGATCCAATTGTGCATTACCCCAGTCACCCAGAGACATTTGTACATTATCAACAGCCTTATTTTCAGGCTCAGGCATGAGATTTAGATCCTGATCTTCTGCCGCACCAGATATTGCAGGTGCACATTCACTTTGGATAGTCCTGTAGAGCAATGTACTCTGTTAAGTGTTAATTATAAAAAAGACACTATCCAACGCTATTTTCAGTCCCTATCAGAGAAAACATACTTGCTATTATGCGGTGTTATCGCACCCTGCACATCAGTATCCACAGTTGGAGTGTCAACTGGAGCCAGCAACTGAGAATCTGTTGTTGAAAAGTCAGCAGATGGTTCTTTTTTCACTAGGCCAGCAACATCAGAACGTATGTTGTTTGATGCTTCACCAACCAATGATACAGAGATTTTATTTGCACCAGTGGAACTCATACTAGCCTTACGTGGTTGCTGAAGAATTAGAAGAAATATGTTAACACTTAAACCGAACCATAAAAAAAGATGAAAAATGTTAGAATTAAATAGATTCTGTAAAGCGAAACCTTTGAAACACGTGATTTTGCCTTGATTTCTTTTTCTCTCTGTTCGCGCCGATCATTCAGCATCTGTCGTTTTGACCTCACTTGTATGAAATCGTCTTCATCACTTGGGCATTCGATGCCTGGTTGCTTATAAATATGAACAACACCGCTTTGCAAAGGTGCATCAACATCTTCTTCTGGAAGGTTCCTCATTATGTTGTCAACAGAGGATGAAGTAACCTGAGTTTTAGTTTTTCCAGTTTCTTTCTCTCGCCTGCTTTCAGAGACAATATCACCTTCATGCACAACCCTTTTCAATGACATAGTGGAACCCTTTTGACGCCTATACCCACTTCTTGTAGAATTCACTATACCTTTATTGCTTAACTTGTCATCTAACCCCAAACCATTAGCATTCTCCCGGACTCGAAACTCAGTTCGTTGAACCGGGCGTCGATGTTTCCTCTGAAATCCGTTAGAGACCATGGAATCATAAGCTTGAAATGATCTTGGACCAGAACTTCTTGCTGAGTACACAGTTCTCTTTCCCCTATTTGACGGGCCTGGGGCCTTTGACAATGGTACATTTTTATCACCAGAAATAACCTCAGATGATGCTTGGGCAAACTGCAACCGAGAATCATTATTAGTTGTGTCATGACCTTTTTCTTCAGTTCGTGCAACGGGCTTAGATGCAATTCTGTTATCAACAGCATGGGAAAGATTGTTTTGATTATTCAATGGATTAGCCAAACCACTGTCGTTTTCCATGTTGATAGCAGAACTTTCTTTAGAAAACTGATAAGGTAGAAAAGTTGCTGAATTATGACTCATATTAAAATGCGTATGGTTATGAGTATGGTGAATGTTCGGTTGAACAAGAGACATGGGTTGTGGAGACATGGGAAGAATTCCTTGGGAAACAGGAGACGTATACCTCAGTTGACCAAATTGGAACAGAGGTGGGGGTTGTGATGGGTGTATATGGCCAATTGATGAGGCAACAGGTGGATGTAGATGGAGAGGCATCTGTATGGATCCTATTTGTATGGAGGGAACTGGTGATGGTATGAGAGTCGGGCCAGAAAATAAGCCAAACTGAAGTTGAACAGGTGTGGTAGACAGGCCTGAAGAAGATGCAATCTCAGCCATAGAAGAAGGATCACCTGAGAGACCAGAAGAAGTTGGTTTTGAAATATTTTGGGTCTGTTCATTGATTAGTGCATCAGCTGCTGCTGGTTTTTCTACAACACCAACAGAAATTTCTGGCATATCAACAGTATTTGCATCCACATCTGCTTTCAGATCTTTCTCTAACTCGTCACCTGGAATTCTAACTTCAACACCCTCATTAAATCCCAATATTAAATTTTCCATCACATTAGTTGAATCTTTCTCCTCAAGTTGCATATGTTCAAACTCTTGTGTCAGATTAATGTTGTCATCAGGTCCTTCATGCACTTCATCTTCTTCACCATAACCATCATCTTCATCATACTCTTCTTGTTCTTGCATCTCATCATGATTCTCAAGGCTCCATTCTTCATCTTCTTCAGTTGAAACAGACTTTAATGTTGGCATTGTAGCCAAATCTCCATGCTCATCATTCACAATTTCCTTCCCACCTTCAACTCCAGTAACTGTAACTGAACAACCAACAGAATCATCCAGCTCATCATGAGACAGATGTGTTGGTGAACTAGGTGGACTCGAAACTGAGAGAGATGACTGTGAATCACACCTAGGTGTGTCATTTCTCTCCAGATTCTGTGCCAAAATTCCTTGTTGAAGATCAACGAGGTCTGATTGTTGAAGATTGTCCTGAGGACCACCATAATTCCCTGTTCTTGCAGTCGATTCAAGAGAACTTGAAGGAGCTGAGATTTCATTCTCCCCTCTCACTGATGATCTAGGTACAGATAATGATGGAGGGGGAAGAACACGAGGCTGTTTGATTGAATATCGTGACCTCCCATAAGAATAAATTTTATCTGACTCGGCATTCATATACAATCGTTCTGAATAAGGAGAACGGGTATTGTTACGAGAATACCCCTGCCCCCAACCAGCTTCACCATATTTCTCACCAACATGGTCATAAAATTCTGACTCGATGTCCCTGTTTCTTACATACGATTCTCCATCCCCAAAAGAATTCCACCTATGATCTCGATCTCCAAGATGAGGAAATCCATCAGAATCAGAAGATCTTGAAGGCATGTATCCACCTCCATAAAATTCTTTCCTAGAAAAAGATCTCCCACCAATGGATGCTTCCCTCCTGGGACTATGATGTCCGTTCTCCTGGTCATTGAGTAAGAAAGATGAATTGCTTCCAACTTCAAATGCTTCCCTTTTCCATGGATTAACAGGTTTTCCTCTTTCCACAAACGTAGTTGAAACTTCTCTAGAGATCTGAAGCCGGTCAAAGGGCCTGTCAATTGCAGATGAATCAGAACTTGCTGTAGTTATTCTCTCCACCATTCTCTGACTAACTTCCCAGTTATCAATATCTGAATCCATAGATGCATCACTGCCTTTTCCACCGGCAGGAACTTCATCGTCTGCACCAGTTTCAACAGAATTACCACCTTTTCCAATTTCAGCATCCCGTTTTGCCATTCTAGCTTCCAGTTCTAATAGCTTCTGTTTGGCAGCTTGTTTCCTCCTCTCTTCTTCCAGATGCATCCTCCTTTTTTCTTCTTCACGAGCAATTTTCAGCTCTTCAGCTTTCTGAATTGCATCCAATCTTTCTTGTTCTGCTATCCAAGCAGCTTCCCTTGCTTCTTCTTCCATCCTTTTTCGCCTTTCTTCTTCTTCTAAAATCACCCTTCGTCTCTCTTCATCCTCTCTTCGTGCTTGCTCTAAAGCTCTTTCTTGTTCTTCAGCAATCCTTTTTCTTTCCATCTCTTGCATCTTCTGAACTCTCTCCAGTTCAGCCTCAAAAGACTCCCTAACAGGATCATGGAAATCTGCCTGATTAATCACATCCTTCTTCTTCTTAACCACTCCAACTAAGCTTCCAGTAAACGGATCTCTTTCATCATAAACACTGGAACTGAAGTCTTTCTGACAAGAATCATCTAAGTAACTACGTTCACTCTTTAAAAATGAAGACTTGCCACCTAAAGAAAGAACTGACTTTGATCCTGTAGAATTGTGGTAACCTTCAGTTTTGTACCTAGGAGATTCAATTGAGTTATTCCAGTGTCTTTGTCCCCCTTGTCTCCCTTGTGCTACATCTCTTCTTACCCTGTTTTCTGTTGCCACACCATGGTAAGCATTTTCTCCAATTGATGACATGTATTTACTGTTTTTAAGATCTGGTCCAGTAACATTGTTACCTTCATTCATAGCAATGGGTCCATTAGGCCTATCTTTGTGAATAGAAGAATTCCTCCAAGAGTTGGTTTCTCTGTAAGGCTCAACTTTAGGCGCGTCATAGGTAGAACTTTTTGCAATCGGCTGACTTCGCCTTTCAGACAGATTATTAGGTGGTTTGTGAGGCAAGATGCTGCTTCTGGGCACATCAAAATCTCTATCCCAGTATGTTTCACTTTTTGGCAACTCTTGATCCCTCCCACTCCTTCCGGCAAATCCATGACCTGTATCTCGCTCATCATCTGCCCAATCAGACCTTGGCTTCAACCATATGAGTGGCAGTGGGTCCTCTTGCTTCTGAGCATGATCCATGTATGCACTACTTGGTCTTAGACTCTGCCCACTGTTTCCATTCACACCATTCGCAATGTGATTGGATGATTGGACATTAGCTGACGAGCTGAGATTAGAACTGTTTCTTAGATCACTGGATGACTCCTCACTAATTAACTGTTTCACCTTTTGAAAAGACCCTTCCTTTTGCTTTTGTACAGGCCCGGTTGAGGAAGGCAATGCGGCCCGCAAAGATGGAAAGTCTTCACCCCTCAACACCATAGCTTTATCTACAGGAGCTATATTCGAATGATGAGCTCCATGTCCAAGTCCCCCACCAAACCTAGCCGAGGGAGGCATATAAGCACCACTTACTTTAGTAGCAGCACCTTCAGTAACATTCATACTCTCTGAAATCCGAGTGTCACTACTAACATCCTTCTCCTGCAAAGCAACAGTTCCAGGTTTCGTCCATCCCATACCCGACGAACTAGGCCTTGAACCACTCCCTGAACCAGTACCACCCGCCACCCCTCCCCCTGCACCCGTTGAATCATTTTTCTCATACTCTTTTCTCAGTGAAGGCAAGTTCAAGGGGGGTGGAACAGATAATTTCGGTGTAGCCTTCTGCAAAGGACGGTTTCTAGACAAAACAACCATCCCACCTCCCGCACTAGCATGCCCACCAGGCCGGGCACGGTTTGCCCCAACGCCTGACCCGTAAGAGCCACTATGAGACTGATAATTATGATGAGAAGGCTGCCCATATAACTTATTCAAATTTACAGACACAAACTTGGATCCAGAACCACCATGGTTATTAGCCATAATCCGCAACAAAGCATCAAAACCCTAGCCCTATGTTCCTCTCTCCTCCACAAAATCAGATGTACAAACACACACAACCTCTGCTCAGCAGATCTCTCAGTGAACAACTGAACACAAATAAAAACTCAAACCCTTAGAACTCCCTCTGAACCTATCTGAAAAGGAATAAAATCACAGTAAAACACACTATGATCGTAACAACAATTGATAAATACGTCTAGTAAATGCATGCGATACATAGATCAATCAGTGTGGTTTGTCTATAATTAGGGCATTAAATGTTGAGAAACCTAATTAGGGCACACGATTAAGTGAAAAGTTACCTCCGGTGACGTGATCGGCGGTGGCGACGGTGGTTTGCGACGGTGGGAGACGTCGGAGAAGCCCTACAACCGCTGTAGTCGGGGCGAAGGGGAGTTGATTGTTGGTTTAAGATTTGGGGAATTGGTGAAAATGTAAAATCAGATGGAAACCTATATTGGTCGGTGTGTTTTTCAAGTTTACACCAATGGACAAGAATCATCCCTATACATATCATGAATGGACACTTTAAGCCGCTTCGCTTTTAAACTTGTAACTTTTTTTCCTACTGCAAATGTACGATCTTGTTTTGAAAGATAAGTGTTATTTTAATCGCGTCCGTCTATCCGTTTTCCAGCCATAACTGCACCCTCAAACCCTTCGAAAGAAAACGCACAATTAGAAAAAACCCTTTAGCTCAACCCATAGCATTTTTGCTCTAAGCGAGACTCGAACCAAAAACCCACGCATTGAAAGTAAAAAAAAATAAAAGTTGTGAAACTTTATACATAAAAAGCGAAAACCATCACAAAATTAATGTGTGGTAACAATATAATGAACCGTAAGGATCAAGCCAAAGTAAATCATTAATAGATAATAGATTGATTTCAAGATGATTGTTGCACTCATGAAAGAAAAGGCGGACAACTTGGAGATAACCATATCTTATAAACCAGTGACATATTGATCTCAGCAACAAAATAAACGAGAGTGTGATACTCTGCCTCATTACTAAGATGGTAATAGTGTGCAACTTCTTGAAAATCTAGTTGTAACATTGGATTCAAGAAAAACACAACAAACTAATAGTCAAATGATGATTATTAAGACAACATACTCATTCAGCATCAGTGTGGTCAGAAATAGTAGCAGTGAAGGATGAAACGTTGAAGGAGGAGGTGGGAAAAGGGTTGGTAGGGATGGGGATGGGATCAAGGAGTAGGGTTGGGTGGCAAAGGAGGTGGGGTTGCGTTCGACGAGCATAGCCCCAATCCATCTGGGCAGTTTGAAGAGTAGAAAGGTTTTGTGAGCCAGCCTCCCACTCAATATTATTTGCATGTTTTATTTTATATTCTTGTAAATTGTTAAAAAGATAAATAATTGTAAAACCCTAGTTGCCTTCCTATAACCTCAATAAAGAAAAGAAACTATGTTTGATTTGTTTGTTGCCCCGTGAATGTAGGTCATACATTGTGACCGATCCACGTTAAACCTCGAGTTCATCTTTATTTCATCGTGGTTGACATACACCTAGAGATTTAATATCGATATTCTCAATTGTTATGGGCATATTCTCAAGAAAATATATCTAGTGATGCTCATCTACTTCGCAGGACCTAAATCCTTCATTTCAAATTCATCAGACAATCGTCTCTTCACACACACGGTGAACCACATACACTATTAGCCACATCCATGTAACACCTAACAGGTGGATCATCAAGAAAAATATTGTAGCAAGCGCACAAACAATAATTTAGCAAGAACTTAGATAGCAAACAAGCATCAAACATTTAAACATACGATTTAAAGGGTAGTCAATTAAATCAAGATTGACATTTAAGTTGTTAAAATTTTGGTAAGAATTAATATTTTGCTAGTTGCCTTAGATTTATGGGACATGCATATAATATACTTTTGGTTGTTTATCAACTAGTTGATGCAAAGTTCCGATGAGCCAAACGATTACATCTGCTAAGGAGTTTCAAGTAATGTTAATTTTTTTTCTTATAAAAATGGTTCACATGTCCAGGTGAAAGTTTTGTTTCTTAATTTTTTTTTGTTTAAATTGTTTAAGTCGTTTGTTTGGAGTTGTTTTTGGAGTCGGTCCTAAGGAAAAAAAAATAGGAGACTTGATAGATTAGGAGATTCATTGTAATATGTATCAAGTTATTTTTTTATATATTTAATCTACCAAAGAGGTAACTTATTGTACAAAATTACCTAGAAAAGTTAATTAAGAGTTAATTGTGTATTAATTTCATTAATGCAGATTAATTGTGTATTGATAGCAAGGCTCCTCACGTCTATGATTTCCGGTATATACACCAGACATATGTGGGTTGTTGAGTACCCTCTCAAAAACATCAAAACTTACATGTTTCAAAAACCATACGTAGAAAAATTCTTAGCCTTCTAACTATGTATACTCGTTTCAGGTGTAGTTTTGGGTGTTAAAATAATCCTGACAATTTAATTTGTTTAGGCCGTTGTACCTGAGAGATAGATAGGTTCGCCTTGATGGTCCGAAATCTGTTTTAAAGAACATTTGCTAAACAAAAATCCTTAGTCAAAGCCCGAATTCTTTTCTTGAATTCTGCATCTTATAATTTGTTTATAGTTTTGTTTCTTTACATTTTTGTATTGTAATTCAAATAATTCAATAATAAAATTGTTCTTTTTAATTTTATGAACAATGTTCTTACAAAAGTTTGATCAAGTTTGTCAATATCTTGGCTTCAATAGCTATTTTGAGGGCCAATTTCAATTGACATCTCTAAAAGAAACTTAATATATAAGCCTAACATCCTTGTCTATACACCTTATGAGAATTAATAATAAGTTACTAAATTATACCTCAATTGACATCTCCACCAGATTGTCGTCAGTCGTCAACTTTAGGTATCATGCACAAAGTGAAAGAAGTTAATGAACTCACAAAACTGAAGACCTAACATGCTTATATCTTCTATCAAAAGAAGCTCTGAAAGAAGGTGTCGTGGAGAGGCAATTTAGATAAACCAAAATCCATTGATAAGTGCTCAACTGAAGGTAGGGCTGATAAAACAATGTAAAATAAAAAAGTACATTCCTATACTTATAATAAATAATATTCTTATATATAGTAGTAACTAATCGTGTTATTTGTTTGATTTAGACCACTTTAGTTTCTATATAAATAGATGATTGTTTGATTTAGACCACTTTAGTTTCTATATAAATCAATGATTTTGAGAGATTTAAATTGTTTGTGTTATTTTTTAAGGGTTATTACTCGCATACGACACCTGAAATCTTAAGAATGACCCTGGATCCAACAACTGATATAAAATATATCAGCGGTTACACTATTCATTGACAATAGAATATATAATAATGAAATAATAAAAACCAGCTATCTACAATATAACTAAATTACTAAAACGTTTTAGTGAAGAACTTTTGGGGTTATAGATCCGCTTTTTAACTACCTTCAACATACAAACTAGTCACGCAAGTTATCAACTCTCTAGTCATTAGAAAAAAGATATTTATAGGTGGTGAACTATTATTTGCTCGAATAGAGAACATGAAAAGATACATGTGATAGATCGTAATCATCAAATAAGCGTTTTATTGCATTTTACTTGGTAATCATTAGCTAGGGGTTGACCTGTAAAAAATCATGGACCGGTTTACACATTTGAAAACAAGTTGATCCGTTAACTTGTTTTAATAATATATGCTTTAAAAAAATTTATAGGTCTTTTTGAATTTTGTATTAATAAAATATTAAAATATTTGTTTTTCCTTTATAGTTTAGAGAGTTCAATTTACAACTTAAGTTTCGAACTTCACTTTTAAAACTTTTTAAGAAAGACAAATATATGTTACCAAAAAACATATACTTTATGCTTGAAACCATAAATCTGACGTCTCACTATATATGCAATTTAAAAGTAGAACTTAGATCTTAGTTTTCTATTAATTATTTTGATCATTTTATAGAAATGAGTTAAATGAGTCAGCATCTGATTATATGATTTTATATTGGTTCATGTCAAAGTTAAAATTTTTACACGAATAATAATATGGTTAGTGTTCAGAGCCGTTCATCAACCTAACATGATTGACACCCCTAGTAATCATGGTCAGGTTGCGGTTAGAGCCGTCAACCATTTGTCGCCAACCACTATTCTTCTTTAGTTAATGGTAGCTATCATTAGAGTATCTTGCCCTCAAAGTGCAATAATATTATGGCACCACTAAAAATGATAAGATATATTATGATATGCACACCTACTTCAGTTTACAAACTAGTAATAAATAAACATGGAAAGAAGTCAACCGTAAACATTAAAAATAGGAAACTAACACGATCTACTCCAAGTTTCATTAGTATTTCAACCAATGTTTTACCAAATGTTCAACCAACATAAAGATGTAAATATCTATGAAATGTAGGTGCACCCGTTTTTAGAGGATTCGAATTTTTATATTAATCCAACGTCTAGATGAAACCGAGACTTATGATTGTGATTTTAGATTAAAGTTATTTGGTGGTTCAGTTCGTATACAACACTTGGATAAAACTCAGTACATACTATCAAGAAGAAGTCTGTCTGTGATCTCGTGAACCAAAAGAACAGATCGATTGACCAAATATTCAGGAAAACGTTTTTCAGTGACCAAATATTCAGGAAAGCGTTTTTCAGGGATGAGGCAAAATTTGTTGAAGATAATTTTTTTTCATTTGAATTAAAATAATGCTTAATATCACGTCTTTTCATCCCGAATTTCACATGTGAAATTTAACAGATGTGCAACCATCAAATTAACATGAAGATGATCACAAGACCTATGTCTTTCAGCTACATATGTCACTCAAATTGCTCAATTCTTTTATAGGAATCACTCATTAAACATTAATATACATTACTCAGTGGGAAATACAGGAGAATCTCTTGGTGGAGGTAAAGTTAGTTGCTAGATATTATAAGTTAATAATCTAATGAATCTTTTCCATCTGATAAGAAAACACATAATTAAATAAATCAACACCTGTGCAAGTGTGCAACCATCAACTAATTAAAGAAACAAATAAGCAACTTAGAAGGGCTATAAGCAGTCAGAGACCACTTCAGGATTAAAAAAATTATTTTTTAACCAAAAAAAATACTAAAAAGACCCAAGAAGACAGTGTAGACCGTTGAATTTATGATTTTCTTAGGTTTGACTTTGACCTAATATCATAGTCTTCATTAGTTTGACATTTCTTGACTTACAGTTACACCACCTAAATATTATAAATACAAAGGTTGTCATTGACTCATTGCAGCATCCTTTGTGTTTCATAATATTCTGAGAGTTCTCTCAAACACAAACAGCTTTTTTTCAAAGCTTATATTTGTTTGATCATGGCTCAATTTCCATCATACTCTTTAGCCATTATTCTTTTTATATTTGCATGTCATTTGATACTTGTAACGGAGGGACGACCGTTAAAATCTATGAAAAGATTACAAGATGATTTCCATCGTTATGACGATCAGAAAGATGAAGAAAGAAAAACAATCACTGGGTATCGACCGACAATGCCAGGTAAGAGCCCGGGTGCAGGACATTCCTTTTCAGAGCACAGGGTTGATGATCAATCAGAAGAAGCGGTTAATTTCTCGCGCAGTGATCCGTCTAGTACAGAACATGGCCACAGCCCTGGTGCGGGTCATACGATACACAATTAGATAGCAGTGCTAGATGCTTAGAATTGTATGCAGTTTATAGTTAGTGTGAAGTTCATTTCTATCATAAAGTAGTTTTTAGTGTGATCACTTGAGAATTATCTTAAATATTTCTTTTAGAACAGTTAAGTTGTTGGGTTAATCTTGATCTAGTCAAGTCGGGTCGTAACGGGGTCGCATGAGTCTTTTATTTAATGGATCAATTTAGTTTATATTAAGTCACATGTTTTTTATGTTTTACTAGGTCATTGGTAGTTAGCAAGTTAGTGGGTTTAGTGAAGTAATGGTGCTTATTTTTAGGACTAGAGGTTTATCTTCTATATATGTAAGTTTGAAAATATAAATGAATGAATAAATTTGTGAGTATGTAATCTTGGGCCTGAACCAACATAACTTACACGTCCTTTGATCATACATTTAAATATATGGACCCACAACCTTTGATTATACTTTTTAATTTAGACCTTTTTGTCAACCATAAGACTTAACATTAAGGGGGTGTTTGGTAGTTTTTTAATGGTTAAAATGTAACTTTAAGTCTGAATGATTAAACGATAATCATCTTAACCATTAAAAGGTTATGAACCATTAAGAAGTAGTCTTTAATAACCATTAATAAACGATCAAACAATCGCTAAATGAGTGGTACCCTCAAGACTTCCTCTAGGGAAGGTTGTGAGTTCGAGTCTCATTGGCAGCAAAATGTTGTTGGTGGGTCGGGTTTTACCGCAGTGGGTCTTCGGGTGGCGAGTTTTTTTCCAGAATTGGTGGTTGGTGGGCTTGGGCTACTCAGCGCTGTCCGTGCTCTCGAGCGTATGGGGTGCCTTTTCGCCATTGGGGGTACCCCGGGTAGCCGGGCTTTAATTATTTGGCCGTTAAAAAAATATATATATAATGAATAGTATATACGTGATCAAATATAAGAAAGTGTGAGGGTTGAGAATGTTGAGAACTATTATTTGTAGGAGAAGATTCACTCTAGAAAATAAAATTGTTAAAGAGTATCACATGGTACAAGTGAGACATGGAAGCATATATATAGGTTAAAATCTGAAGAAATTTTAGGGTTTATAAGCATACTTCCCTGCAAACCAAACAACTTTCACCGACGGAAATTTGCCATTGATATTGGGTCCTGTCGACAATCCATTGGTGATACTTAAATCCAGTTGTGTACAATCCGTTGGTGATACATATAAAAAATTTACACTATCATGCATCTCTGCAAAATGACTCAACCATGATCTCGAGGTCACACACACGACAACAACTTATCATTGCTTAAGATCACATGGATATAAGATTAGCAAATTAGTCAACTAGAAGCGTTGATTCGATGAACACAAAAGTGTCGATTACCTTCAATGATGAACCCTTTAGAGTTTAAATTTCTTCAGTTACGTTTCTTTCAATCAACCGCTCGCTCAAGTCTCAAACGATGAAGTGGACTATGCAAAAATCGGTTTATTATAAAATAAAAATAAATAAAAAAGAGGTTCAATCATAACAGGTTTGAGAAGGTTGAAAAATCTACCCGAGGGCATCTAACCGATAATCCGGTTGGTTAAAAAGTGGTTTTACTAATGACTAAAAAACCCGTGTATAAGCCGATTCTTGCGTGCAAAACACCAAACCGGTCCAAATAGTCGTTCACAACCTGACATGCCCATTGCGACAGTATAATTTAATCTATATTATATTATAATATATTTGAGGATGACCAAATTGTCTTTTTACATTAAATTTTTTTAGTTAAAGAGGGTAAAATTCTTTTTAATGAATCTAACTATCTTAATTATCTTTTACATGTTTAATCATCTGATTATAATTGTTGACTCTAAACAAACTTCCCCATAATTTTTAAGAAAGATATAACTTTTATACCTTAATACACATTTTTAAAAATAACACCATAAAATTGTGTATTATTTTGTATTACTTTTTTTTAATTTAAGTATTGTATTGATATACTCTTTTTTAATTAAATTTTTTATATGTTACGCTCCGCGACGCATCACACGAACACCTCTCTAGTATGATTGAATATATTTGTTAGTATCTTACGTTAGCTCAAAAGTTATTAGACAATATTACTTGAACACTCAAATGAAAAGAAGATATGACTTGTACACTATAATATAAAAGACTTATTCGAACGAAATTTGAGTTTTATATCATTAAGGCAATGTTGTTGAGACCGGATCGGACCGGCCGGCCCGACCGCGAATCGGGGGCTGGTCCGGTCTGGTGTGACTCGTTTTGAACTGGTCGAACCGGCCGGTTCGTCCCGAACCGCTGTTCGGACCGGGAAACCGGACCGGTTTTCCTTTTTTTTTAGTTTTAGTGGGTAAAAACGGGGTGTTAAACCATAAATTAGTATGTCGGATATACAAATATAGTTAAGTTTTATATATAACTATTAAATATATATATATATATATATATATAAATCATATATAAATTACTTATATTTAATTACATATATAAATATAATTAAAATATAGTTAAATCCGGTTCAACCGGTCCGACCACCAAACCAGTAAGGCGTCCGGTTCGACGTCCGATCCGGTTCTGAAAACATTGCATTAAGGTTTACGACTTCATGTTATAGAACATAATGATTTGAATACAAATCATACAATTAACAATCATGTATCCATATACAACATGAAAAAGGCCTGAGGCCCATTTCCATGCCAGCAAAGGCCCACGTTCTTCTTTAGCAAGAGCCCACAGTAAAACAAGACAATTATATGTACAGTTGTACTATTAACAAATAATAAAGAAAACATGACATGCGAATTTGTTTACGGGCTGCAATTAAAGAATATTTAATTAGTTCAGTATATATAGAATATTATTCTAATAACCTAAGCCCAATAGCAACAAATAAGCCCAAAGATTTAACTCATTAAACCCAGCATTGCACAATTCTTCGATACACAACATAAATAATTTTATACAAATATGTTTTCTCCTAGAACTTTTATGTATACTATTTTATAAAATTTCAAAGTATAACGTTGTGACGTACTTCTTCTTATCTACTTATCAGTATAAATATTTTTTAAAACTGAGTTCTTCGTCATAATGTACAAGTCATCAAGACACAAATATACACATCGTCAAATCTGCTTAAGGTTGTGTTTTTATTTGTTTTTCCCTTACAAGGTTTAAAATATGATTTTATATAAAATATTTAATTTATTTCCGCGACATGTTTATCTGTATCAACGTTTCAACGTGAATTTTCCACATTGTAAAAAATCGAGTATTACAAATTTTAAAATCCCCAATGCAATGTCAAGTTCCACCCAAAGAGTTAAGCATTCAATCACAATATATAGGTTTTCAATGCACGCTTATGTCAACGTTAAAGTTAGCATAATAGGTTTAAAATCAACTTTTCTTTATATTTTTTTGTTATTTAATTAACAAACCACAACATGTAAATATTTGGCTCAACGCAATGTAGTGCGAAGTTCTTCTTGTTTTTTTATACAATGTTCTCTCTTTTGATAATTTGATTTTTTTAATGTACCATCACTCCGTGTACGTTTTGATACTTAACATGACGCTTAATCCGCTAGCGAACTACACATACACGTTACATAGCGTCCCCCTGTTTATGTTTGCATATTTTAAAAGAAAATTATCAAATACTTTTACTTACAACGTGTGAAGATTTGGTTTACCACACCGTAATGTGAAAGTTTTTCTACAAAGTTCTATTTTTTATTTGTTTTTTTTAAATCTCATCACCACGTGTACTTTTCAATATCTAAAATGTCACCTAACCTAGTAATGATGTACGTATACCCTTCGCTTCACTTACTATCCGTTGACATTAGCATAATTGTTTTTGAGAAAAAAATGTGTTTTTAGTTAAATTTTTTGAACAAGAAACAGTGTGTAAAGTTTTGGTTTAAAGCACCGCACTGTGTGAGTTGCATACAATGATTTTTTTTGGGATATTTACGTATTTTTCCTTCTTAAAATTATTAATTACATATTTGACTAAGTTAAAATAATCATTTACATATTTTTCCTTTTTAAAAAATATATATTACACATTTACTCATATTATTAAAACTATTTATTGAATGATTATTTTACTTGTATTTTCACTAAAGTATTTTTACGCATTTCACTTCCTAAGACTATTAATTATATATTTTCTTAAGTTTGAGTCTTTTATGTAAATAAAAACAACAAAATTACATACTGTTTAAAACTTCATTTCAAAACAATAATAACCGATAATCAAAGTTATATCTCCCAATACAAAATATACTTGCAACAGTTTTAAATAATTATAATAATAAAACATCAATATATGAAAATCTTTTAATAAAAAAGGTAAATAGTCATTTAATATGTTAATTTTAATAAAATAGATAAATATGTAATATACATGTTTTAGGAATGAGAAATATGTAATTGACTTTTTAGCTTGAGGAAATATTTAATTTGTGATCTTAATAAGGGGAAATATGTAAAAATCTCTTTTTTAATTATGTTAAATTAGATATCATCATTTGATGTATTTGATATTTAAACCAGAGCTTAACCCATTAAAACAATTCGGATAGATGTCACAGCACACAAGCACAAATACTAGTGTTTTTTTTTTACTTTTAATTCCTAAACATAATGAAACAAGGATTTTTTTTTTATATTTTCTGGTTATTAAGATGTTGATAGAAGTAAATGTTATTTTATCACATGTAATGAGTTAGCTAAGTCAACTTGTAATAGTTAAACTTAACTAAATTAGCCGGATAGTTTTACTTTAGATGGAAATACCGAAATACATAAACCATTATCTCGTATTTACTCAATTCTTTTGAATGTTTTCAAATGAATGACGCATGGATCTTTGCTTTTAGAGTCGCATCCTATAACGCCGAATATTGGTATGACTCGTGATGCGACACTATATCTCGGTTTGCAAAAACGTAGACAACATCGATATGAGGTTTGACATTACGTTATGGGTCATTTCATTCTCTTTGTCTCATCATACTCTTACGCTTAGGAAGGTACTCGTAGTTTTGGTTTTCATGAAAACCTTTTACCAATTATAGAATTAGATCTTTATCATTATATTACCATTGAACCTCTTATTATGACATGTCTATTTGGACTATGGTAGGTTAGACCGTTTACCCCACACTAGTTAAACCATATGAGCTTCATTCGTTTTCACGACTACATTGCTTCTCATAAGTTGTACTCTTGTCTTGATCATTCGTTCGAATCCATCACTTAATATCTTTGGTTGCTTCATGTTTCTAGTAAATAAAAAAAAAATAAACGTGAAACCAACTACTATTATCATACACAACCAATTCACTTCAAATCCTCTCTTCCATAGTCATATGTTCTCGTGGTCATACTTATAAGCTAACATAATTTCCTGATCATGTTCTTTTTCATTCTTCATGCCAAAAAATGGACAATATGGTGGGATATCATGAGTAGGAGTGTTCAATGTTTGAATCAGATTCGAAAAAACTTGAAATTCATTTGATTCGAGCTGAAAATCACCGATTCGAAGTCTAATTATCAAACAAAAAATTTGTGTTTTTTTATTCGAATTAGATATATACATACTTACACTTATTTATTTATATATTAAGTTAAAAATATGTATATGGGAAATTAAGACTTAAAATTTTAAAAAAATATATAATCTAAAATTTTAAATCCTAATTAGTAACTTTTGACTTATTTGGAACATAAAATATTTTGTATATTATGTTTGTATTTTTTGATCATTTGAAATTGGATCTTTCAAGCAAAATTTTTAAAAATTATTCAGTTAATTATTTTTAATAAAACGAATCAAATTTGAATTTTTTTAGAATACTATAAGCATTTGAATTGTAATTGAAGATTTCAAATTCACTTTCAACTTATCTTTTTCGAATACAAATCGAATTCAAATACAGTTTGAAATTTTCAAAATTTGACTTATTCAATTCGATTAACTTGAATTCAATTCGATTAACACCCCTAGACATGAGTACACAAGTTGTTGCTCTTCACACTAACTGCACTTGGGTATTGGTGCCTACTCAGCTCAGACAAACATTGTTGATTGTAAGTGAATTTATAAGATCAATAGGTATTCTGATGGATATGTGAGAATAAACAAGGTTCGGCTTGTTGCTAAAAGGTTTCATGAGACATATTATATTAAGCAAATTAGTCTTGTTGTTAACTTAACCTCTATTAGGTTGGTAGGTTGGTAGGTTGGTTTTTTAGGTTTTGTAGGTTTTTTTAATTAATATCTTCTCTTGGTTAGGATAGTCTACAAGTAGATATCAACAACACCTTCAATTCCTTCATAGTGAGGTAAGTAAAACCGTGTATATGGCTTAAACCTATGATTTTGTCGACTCTACTCGTCCGCATCACGTACACTGCATAAAAAAAGCTCTTTAAAGCCTTTAGAAAGCCTCAAGATATTGGTTTTCTAAGTTATATACAACTCCCTATACACCTTTGCTTGTTTATTAGAGCTTCAATGACTTGTTACGTGTGTGTATAAGTTGATGACATGATTACCACCCGAAGCCTTTTCTGGCTTTATGCCCCAAATGATTCAATAATTACAATATCAATTTGTTTTTAAATATATAGACAAATTGAATTATTTGTAAGGATACAGACCACATTATTTTATGACAATTTACACTTGTCTAAACAGTGTTATGTGCTACAACTTTTACTATTTGAACCATCATGTCTTTACAAATAGACACATTTAAAATGATCATGATGGCTTATTGGTAACAACCAACCTAAAGGTAAGAATCCTTTTGAACCATCACCATTTAATATTCACAACTCTCCTTTAAATCAACCAGATTATTTATGAACCAATTTAAGTTTCTCCTCAACTGCTTTTCCTAACACTTAACCCAAAAAAATATACATATGTTATTTCCTTTTGAAAATAATTCCAACAAAAACTCACTTAAATCTTACTATAGTTGTAAGAAAGAATTCACAAAGAATCTTACCAATAAATTGTCTCTAGTTCTTAATGAGTTGAAGATGATAATAATCTTCAAATGCATAGTCGTTCTCCATTGTGAAACATGGCCTTAGGGTATCACCGTGAGTGATAAGAGTTCAAGTCTTATTATTGTAAATAGTATAGATTTAAAAATAGATTAGTGTGTGAGTTTTTCAATAAAAAATTAAAAAACTAATTTGTTTGATTAATCATAACTTATTTCCGATTTAATAAATATTAAATAGAAAATTGAGTGTCACTTCTTACACAAGACATGTCACATGAAATTGTAGGCATTATATACGTATATTAGAAGTTATAGATTTTGATTGACATTGCCTTATTCAAAATGTTGCTATCAGAACTTTTCAAGTAAAAAGCTAATAATACAATCTCTCTTGCTTTTGCTAATCACAATTTAATTAACATAACATTGACTAACATAATAAAATAAGAGATATATAATCACCAATCATAATATATGTTACTTAAATTCCTAAAAAGGTCGCACTCAACTAAGATCACAAAAAGATATTCGTGTCTATCCATAATAAATAAATAAAACAATAAAAACAAAATAAATAGTAATTGCCATTTATTATAATATATAGCCAGCCATAATGTCCACTTGCCCTAACCCAACTCCAATCATATGCATTTGCTACCCCTTGTTATACACGGGCATAAGCTAGTAATGACACAAAATACAAAATCCTAACTACCTTAACCCTAAGTTACAATATCTATCACTTGTATTAACACAACATTAAGAACATAGACATGTGACCCCATATGTAATTGATTGTTAACCTTTTAACAACATTCTAATCCACTGACACTCTTGTCTACTGCAAGACTTGAACGCTCAACCTTAAAGGAAGGGACACTATTTTACATAACAAGATATTGATAGCTCAAAAGCCCTTTGAGTGAAGAAAGCTTTATTAGTCCACTAATTATGATAGTTTTTGTAGATAATTGATAATTAGTCTTTTAACAACATTCTAATCCACTGATACTTTTGTCTACTGCGAGACTTGAACCCTTAACTTTAAAAGAAAGGGACACCAGTTTACACAAAAAGTGATAGATCGAAAACCCTTTGAGTGAAGATAGCTTTATTAGTCCACTAATTATTGGTAGTTTTTGTAGACTTTGTTTGTGAGTTTTTGGTTGGATTAAGGATTAACTATCTTTTGTTAATATGACACCTTTGTTTATATAAGGGTAGAGGTTGACATGGTGTGGAGCCATGAAGGGGTATATGGGCATCTAATGATTAGCCATCACTTTATTACATGCATATTACACCCCAATTGGCAGCTAAGTTGGGACCATCTTCCCTTCTCTTCTTTTCTTTCCCTACCACATATTAATAAAACCTGATAATCTAAAAATAATAATTTCTACAATAGAGAGTGAGATATTTTATGTGTTTTTTTAATGTGTTGTTTGCAAATTTATTTAATTATTATTATAAAAAATAAAGGACCATCACGACTAGCAAGAGACTAGTTGAGCCAAAACAGAAAACAATTACAAATTACTCAGAGGGTTCATCATCCACTTTGTCCAAGTAACACGACATTTACTAGAACGACTCTAAACCAATAAAAAGATAACAGAGCAATATCGTCAAAAACACTCATTTTTAACCACTTTCAATTGAAAGACTGTCATTTTCCGACCTCCAAATAGTTCACCAACAGATAAAAATGATCGAACCCACTAAATATTTTTTAGCCACCATCAAACGATCCTCCGTAAACCGAATACCCATCCAAGAAGCAATTTTGCTCCAAATCCCAACAATGGAAGGGCACTCACCAAAGAGATGGATAGCCAACTTAGGCCAAAGGGTAAAAAACCGGACATAAAATGTATTTCTACCTTTTTGTAAATTATAGGAATATAATGATGACATGAGTGGAGTTCTTTTTATGTCGTCATCATATTGTTTTCATGTTGTCATCATAAAACGAAAATCCAACATAATTAATATAACAAAATTGTGTTTTTTCTAAGGTCATATCATTATAATTCTTTGTCTTGCAACATATAGTTTTGATGAATCTTGCAAAAACTCAAGTGAGGCTGTTAGGGTTTATAAGGAAAATGACTCGTTATAGTGCTAGATAGGTGATCCCGATAATTAAAAATCTGGTTTGTCTAGTTCGAGTTGAGTTGGTCCAATGGCTCAAAGGAAGGCTTATGGGCACATTACTCTACCTTCATAAAGCTTATGAGAACCCTCTTTTTTAGTAGTTGAAATGGGATGTCAATGATGCTTGAAGAACAAAAAGACTGTGATATCAAGGCTTATATGAAGTCTCATAATGGTGTGTCCGAATTGTTCTTTTCAATAATACTTCAACGTAAACGTGAAATAGCCTTTGCATTTTTTTTAAAGTTTTGTTGAAATTTTATTATTTTTAGTTTCTTTTGTAATTTTGAGTTTTGTATGCTTAGTTATGTATATTAGTAATATTATGTTTTTTATTTGTTTTCATATATGATTTTATTCTTATTATTAAAAGGCTCACGATGTACATCCATGCATTGTTATATGAACACTTTGAATACGATGCGTATCGTACAATACGACTCGTATTAGTCCACAACATATCAAATCAGTCAATTCATGATTTTTCACGGCCCATATTGGCCTTAAACCCGTAATAACTTTAACTTAGGGATGTCATAGTGACTCCTATGACTATAAGTAAGATTTTTTTAAGCTTTTTTTTTGGATTTAGATTTTCTATTTATATTATTTTTCTAATATTTTATGAATTATTAATTTATATTATTTTCTTGTTTATATTATTTTGCGAAATGCATATTTACAAATTTAATAAATAAATCGATTCATCATATTAAATCCTTTAATAAAAGGATGAGTAGAACAATTTAATATGTAATCAATTAACTTATTACATTTACAAAGAAGTATTTTACAAAAGCAAAAAATCCAAACCTAAAAATTATCATGAAGTTATATATTATAAATCATCAAAAAAACAAAATGTAATAAAAAGTCAAAAAAGTCTAAGGGGCTGTTTGATTACGCTGACTGAGTAAGATCTGACTGAGTAAGAAGCTGACCCAGTAAGAGGTTCTGACTGAGTCTGCATCTGACTGAAACTTGGCTGTTTGATTTAGTATCTGACTGACTCTGCTGAATGATACATACACATATACATACCCATCTACATACACATCTACATACCCATATACATACACATCTACATAAAGGAATGATGATTACCGTAGGTTAGGGCTCGCGAACTTGATTACCGCTCGGTTAGGGCTCGGTCGGGAGGGGATGAAGCCGACCGAGTAAAGATAATTATTGCAACTATAAGTAGCACAAACACATCCAAACGCTATCTCTTGCACCACATTCTGTTACACTTAACCGTCTGCTATTGATTATCCAAAAACCACCATTTCTTAGTACAAGATTCCAAGTTCAAAAACATGTACATGTTCAGTACTAAAGCCTTTGTCTTGGCAGTAAAAGCATCCAAAAGCTTAACCTCATCAAGTGTCCAGTAAGGTTAGGGCTCGGTCGGGAGGGGATGAAGCCGACCGAGGGGAGGGGAGGTTGGCCGACCGAGAGCTCAGGGGGAGGGGAGGTGACCGACCGAGAGCGCGGGGGAGGGGAGGAGCGCGACCGAGAGCGCAGGGGAAGGGAGGAGCGCCTGGGTCAGCAATGTGTTTTTCAAAGTTTGGGTCAGACATATATGACCCGGTCAGCAGCTACAATCGCGTATCAAACGGGCTGACCCGCTGACCGAGTCAGCCGGGTCAGCCCGGTCAGACCAAAACAAACAGCCCCTAAATAAAAGGAATTCTAGAAAACCTTACTTATGGTCATGAAGCTTATTTTGGCTCCGTAATTTAAAGTCATTATTACCCATAACAACTAATACAAGTCGTATTTGATAATATGTGCAATATGGCCCGTATTCAAAGTGTTTAGATAATATGCCTAAGTGTATACATAATAGATGCTTTATTAAAATTTCTAGGGCACTTATAGGTACAAAAGGCGGGCACCCTTTCCGTTGAAGGTACTTATGGATACTTTTGGGTTAAATGAGACGACAAGTTTTAACTGGATGTTGTTGAGGGGGAGTTGATGGTAACATAGGAGGTGCCCGCGCCACCCTTTACAGGTAGCGCAAATTAATGTTACGTTAAGACTTAAAGACCTTGACTCCACCAATTTCTTTTAGGCATTGAGGTTGTTTTCCTAGGACTTTGAAATCATACCATCTCAAAATAAACACATTTTGGATCTTCTACAACAAGGTCTTTCAAAATTCAAACTACATACCTATATTTTGTCACATATGAAAACATTTAGGACGCATCTCTTATTGACAGTGCTGCATTCTATAATCTAGTTAAAATACAAAAAGGTTGTTGGATACCCTTCAATATGTCAATCTCACTCGCCCTTGCATCACATTTGCAGATTATAGAGTGTGTAAAATTATGCATACGCCGATTAAAAATCATTGGTCTGCAGTCAAACAGATTTCACGTTATCTTCACACCATATGGTTAGATCTAAAGCTCTCCCAACACTAGTTCACGAAGAACTTCCAACTAGGTAAGTTAAACTACCATGTTTGTAAAAGCTTTGTATATATATACTTGCAGCTCAAGGAAATCTTTGTGTACAATTTATCACAAAAAATCATCAAATTGTTTGTCTTTACAAAGTCATTGCTTACATCTAGGTTTTTTTCTTATGATTTAAGCTATAGATTCCTCTTGTTCTTTGTTTGTGGGAGAATACTAGCTAGTTGTGCTCGTATTTGTAATTCTCTTATACTAGATGATATTTTTTGTGAAATATTGTTCTTTATATATAAAGACCTAATATAACTTTATTATACACAATCAATATACAATCCTCCTCTTGGCTTATCTATGACACATAAAGAAATAGGTGACACACGAGCGGTTATTTGCGTACAATATGATTTTTAGCCAAATTGTTTTATTCTTACATGTCACGCATTACCTTAAAAATCTTGACTTGTTAGACAAATAATTCATCATCTCATGGTGCCCTAGTGGTACGCAACTGGGAATCTCGAAAGGAAACCCATATTCAAACCCCACTTAGGTAAACACCTTGAGATAACCAACCCACGACAATAACCGGAGAATATCAGGTCAATGTTTGAATGTAATACGATTGTGGGGTAGAGATAATAGTTCGAACCCGACCCCTTAGTCTAGCTTAGATCCGGAGTCAGTTGCCTATTATGACGTTTTAAAGCGAGGGTGTCGCAGGCCGTCTAGCGAGTCCGGTAAACACGCTAGACAAATAATACTTTAACAAATTTCTAGGAAAACTAAAACCAAAACTTACTATGTCAGTTACCTAGTTGAAACCAAACCAAACGAAACCAGATCACATACAAACTTTAGTTTATTATTACCTTTAGCCTCGAGAATATAACCTTGTAAGTCAGTTCACCCCTCGAGTTAATTGGGTAAAACACCTGTCTGTTATCTGTAGCTGTAACTGTAGCTGTGAGTGAGTCCGACAATTACCCGAGTCAATGCCCCAGACGTAGGCCACACACTCACCTTGGGTCCATTTAAACCCAACCCTTCGTCACCAATAATAATAATAATATTATTATTATTACTACACTAGCTTCTTCTTCTTCTTATTATTATTATTATTCCAATCTCATAATTTCATAAACATCACCATATGTATCCTCTTCAGGAAGCAGCTATAACCCCTTAAAGCATTAACCCCCTCATCTCCACCTTATAATATAATTCAATCACTTTGCTTCCGTTAACTAAATACACAATGATGCGTAGCGTGTCGAGCTCCAGCTCGACTAGAGGGATCGCCGCCATTGTTGGCGTCGGTCCCAACCTCGGGCGATCAGTCGCCCGAAAGTTCGCTCACGAAGGATACACTGTCGCGATCCTCGCGAGAGACCTAGGTACATATATATTCAATTCAATTCTCGATAGTCAATAGTTTATAGTCATATAGTTTGATCAGTATCTCTTCTTATGCTTATGATCGGATCGCAGGGAGATTATCGCGATTCGCGGATGAAATAGCGCGAGAAGAGAAGGCGCAAGTGTACGCTATTCGGATCGATTGCTCGGATACTCAAAGCGTTAGAGAAGCGTTTGAAGGTGTTTTGTCGTTAGGTTTTGTTGAGGTTTTGGTTTACAATGCGTATCAACCGATCCCCTGGCAGTTTGGTGGTCCGAGTAGTTTTACGGACATTCGGCTCGATTCGTTTCAGAAATCGATCGCGGTCTCGTCCGTCAGTGCTTTTCACTGTGCTCAACAGGTATCGACTGTTGTCGCAGCAACTTATGTTTGTTTTTATGGTGTAATTTAATCGTGTTTGCGATACCGTTGATTCAATGTAGGTGTTACCGGGGATGGTTGAAAGAGGACGAGGGACCATTTTGTTCACCGGATGTGCTGCTTCTCTATCGGGTGTCGCTGGATTCTCTGAATTATGTACGCATGTATCTTTTATGTTCTTTCGTTTAATAAATCCAGGATTTATTCGTTCTATTTTCTTCACGTTTCGGTATTGGTTTCCGGATAGTCTTTCGGTTTTTACAAAATAATATCTTGTTTAAACGAATTTTACAAGTTTGTACAATGTTTTATTAGTCGGATGGTCATATTTAATTGAATACACAGTAATGCCACCATAAATAACGATAGAGGTTGTTATTGGGACACCTATTGGTTTTAGACGTATTTTTTTCTGTATCTCTCTCTCTCTCTCTATATATATCGATAGAATCTTTATATGTGTGTTTATACAGTGGCGGAGCTTGAAAACTCCTGTAGGGGGGCGGGGGCGGGATTAATTTTTTTTTAGGGGGGGCGAACTCGAGTTTTATCTAAAAAATTACACTATCGAGCCAAAAATTTACACTACCGGGCCAAAAATTTACACTACCGGCAAAAAAAAGAGGGGGGGCGGCGCCCCCCCCCCCCCCCCCCCCCCCCCCGGTCCCTTCTATGCTCCGCCCCTGTGTGTATATATATATATAAATAATATATTAAAAAAACTAGTGGTGTTCAAATAAACAACCAAAATATAAATGTTTGAAAAAATGTATAGAAAAAAAAAACAATTTCAAATATTTCTGGACTTTTTAATTTCTTTTCATTCAAAAACTGAAAAGTTGGGAAAAAATAAACCTGGTACGATGGTCGAACCGACCGGTCCAATCGTTGGGCGCCCAAAACTTGCCGGTTTCGTAAAAAAACAGCTCACATACGCATAACATGATCGTATGGTGACACCAGTTCCCAATCCGACAGACTTGTCACATCCTAAAATCGTTATTTACGACTAAATTTGCTATCTTGAACAAATGCATTTCTATATTCTAAGTGAAACATGTTCATCCAAAAAGAAAAAAGATAGTATGGATTATACATGGGATTATTACTTATTATAAAAACAATCATAGATAGTATATTAATTACTTCTAATGTTATTATTATTATTATTATTATTGTTGTTAATTAGGTTGTGGGAAGTTTGCATTAAGAGGATTATCTCAATGTTTGGCTAAAGAATATCATCCACTCGGGATACACGTAGCACATGTCATCATCGACGGGGTTATCGGTGCATCAAGGTGCGTTCATTAGCTTTATTTATTCTTGAAATGTTATATTGTCGACAAATCATCAAAAGTAACACAATTTGTCAATTTTGGATTGGTGTCATGATTGTTTTGAAATGGTCAAAAGCTTGCTTTTTTTGTTCCTTTGATTGTAGGTAGATTCTTGATGATTTTCGACTTTTGTTGTGATAGTCAACTATATCTTTTCACTTCATTGTTGAATATGCGATTGATATTTTCGTTGATTATCTAAAATGAAGATCTACCGACAACTAATTAGCAAAATCCGGTTTGTTAGTTATGAGTTCTGACGGTGAATCTGTTGTTAATTCGTCAATATAATACTAACCGTCAGTGGTATGTTAGTAAAGTTTCATGGGAAAACCAGGCATGATAATAACTTCACAGTGGATAGTTCGCCGACAGATTTTTAGTTTATTAAAAGACACGTGATTGATTCTTAAATTAGTGTTGCTATATAATTTTTTTTAAATGTCTATTTTGTTTTCTAAAATTTTCCGTTTATAAATATATTCAATATCACAAATGCATTTATACATATAGAATGGAAATCAAACCCATATTTCTACGATTCTTAAATTTTACAAAACATTTATATACAATTTAAACAAAGATTTTCTATAAACATTCGAAGTTCACAAGTTTCTACATAAATTAAAGCCAAAGATTTTCAAAATTTGGAACTTGTTGAATTAATAATGGCAATACTATTAAAGATGCTAGCCTCTGACCCATCAAAACCATCTAACAACATATTTTTTAACCGGTAAAAGTCAGTTTTTTAGTAGCGATAAGATTCTATTAGTTTTTAGATAACAGAACACAGTTTATTCGCAACAAAACTGCCTAATGCTTTGATGAATACATAACAATGTTATATTACTCTTTTTTATTATAAAAAACTGAATATATTGAGAGGGATAACTATAAGTTTTTATAAAGTTATAATTAATATTGTATCTTTTGATACCCTGTAAAGTTTTTTATTATTGTATCTTTTTGTACCCTATAAAGTTTTGGATTCAGATTCTTATTCCCAACTTTTTAATTAGAAGCGTGAAGAAAACTCAAAACCTTTAAATTTATGATCCCTTGAATAAGAATAAAATAACTTAAAATACAAAAGTTTATTTGAGGGCATGCAAGTCTTTAGGGTACAGAAAATCTTTCTGTAGCTTTATGAACTTAAGCTTATATCGTAGGAAACAACCTGCTACATAAAAATGAATAATAAGGTTGTGTTTATTTGTTTTTGAATTTTATAATTTAAACCAACATGTTTATTGCCACCTATTAGGCCCCGACACTAGATGGCCAAGCTAACGAGCTTTAACTTTTTGTAAATAATTGGACGACCCCATTAAATTCTAGAAGTATGTGCAACGTCATATTCTGTTAATCATAGGCTATATCAACTTTAGACTATGTACGACCCACATGCATCTTGTCTTGTGGCTACGTGTTACTTTCTTTATCTTTCGTTCAACAACTCAGATTGTTTCTTAGGATAGTGAATCATTGTTATTTTGTTATCTTTTTATTCTTGTGTTCTAAAAAAACTAACCTACCTTAAAATAGTTAAGATGAATTTAAGTTAAGGGATAAAAGTAGCACGGTTATAGAGGTATTTTATTTATAGGATTGGCTACATGTATTTCTTTTGAGTTTTCATCTTACGCTATGTAAAGATTAAATGAAGAGAATATTACTGATATGACAAGTGAATTAATGATGTGTAAACAAATAAAAGTGAAAAAGATGTGGATAGGTTTAGCATATTGCTTAATTATTTCATGTAGGTCATGTATACATTAAAAGCAAGTTATAATCCTCTCAAGTGAACACATGAGATGTTATATGTTCTCTTGTACAAAATAAAAGGTCCTTTAAATTAATTTAAGGGTCCTTAAGAGACATCAAGACATTCTGGTTGAAAAGTAATTTACTATTCAATAAGAGGTTGAGAGTTTAAATCCTATAAAGTTATTGTGTGGTGATTTAAGAGTAGAATACATATAGAAAGTTAGCTTTGTGTTAAAAGTAACTTAACGAGATAAATGATCGTTAGGGCCTGGTTTTGCAGGGCATTAACGATGCCACAAAGATCAATGGTTGTCGAACAAGAGAGTGCAGGAGGGGATGGATCTATCGACCCTGATTCGATAGCTCAAACGTACTGGTACTTGCACATTCAACCACGCGCCGCTTGGACTCAAGAAATAGATGTTCGGTCACCCAACCCCAAATTCTTCTAAAATGTTGGAGCACATGTATGATCATATGTATATTACTTCTCTATTTATATAGTTTGCTTTGTGTTTACTTATATGTGTGATTTTCTTGCTTCCACCATTTCAACTTTAAAAATAGAAATTATTGGTGTACAACTTTCAATACATAGGATGCCATTGTCATGGATTTGATAATTACAAAAATTTTATTTAAGTTTGATGATTGCTTGATAGTTGATACTTGCTTCTTAGTGATTTGTGATTAAATGTATTCTAGCTATAGTATTGTTTGGCAATCCAAGATATCGTTCGTTAGATAACATCCTGTTATTTAGCGCAGTGTATCTTGGGTTGTCAGCAACCTCTATAAACGCTCCCCTTATGAAATCTTCAAGGTCTAGGAGAGTTTCGAATTAGACACCACACAAAATCTAGCATTGCCACAAATGGCCATATTTTATTTTAATCCTTATTAATGGTAAATATTGCTTCATATGCATACTAGTTTAATGAAGTTGATATCCTACAATTCATATTATGCATAACTATGTTCATAAATAATATGAAAACAATAAAGAAATAGAAAATGTTAGTCACATTAAGAGAATAAGAAAGTAGAAAAGGGATACATGGTGCATAAGAGGAGTCGTGTTCTCATAGGGCACACACAACTAAAGTGTGCCACTTGCATAAGTCACCTAGTGAATCGCAGATTCACATGACATGTCTGTCATACCAACAGTCGTGCTCTCAAAGTTTGTCGACTATACCGCGATGGTCTTGCATTCCGTACTTGTACCTTTTATGTCCACGCAACTCTTGGTTGTACCCTGAGAGAGAGAGAGTGATTTTGAGTTGTCTGTGATCTATATTGTATCATGACCCTACCTGATACAGCGAAAAGTGAAATTTCAAATCGCTAATTAAATAGGTGTCTTGATGATAAATATTGCTTGCTATGATTCCATTTACATCATCTTTTTATAGAAGACGAGAATAAGAAAATAAAAATATAATTTTATATCCATGGACTAGTTTAATCGTAAAGATCAACTGAATTATGTACAATCATTTGTGTTTGTGTGATTGTTTTCTTCTATGTTATCGTGTGTTTTTCTTGAGAACATAAGGAAATGGTCTTGTGGCATGTCAGAAGAAGTGTTGGTGATTAGTGAAAAAAGTTCGGGTTATTTTTGTTGAAGTAAAACGAAAGAGTTGAGTGACTTTAGAAGAGTTTTCTTAAGATACTTATTATATCAGATAAGCATAGTAGTAAGTAAAATATAATTGTTGAAATGAATAAATAAAATACAAGTGTGTATAAGTGGAAGACAACCTTTTAGTTAAAGTAATTGCAAGCCTAACAATAATAGGCACCTAGCAAACTCTAAGACTCCTAGCAATCTCCATAACAACATTTGGGTACTGAGTAAGAAAGGTAACATGTTTATATATACAAATTTTCTTTTTTATACGAGTTTTGCTCTATCCAAACTCGTTAATTTGCCCAAACTATATAATCATCTATCTAATTAGAGAAAGATCTTTCATGGACATTCTTACAGTCTTGACTTCTCAACTCCAGTTGTCCTGAGTTTGGTTTCTTCGGTTTCATTAGAATGATTTCGTTGAGTTTGAGATGCTTTTAAAACAAACTCAAAGCCGAAAAATACATGTAACAATCTATAAATCAAATTTTGTTCCAAAATCACAAATTCATAACTTTGAAAACTAACATTTGAATTTCGTTTGTTCTATAAACGAAAACCCCAAAATTTATCGTGTATCCGGTTTGAATTTTAGTTTTCTTCGAGTTATAGCTTAACACAATAACCATGATGATACAAAAATATTACACTTTGTGTAAGAAAAACATCATTAATTGACCATCATACAATACCATAGCAACAGACATAATTGAACATGTAGAAAAGAGGTTCCATTAGACCCACCACCCTCAACATTTAAACCAAGTGACTGACCCTTTTTCACAACTGGGTTACAACCCAGAGTACGAGTTATTTGACCAGGTTAGAGGTCACAATGCCATAAAGTGTAGAGTCAAATCAGAAAAGTCAAACAAACAAATAAACACTAAATCAGGAACTTGATGCAAGAAATTTTGACAAAAAGTTAAGAAAGAGTGGGAAGATAGAAGAAGACTGCAACTCATACTTGTTCACTAGATTCATAACACACAATTTCCGATAAAAAATTTGGGAAAAATATTAGTTTTGAAGCGGGTCAGTTTTGTGTTGTTTAAAAGAGGCTAGGTTGGACTGCAAACACTTTTGTCCTTTTCTAAAATAAAACGTTATGAATATGTAATAGGTTAGTTATGATTAAAAACCATACTGTTACAATGATATATGTAACTTTTCGAACGATTAATGAAAGATTTAGGAGCGTCTGTGCATTAAAAGTAGACTTTGATGATTCTCAACCACCTGTTTTGTTCTTTAAGCTTTAAATATTTTTATCTGAGTTGTTTCAGAAACGCAACCAAATTAACTCATTTATAAGTAAATGGGCCGAAATTAACCCATGTTGAAATCATATATCGAGCCAACATAAACACTTCAAATGTTCCTTGATGGACATGATATTGCCATTGACTTTGTCTTGGTGTAATTGACATCATATCTATTAGACTGCATTATTAGACTATTGCTCACGGGCCTCGGGCCTAGTTAAGTTTTAAGGATTCTTTATTTTTATATATTGTAACTTAACAATATATAGGTATCACACGAAACCTTACAAACTAACTGAACCCATGTACTCATACTACCACAGTATGAGTTCTATATATTATAACTGTACCCGTAGGCTCATACCACCATACTCGGATAATTAAGTATAATAATATCATGTCTATTTTGAATATGTGGTAATGAAGAAGACAAGAGGCAAGGTGTGGCCCATTACAATAATGGGCTGGGCATTGACGTCACGTGAGCCCATTAGATGTTCATTGTGATTTGTGCATGTTCTTACGATTTCAATTTCAATTATTGTTTTACTAGTCAATAACAAACGATTCTTTAAGTAAACCTACAAATTAAACTAAGGAAAATGAAAAATAGATTAAAAAAACACAGGATCAAAGGCTAATTAACATGAATGTAATACGTAAAATTGTAGGTATTATCATAGCTAGTAGGTATCACGTTACGTATTATATATTTTCATATATTTTCGTCATAAAGTACGCTAGTTATACACAAGTCAAAAGTTCACTAAAGCCTTCCTATGGGAAATCTATATTTTCGATAGTAATCACTCATCTCCTAGGTGTACAAATCGGGTTGGAAACCTGTTTTAAAACCGATTCGGGTTGGATCAATAAAAGTCAAAACCATTTTTTAAACCGGTTCGGGTTCAAACCGGCTTGAGTGAGGGAAAAGACTGGGTTAAATGTTTAAATCGGGTTGAAACTGGTTTGGTTAAGGTCTTACCGGGTTGAAAGCGGTTTCACTGAATAAGGGTAAATAACCGATCTCAAACCTACGGGTTTGATCGGGTTGGAGTGAAACCGATTTGACAATCTGGTCGGGTTGCAGGTTTCGGTTTCCAAACAGGTTTTTTTGTCCACCTCTATCTCTGACTATTTTTTTATACAACAATAAAAAAGGGTCCTTAGTTGGGCTTATATGTTCCCAAAGGGATAGTTTGGTGTTAATAAAGTACCTCAAATCAAGCAGCATTGGGTTTACACTATGTGGTGTGTAGGTTTAATGATTAATTTTCTAGTAATAGTAAATGCGGTTAAAATTTTGAGACTCTTATATAACTTTTGTGCATGGTGGTTGTTATTTAATACTAGTATTAAAATACATTTAAAACTAAAGATTTTTTTCCTATAAATATTGTGTTTCTGAAAAGTATAAAATTTTCACATGGTTTTATTTGGCTTTCGATGAGGCAATCAAAGGGTTAGTGATGGTAGGTTAAAATGAATCCTAGGTTTCAGACTCTGGATTTAGGTTTGCTTTATAACCACGTGATTTTATTTGGTTTCGTTAAGGCGATCGAAGGGTTTGTTATTGTAGGTTTCAATGAATTTGGGGTTTTAGACTCTGGATTTAGGTTTGTTTTATTTAAACTTCAGACATTGGATGTAGAGTAAGAGACAAACTTCCGTCACAACAACGAAACAATAAATTTGTCGTTAGAAACACATTTCAGACTTAGGACCTAGAGCAAAAGATGAAACTTTCATCGCAACAACTAACAATGAACTAGCACTCAAACCTGCACGCTCCAGCGGGAGCAGCGGGGGTGTTGATGCGACAGGAAACTTGAAATGCTTAGTTTCACAATTTGTACATCAGTACTCATCTAGAGGTCTCAGAAAAAATATACATCATAACGTAGATAAAACTAAGTACGTCCTATTTACAACTCGTTTTTGAAAAAAATATGTAAAACACTGACAAAAATTAGGATGTCGCAAATCCAAATTCCATTTTTATCAAAACATCATATTCTAAAAATTGTGAGAGCATAACAAAAGCAAATCTTTAAAATATATGAAACCACAAAGCAGTTTGATAACTTCTAGTTTTGTGTTTTGACAACGTATTATCATGTACAATTCGATTTTGAACCAAATTAAAACGAAATATAAATTATAAGTACGTCATAACTTTTTATTCATAACTATATAAATGATTATAGTTTAACGGCAACGAACCGGACTTGAGCTTACTAAAGTTGGGTCAACTTGGGCAGTCTACACACCAGACCAATTTTATTTTTGGCATAATTTTTTTTAAAAATAAATGGATTAATTATAGTAAGGGAAAATTGATAAAATCTAAAAAATAAGAATATATTTTTTTAACGGCAAGAAACGATTAATAAACAAAACGAATATATAACTCTAAGCATAAACATATCATGGAATCTAGAATTTAAAATTACTAATTATCGTTTAATGGCATCCTTGTTGAGCAAAAGTATTTTCTTACTTTATAAAAAAATTTCAATTTCAACACTAAAAGTATATATAATGGCCTTGTATAGTTTTCAAAAGTTTTTATGACATCAATAGTAGCATTGGTTCACTGATTACACAGAAAGAGAAATGTTACAAACTTTAAAATAATCAACTAAATAGCTAAAATCTACCACTCCATGGTTTAAAGTTTGAACCTTAGATCTGTAATTAGTATCAATACAAAAAAACACATATTTAATTATTATTTTCTTCATTATGTAACGAATAAACACATGATAACACTTAAATTGATGGGTTATCATTTGTCATTTATAAATTGTAATTATAACATTTAGCAAGTGATCATTTACAGTAATCTACAGTAATGTAATTTGGTTGGCTCACTAATCAATTTTTTATGTTTTTTATTGATTTATTTTTTAGTTATATACAATTTTTTTTCCTAAACTAAAAATAAAGATGATGGTGTGGTGTAGCAGTAGAAGGTAGGGTTGTAAACGAGGTGAGCCTAGTCGAGACAAAGTGGGTCGGGCTCGGCTCATTTATTTTTATGAGCTCAAAACCCGAGCTCGGGCTCAGCTCGTTTATAAACAAGTCAAGCCAAACCAGCTCGCGAGCAGACTTATTTATTTTTTTAATGCTCGTATATATATTAAACAGTTATATAAGATTGTTATTTCAAGAATTTTAATCATGTTTTTATAATTTTACATTTAGTTTCTCGTTATAAAATATCAAAATAACCTTATGTGTATGGTGTATTTGATATAATATGTCATAATTTTGAATATAGTTTATATAAATTATAATTTAGGTTTAAATAATGAGCCAACTAACGAGCGAGCCACGAGTCGAGCTGACGTGACTCGGGCTCTACTCATGGCTCAGACTCTACTCGTTCACCAACCGAGCCAAGCTGTCTCGGCTCGTTTATAAACGAGGAAATTTCAAGCGAGCTATTTTCGAGCGAGCCACGAGCTGCGAGCTTTTTGAACGGCTCTAGTGGAAATATAGAAATATACTTCTGTCTTGGCGTCGACTTGTGTTCAAGTCTAGTGGACTTCATTTAAGTAACAATGTTTACATAGATTTATTAGTTTAAATCTATATCTATATATAACTAGACTAAAGACCCCTGTAATACACGGGTTCAATCATTAAAAATTGCTTTTGATTAAAATTATTCGTAAGTCATAATATTATTGTTAATATTTTGTATATCGATTTTTATGTTTAACTTTTTAAAGTCATCTATATCTAATATTAGTAGCTTTTATTTATCAATGCTTATAAGTCTAAATAAGTAAATAGTGTATAATATGAAATGAAATAAAATTATAAATAAAAACATTAGGTAATAAAGACATTATATTAAACATGAGAACATTCATAAACATCCGAAAACTTCTTTATATATTTGATGTTTTGTTTGTAATTTTAACATTATTGTCTAATATTTATAATTATAATTCATGTCTACTTGTAACTCTAGATAATACAATATAAAGCTTGAATCGATGCCAGGGGCCAAACATGCACTAATTACACAAAAGTTTCTTTACAATTTTTAAAACTTGGGGAACAAACATGCAATTTGATTAAACCACAGGTACCATTTATGTAATTTTCTCTTTTTGTTGATCAATAACATAAATTTGTTTCATGCTTACATCAATTAACACTAAATCAAAGTTTCTTGCTTTCATAAACAAAAACACAAAATCGATAAATTGATGTAAAAAAACCAAAATACTAAAATTTATTTCGAAATCAAAATCGAATCCTTGAATTGTACGGACCACTGCTACTGTTGCAATCGAGATTTGTATATATGAGCATTGAATTGAAACTTTACAGAAGAGCTGTTATGATTTAGAACTTGGGGTGTTAATGATATAATATAGATCAATGAAGGCGTAAAAGGATCGGTGAGTTGAACTTGAAACATAACGTGATTTGGGGAAAATCAAAACCATGTAATGTTTATAAATTGATAATGATATGAAATGGTTCATCTTTCCATTTTAAAATCGATATCATGATTCAGGAAATCAAAACCCTGAATTGATTTGAGACCATTGATTTGATGAAATATCTAAAATCATTTCGGAATAGAAGACGCGTATGGGGTTTCTTCTCATTTGCATAGGACGCGTGAATTAGAAAACCTTTAGTTGATTGTTTCAATAAGCAAGAATCCAAGATGTTTCAATTCATAATTTTAGTGTAATACAACCTGTAAAAACTCATTATATTACATGTTTGGTAGGAATAAAGTCAACTTGTTCTTAGGTGGGAAAAACAATCAACTGTAACTTGTAATCTATTTCAGGGTTTTATTTTGAAACCATCATAAATGCCCTTTGTAATGATTTTTTTTTTCAATAAAGTGTTGGTAGAAAAATAATTTAACAAAATGAGTGTTTTCAAAATTATTTACCAAAATGGGTTTTTAGTGGAAGGTTAATTTTTCTTAGAGTTAATTACATAAATAGTCCCTGTGGTTTATACAAAATAACAAGTTTGGATACTAAGCAAAAAAAGTAACAGGTTTGAGTACTCACTTTTAATTTTATAACAAGGTTGAGTATTAACACTAACAGACGTTAGATTTTCTGTTAAGTTCAAGGGTATTATAGTCTTCTCACATTATAAAAGACTATTTGTGTAACTAGAGGGACTATTTATGTAATTTAATTAAAATAATATATTTTTGTTTATCATTCTCTCTAAAAACACACATATATATATACACACCGGTAGTCACCACCGGCCACCGCCGCCGACCATCACCACCGGCCATCGTTGCCGACCATCACCACCGACTACCGTCGCCGGCCATCACCACCGGCCATCACCGCCGGTCATCAACGCATCACATCTTTTGTAATCTCATCATCATCACCATCGACCCTTCATCCCCTGTAAAACCCTAATCCTCAACAAACCATCCACCACCCACCAACAGCCGCTGCCACCACCATCTGCAGCTACTAAACCCTCATCATCATCATCGTTGGCCATCATCACCAACCTACCTACTATTGTCTCCCTCCCACTCCTAAATTAGACCACGACCACCGCTCACCATAACCACTATCGCCATCAAGCCACCACCATCGCTCACCATCACCACCATTGCGTCCACCCACACTCGGCCGACAAAACCACCACAACCGGTACCAACCAAGCTGTCAGTTCCCCCTATCTTAACTTTTTTCTCAAAACCCTAAAATGGAATTGGGGATTCTTGGTTTTAGGGATTGTATGTAGATGTAGTAATTCAATGGAGATAAAGCAACGCTGGATTTTACGATGAAGATGGTGTTGTTTCATTTAAATAGTTGAAGAAAATGGTGGTGGTGAGGACGATGTGAGGGGGCGGTGGTTGACGGTCAGGGCTGTTGGTGATGGTGGCTGACAGTGGGGGTTGTTGTTGGTGGTGGCCGGTGGTGGGGGTTGGCGGTGGTGGTGGCTGGTGGTGGCCGACATTGGGGGTTGGCGGTGGTGGCGCCCGGTGGTGGCCGACAGTAAGGGGTTGGCGGTGGTGGTGAAGATATTGTTTTGAAAAACCATAGTAGTTTAATATTTATGTATATATGTCTGTATATGTATGTATATTAAATACCCAAGTAGTCCCTTATATATACTAAATGACATAAATAGTCCTTTTATGTACATTAATAGCTCATGTAAAGTAAAAAAACAAAAATGCCCTTAGGTTTAACGGAAAAGTTAACGCCCATTAGTGTTAATACCTTAACTCGTTATAAATTGACACCACAATACCCAAACATGTAACAAAAAACCCTTAGTACCTAAACCTGTTATTTTTAATAAACCATAGGGACCATTTGCGTAATTAACTCTTTTTCTTATTTATAATATGATTGGAAAAATTATTTCTGTTCTTAATAATGTTATTTAAGTCAAGTTAAAAAGATAAAGTTTCAATAAAAATAAAAACTAATTTAGCATCTGTCATGATTTTAAAAAATTTTATAAAAATTTTCTTAAAACCTTCAATAACGTTTAGCATCTGTCATCGGTATTTTTTTAACGTCTCTTTATAGAATACATGTTTTTATATAGAAAAGATCATTTTTAAAAATTAAATGGTTTATGCAACTTTTTTAAAATAATGATATATATTATATAACTGTTTTAAATATTAATTAATATATAGTAATAATCATTATATAAGTATATACATAAAAAATTAATAAACATCATATACATACAACGCTAGTTTCATCTTGCGAGCGGCTCGTTCTCGACGTATGAAGCTCGGACTCAAAACCATTTATTAAATGAGTCGTAAAATGAGTTCGAGCTTGTTTAAGCTCAGCTTATTTAGAGTTTTTAGCGAGTCAGTCTCGAGTGTCTCACGATATAGTGTGACTCGTTTCTCCATTAATTGTTGTTCAGAGTATAGTAGCAACATACATGCCTTCAATAATTAAAAATTACATTTATAGTTCGAAAAATAAAAAAAACCATTAACTTTTTCTTGTTTCATCACGATATTTATATTAAACATTTTTAATGAATGCATTTTATTAAAAATTATTTTTCTTATTACATCTTTTAAGCTACTTAAAAATATTTTCAAAAAATATATATTTTTAAAAAGATAAAAATCGAAAGTGCCTACTTTTGTGTGAAATTGAAACAAAATATAGTGAAAAAAATTCAATTTTTCTACATGAAAACACGATTTAAAATTAAGTTTTAGTTAATTAAAAAAACAATAATAAGTTTTAAATTTTTTTCCGTTTTTATTACAACATATGAACCAAATGGTTTTATAATTTTATTAATATTTGTACTTGACAATTTTTAAATAATTTTATTTTAGAGTAAAATGAATTTCATCAATAATATTATAGTGAACAAAAGAAACATTTCTTTAAAAATCTATTTTCGAAAATAAATTTTCTATATACACTATTTAAGGAAAAAAACTTCATTTGTAATTATAACAATAGTTGATTTTATTCAAATGAACTATAACTAAGAATAATGATAGATACATTTTTAGGAAAGAAATCAAATAAATGAAGGCCTAAGAAAATGACATGTGACATTAAAGATATTATTTTATTAATAAGTATAGATTGATGATTATATTTATAGTTCGAAAAATAAAAAAAACAAACCATTAACTTTTTTTTATTTCATCATGATATTTAGATTAAACATTTTTAAGAATGCACTTTTTATTAAAAATTGTTATTCTTATTACATCCTTTAAGCTACTTAAACACATTTTTAAAAAATATATATGTTTATAAAGATAAAAAAAAGAAATGTGTCTAATTTTGTGTGAAATTGAAACAATATTATAGTGAAAAAAATTTAACTTTTTTACATGAAAGAACGATTTAAAATTAAGTATTAGTTAATTAAAAAAAGAAACATAAGGTTAGAAAAGTGTTTTGTTTTTAATTACGATATATGAACCAAATGGTTTAACAATTTTATAAACCTTAGTACTTGACTTTTTTAAATAATATTATTTTAAAGTAAAATAAATTTCACCAATAGCATTACAGTGAGAAAAAAAACATTTTCTTAAACATATATTTTGTTAAATAAATTTTCTATATACACTATTTAAGGAAAAAAAAACTTCATTTGTAATTATAGCAATAGTTGATTTTATTCAAATGAACTATGATTAAGAATAATGATAAATATATTTTTAGGCAGAAAATCAAATAAATGGAGGCCTAAGAAAATGACATGGGGCACTAAAGATATTGTTTTATTAATAAGTATAGATATACATAAAAGATAATAAACATAATATACATACGATGCTAGTTTCGTCTTGCGAGTCGGCTCGATCTCGACATATGAAGCTCGATCTCGACATATGAGTCGTAAAATGAGTTCGAGCTTGTTTAAGCTCAGCTTATTTAGAACTTTTAGCGAGTCGGTCCCGAGTGGCTCACGAGACGACGTTACTCGTTTATCCGAAACATTTTCTTAAACATCTATTTTGTTAAATAAATTTTCTATATACACTATTTAAGAAAAAAAAAACTCCATTTGTGATTATAGCAATAGTTGATTTTATTCAAATGAACTATTACTAAGAATAAGAATTGATACATTTTTAGACGGGAAATCAAATAAATGGAGGCATAAGAAAATGACACGTGATACTAAAGATATTGTTTCATTAATAAGTATATACATACATAAAAGATATAATAAACATAATATACATACAACGCTAGTTTTGTCTTGCGAGTCGGCTCGATCTCGACACATGAAGCTCAATCTCGACATATGAGTCGTAAAATGAGTTCGAGCTTGTTTAAGCTCTCAGCTTATTTAGAGCTTTTAGCGAGTCGGTCCTGAGTGTCACGAGATGACGTTACCCGTTTCTCCCCTTATTGTTGTTGAAAGTCTATTAGCAAAATACATGCACTCAGTAATTGAGAATTACATTTATAGTTTCGTAAAATAAAAAAATAAACCATTGACTTTTTTATTGTTTCATCATGATATTTATATAGAATTAATATTTTAAAAATGTATTTATTTTTAATTAAAAATAGTTTGTCTTATTACATCTTTTAAGCTACTTAAAATATTTTCAAAAAATACATATTCTTAAAAAGAACAAAAAACAAATGTGCCTACTTTTGTGTGAAACTGAAACTAAACTATAGATGGAAAATTAAGTTTGAGTAAAATTTTCATATACCAAAAGACGATTTAAAATTAAGTATGAGTAAAAACCAAAAATAAGTTTTAGAAAAACATTTTGTATTTAATTACGACAAATGAACCAAATTGTTTTATAATTTTATTAGTTAACTTTTGTATTTAATTTTTTTAAATAATATTATTTTAAAGTGAAATAAATTTAACCAATAACATTATAGTAAGAAAAGAAACATTTTCTTAAACAACTATTTTGGTAATGAATTTTCTATATACACTATTTTAGGAAAAAAAACTTTCTCTTAATTATAATAATAATTGATTTTATTCAAATGAATTATAACTAAAAATGAGGATATACACATTTTTAAGCGGGAAATCAAAAATATGGAGACCTAAGAAAATGACCCGTGATACTAAACATATTGCTTTATTAATAAGTATAGATAGTAAAAGAGTAACTTAAGGGGACGCTTGTCAAATTTCTAGGCCCCTTAAGTTTGTTTTTTCCGCCTCCCTCTCATCTTAAATAGTTACATAAATTAAACATTAAAAATTTTTAATTGTTTATATGATTAAATATATTTCTTAATAAATTAAGAAAAGATGTCTTTTTATTAATGTTATTTCTAGAAAACATTTTTTTTATAAAATTAGAGTTTTGCTAAAACATCAAGCATTTATTAAAATATGAAATATCTTAATAATGATGTTTTTAAAAAGTAAGCATTTTTATAAACTAAAATAATTAAAATTAGGTGTTACAATAAGAAACTTTTAAAAATGATATTTTTAATGCGATTTCTTTTGAAAAAATGGTTAATTTTTTTTGGAAAATAAAATTTTAAACTAAAGTTTAAATATTAGTATTATTCTTTTATTACTTGTAGTTATCACGTATAATTATTACTCATATATAATTTTAATCATATCTTATTTTAAAATATATTTTTATATTTCATAACTTTCATTATAATTTATATTTTATTTTTTAACTCGTGTAATACACGAGTTTACTAATGTTAGTATTATAAATATCAACAACTAATCAATTTTATTTTTTCAACCCGTTATGTAATACATTTAGTTTATTTATGTTTTTGTGTTATTTTAATAATTACCTCTCCACCTTCCGTGTAATACACGGGTAACCAAAGCTAGTTTTATATATAACATACTATATATTATGTGATTTATTATAACTACATATATATATATACATACATACATACATAGATAGATAGATAGAGAGATATAGATATATATAGAGATATATAGATAGGGAGGGAGGGATGAGGGATGGAGGGATGGAGGGAGGTATGGAGGAGGTAGGGAGGGAGGAGGGAGGGAGGGAGTAGAGGGACAGATAGAGTATGGATGGAGACAGACAGACAGACAGAGAGAGAGAGAGAGAGAGAGAGAGAGAGAGAGAGATAGAGAGAGACAGACAGAGAGAGAGACAGACAGACAGACAGACAGAGAGAGACAGACAGACATAGAGAGAGACAGACAGACAGACATACATATATAGACAGACTACAGACATACATACAGACATACATACAGACATACATACAGACTACATACAGACATACATACATACATACATACAGACATACATACATACATACATACATACATACATACATACATACACATATATATATATCTATATATATATATATATATATATATATATATATATATATATATATACACACACATATGTATATACATACATATATATATACTAGGAAAATTATATAAATAAAAGACTCGTGTAGCCTCGTGATCTTAGTTAAGCATGGTACTCGATGTTTGAGCTTAAACTTGTTTATTAAGTGAGACACTATTAGCTCAAGCTCATCCAAATTCATATTTCATGAACCGTTTGACTTGTTTACACGATAAAAGAGAAAACTTATTCACACGAGTACGCTCTAGGAAAAAAATGAAGGAACAAGACGTTGAAAATAATGGGTCAAACTTGGACCCGAAGTGGACTGAGATGAGTTAAACTTGACCCGAAGTGGATGATTGGGTGAGTTTAATGCACATAAGTATAAGCAGCATAAAAGTGATGATGAAAAGTCAATGACATCAGTATAAACCAACCAATATCATGAAAATACCTACGTTCATTAAAACATGCGTGGATTGGCCTCTGAGAAATTGAGTGCCTCAATTTATTGTCTTTAACAACTTTGACCGTTTTAGGTCAAACACCCTACTTCAGCAACCTCAAAAGTCTAAACTCAAGAATAAACCCTTCTCAATCATGTACAAAATATACTGTGTATATGCCGACAATAAATGATCAGAAATTATTGTTATTTTTTTTTGTGTCTAAATCACATGTCAGTATACAAATGAGAATTGAAATATGTATATTCTTTTCCTAAAATATTAGTTATTTTGGGTGGGTGTAAAAACTTAGTGGTGGAAAGGGTGCATTATTCTTGTGTGACAAGCTTTAAATCCCTTGTGAGCGTACTGGTGGGAATTTTTTTAAAAACGGTTAAGTAACATTTTCTCTAATCTATACGTACCGTTGAATTTACATGTTAGTTCATCATGACAATATGAGATTTAAACCTTATCATTAAGGATATACATCTTTTCTCGCATTTTCAGAACGCTAAGCTACAAGTTCTTTTGTTAAAAATGCTCAATTTGTTAAAAATGATTATAAGTTTTATAATCAAAAGTCTAATAGGCATTAAAAAAAAGCCAATCAAAGCCTTTTATTTCTTGTAGGGGCAAACACATGTATGTTGCAAGCTGAATTAGGTAGACAACTGATATGTTCATGTCAGCTTGTAGACTAATTTAACTGATAAGTCTAGTAGAACTTACATGCTAATGTTTTAAAACACACAACATTAATAAATCAAATGTATCAAATCATTATAGATGATGTGTGTAGGTAAACATAAACTACGTTACATACAAGCGACATAAACGTATTCAAGAGCTCCGCTAAAGTATTCACATTTTCCACCGCTAAAACCACAACGGTTAAAGAAGTCATTCTTTAAAACTATTGTGAAAAAAAATCTAAAACGAGTTTCAAAGAAAATAAATAGAATAATTTTTGCAAATCAAAAAGTAATACTTTTCTTGAAATGTTTTAAGATACGCCAGCTAATTGTACAATTATAAAGAGATACCGGCTATACCGGCACCAGTACCGAGATATTTTCAAACATGTTATTAAGTGTGTCGGCTAACAAGTTACAGAAATACCAGCTCAGCCCACACGACTACCAAGAGTGGTTCTATAAGCCCTGGCTACGAGAGGATCGAAGGTCGTAATGATGTTAGAAAGCCGTACATCGAGTGTCTTGATTCGACTAAGTGAAAAATAGCAACAACAATCCAATGTTTTCTTCAAATGGACGTAAACATGTATAGTATTTCACTCATTTGTGACTAATAATTGCGTGTATTTAATCATGGTTTTCACATAATGATTCACTGTTCATAAGTTATTAAAGATGAAACAACACAAGAACTATTGTCATCAAGAGTGGTATAGATGATGGTTGATTTCACTTATTAGTGTACAATTAGTAATTGTAGTTGCTTTACATCGAAGTCGATATATAAACTCTTCCTCTTTTTCAAAAAAAAAAAAAAAATACCGACAAAAGAGAGTGAGTTCGATTTGTCAAATCTGCATTCATGTAATTGTGTCTTTTTATATTGACTTCATTTTTAATAGACATTATATTGTCAGTGTCAGCGACACATTTAATGCACTAACATTTTGCAAACTCCCATTTCTCCAAGAGAAATTTATGATATTCTCATTGTAACGACGGAATGATACATAATTTCCTTTATTTAAATAATAAATACTCTAAGAATTTCAGTGGAAAATAATTACTTTGGTCTACATTTAAGAATCTTAATTTTAATTCAAGCTATAGCCCGTTTTGGTTTGCGTCAATTGTTAGAAATCGAAATTCGAATTTTAAATCCTAAAAATGGACTGTAATGGTAAGGAATTCCCTTATATAAATCATGTGAATAAACTTTCACATTTTTTTAAAATGACACAATAACTTAACAAGAAATTAAAATCTTTAACACTTTCATCTGTGTTGCCTCTCTCACCACTATTGCTCTGATGTCGTGGCCATCGCTGCTAGAAACTAAACAACACGAATTTCATCATTGCCTGATTACCCTCAGCCTCCCCATGTTGCCGACCCTAGTTTCCACCACCATTTTCATCCCACCCATTACCACGTCATCACCACCTACGAGTCTCCGCCAGACCACCACCACAACCTACCGATCATCATCATCATCATCCCTCGTGTCGCCATAACCTATCAACCCCCTCTACCAAGAAACTTATGGTCTTTTCTAACCAAGTTCCCGCAACTACATCCCCCATTAACATACCATTTGACGGTCATTTTTTAAGTCTTACTTTTATTCATTTGTCATTTTAGCTATGTTTTCATAGTAAAAACTCATAGTAGAGACTCTTGTCTCTTGATTAATAACATGCTCAAATCATGACACGTGATAAATTAAGATTCTATGTAGTTTATCAGTAACTATAGATAAACCAGCAAGTTGTCGTTTTAAAAAAAACCTATTTATTTATTTATTTATAATTTTCTTTGTAAACATGTGAAGATAAACAAAGTGAAGGGCAACTATGGAAATACAATGAAAAAAGTACAGGGACAAAGAGGAAACTCAGGGAGCATTTAAGTCATCCTTCAGAATCTTGTAGGTCATGTCCCTCTCTCTCTCTCACTTATCTATATATATATATATATATCTCCATGTTCTAACAAACACCTTCCCATCCAACGGTCACCACTCACTATCCCCAAATCTCAACGGCCCACCTTACACCACGTCACCCTCCCCCTCTCATCACTATCTTCTTCATTCATTATACATTTATACCACACACATATATATACACACATCAATACACAAAGCCAATTAAACTACGTCGTTTAGTTACATCCTCCTCCTTCTCACCTCCTTTAGGGTTTATAACTTCACAGTTGCAGTTTTATGTGTGTGTGATTTGTTCGTTGTTGCAATTATAGAATTATACCCTATAGCTTCTGAATCTCACATTAAAGGTACACAATTTACGTTATATTTCTTCCATTTTATGTTGACATATAGTGATATAGAATTATAGATTAATCCAACTGAATTAATCAACTCACGTGACACATATTTATCATATATGATTGAATCTTTGTTAGTTCTTCGCATTTATTCTGAGTTTTTGACCTTTTGCACGTTATTATCTAGGGTTTCGCTTGTGATCTAAGAGGTTTTTAACAAATTAATGTCAGATCTAATATGTCAACATAATACTAACAATCGATTTGATAATCTGTATGTGTGCAGTTGTTAACAGATTAAGAGAATATGTATGCAGTTGTGAATGTGAAGGAGAAGATACTGTCAACAAATTCACCATGTGCAGCCTGCAAGTTCTTACGTCGAAAATGCACACAAGAATGCGTATTCGCGCCTTATTTTCCGCCAGATCAGCCTCAGAAGTTTGCTAATGTGCACAAAGTGTATGGAGCAAGCAACGTGGCTAAGCTTCTCAATGATCTCGCTGCCACACAGCGCGAAGACGCGGTTAATTCGTTGGCTTATGAGGCGGACGCAAGGCTTCGCGATCCGGTTTATGGCTGCGTTGGATTGATCTCCATTCTCCAGCGTCGGTTGAAACAAGTGCAGACGGATTTGGAGAATGCTAAGCGCGAACTGGCGAATTACACTGGGCCTTCGCCTGTGCCTCAGGGTTTACATCAAGAGTTTACCCAACACTCGGCTCTACCTAACACCATGCAGGCCGAGCCGGTCTTAGGGTTAACTAAACCCAAGCCTTTCCTAAAGGATCAGTATCAGTATCAGCATCAGTATCAGTATCAACAGCAACACCAGCAACACCAACAAGTGATTGGTGCAATGGTTGATAAAGATCAACCGGAGGTGATAAGAAGCTACGAAGGGGATCTTTCGGGGTTTAATAGTGGGCTTGAAGCGGCTTCAACGGCTGCACAGGTGAATTGTAGCGAGTTCAGCCGCATGACCACTAGCACCGCGGCTGCAGCCATATCGTCGTGTTTGTCATTAGGTGGTTCTTATGATAATAATACATATCAGATTCAGTTTCAACCACATCACCTTCAGCACCATCAGTTGTTTCTTCAGCAACCACAGCTGCCTCTGCAGAGAGCTGATTAGTCCGGTGGTAGGAGGTTGGATGGTGTTGATTTTTGTCCTGATTAATGTCTTTTTTTCCACTCTAGTTTAAATTAAATTTTAGTTTTAGATGAATTATAACTTTCATTTATTCTACTAAATTGTTGTATTTAAAGGTTCATACTGTGCTAGGATTCCTATGTGATAAGATTTCTATCAGCTCGGCGTTACATTTATTATATATTAAAGACTAAACTCGGTAACTAATTCCTTCCGAAGATTGTAACGTTTAGCTGAGGTTGTAATGTCGGTGCTAGGATTTCTATGAACTCGACGTTACAATTTTCGGATGGAATTGTTTTTTTACACTAAAGTTTCAATCAACAACTAATATCATTAAACACATGTCTGGTGCATAAAATATTTAAAGTTAATTTCTATTTCAAAGCCTAATAAAAACAAAACAGAAAAAAAACAAAACAAAAATAAACAAAACAAAACAAAAAACTTGTATATTAAAAAAAATTGAAACAAACAAAACTTGTCCAAGACTTCTTATCTTTTAAAACTAAATATCATCTAATAAACTGAAAATCTCTAAGTAAACTAAAATTTATTCACTAAACTAAAAAGCTTCTTAGATGAAAAATATTAAAATTAGAAAATCATCCACTAAAATAAAAACAATGTATTTAAATCGAGACCTTCAAATCAACAAATCATAACTTTTAAATCAAAACCTTCAAATCAAATATCATAAAATTAAGTTATAAACTTATAAGGAAAGTTGAGTATAAGATGGCATTTCTAATCGCTAAAGAAATCAAGAAAGAACTGAAATTTGTTTGACCTACCTTAAAATCAAGAAAGAAATTGAGATTCTCCTTCCTAAATAATTATAGAAGTTATCAAGCAATATATTATTTGATTTATCTTCTTTCAGTAGTCAACCAAAGCAATATATATATATATATATATATATATATATATATATATATATATATATAGGGTAGGGTTATCTTGAGAACCATCCTTTTTAGTGAGAACTCTAGGAACCAATATCAACCACACATTTTAGTCACATGCAAGTCACATGCCACTTCCACCTTTTTTTAAAACGTTCATAACTTTTTTTCATGACATTATTTTTTCATAAAAATTTCACCATTAATTTCATTATTTTTTTATCTTTCCAACGCCTACCATATTGATATTTTTTTTAAAAAAATTCGTCCACCCATTATTTACACATGTGTAAATTAGTCATTACATATGTGTAAATTCTATTTTACACATGTGTAATTCCAAGAATTACATATGTGTAAAATGACGTTCGTAAAAAAAACGAGATTTTTTTTTATTTTTTATAAATTTTTTTTATTTTTTTTAATGGTAGAGGGAAACGAGAGAAACACTTCTGTGTTTTTACTTTTTTTATTTTTTTATTATTTTTATTTTATGATTTTTTTGATTATGTTGTTGTTAATTACAATTATACCATTGAAAACTAGTGGTTCACAATGGTTACTAGAGTTCTCACAAAAAAGAGAGTTCTCATTTGATCCCTCCCCTATATATATATATATATATATATATATATATATATATATATATATATATATATATATATATATATATATATATAGATATATATATCTATATATATATCTATATATATATATATATATATATATAGATATCTATATATCTATCTATATCTCTATCTATCTCTATATATCTCTCTATCTCTATCTCTCTCTATCTATATCTATATATCTCTCTATCTCTCTATCTATCTCTCTCTCTCTATCTCTATCTCTATCTATCTCTCTCTCTCTATCTATATATATCTATAGGGTTTGGTTATTATGAGAACCCTCTATTTTTGTGAGAACCCTTTAACCCAATCCTAGCCATAGATCAAAAAATGGATGGATAAGATCTTTCAAAATTTTTTTTAATAAACAAGGGCACAAAGGTCATTTAACAAATCCATCAAAATTCAGATTTAATAGGATCATGACAAGTGTCATCTCTATACCCTCCTATTTCTTTTTTCTTTTATTTAAAAACTTTACCCCCTTTTTATTTAAACACTCATAACTTTTTTATAAATTGTTATTTTTCTATAAAAATTACACCATTAAACTCATCATTTTTTCTCTTTTATTCTACTATAGTATTGCAAAAAAAGTTTCATATGTACATAGTTACATCATATTACAACGTTACACTGTTGTAACATGAAGGAAAGCTATAACAAAAACAACAAGTTACAATGTTAATTCCCATGATATTACATCACTCCAACTAAAAGTAGCATAATTATTACAACAACCAAATGACATTACATCAATATAAATCAATGTAAACTAATGTAAACCAATATTAACTAATGTAAAACGATCTGTAAACACAAACGAATCATTAACCAATGTAAATCAAATGTTTTTTAAATGTAAACCATACGACATTACACCATGTCCTAATGATTTAGCACTATATCTGCAACAAAACAACACAAAATATTAACCAATGTAAATAAAAAAATTATTACTCGTACACAGTTACATCAAGTTACACTGTTATACCACTGTAACTTATAGCAAAACTGTCATGAAAACCAGACTGTAAACCAATGTAAACTATTGTAACCCAAAAATTAGGTTTTAATGTACTTAGTTACATCAGGTTTTAATGTTATACCAATACAACATTTAGCAAAGTTGTAATGAAACATCAAGTTACACTATGAAAGACCCAATATTAACCAATATTACACCGATGTAAACTAATGTAACCCAATATTAACCAATTTAAATCAATCTGTAAAACAAATATAAACTGATCCAACTTACTGTTACGTTAATATAAATAAGTTTAACACCATTTTAAGAAGGTTTAACATAAATATCAAAATGTGTAACATAGAATATTAAAAATATACATCAATAAACCCAGATATGAAAATAAAAAAATGTAAAAAATCTAGATACATGAAACAAATTAAAGTACCCAGATCTTGATGCAACTTTTTCACATTCGCCTCATCCATCCTTATCACCTCCGTCGTGGCGTCCGCCGCCTCCGCCAACTCCATCATCTCACCAGCAACCATCATTCTCCTCTTCTTTTCCGATGTCTTCATCGACATTACTACATATGCTTGAACCTAACATACAACCTAAGATGGTTGATGAATCCAGATCTGAAACATACTGTGAACCCGGATCGAAACCCAGATCTAAACATCAGGGTGGTGGCGGCAATAGTATGGTGGCGGTGGCAAAGCAATGGCATTGGTTACTGTATTTGTTGGAGAAAGTGCGATGGTAGTGGTGGTGGGGTTGTCGGCAAGGTGAGCTGGTTGTGATGATAGTGTTGCAGGTGGCGATGGTCGGAGAGGAGAGAGAGATGGTGTGCAGGGGGCGGAGGAGAGAGAGGGATGGCATGGTGGTGTCCAGGTATGCTCGTGGTGGTCGGAGGGAAGAGAGGATGGCGTGGTGGTGTGGAGGTGGCGGTGGCATGGAGATGAAAAAGAGGATAGAGGGATGAAAGAGATGAGATTGTGGTATGTTTCAAATTTTTGAAAATAAATCAAAGAAAAAATAAAATTAAGTTGAAAAGATGTTTCTGACAAAAGCATAAAGCAAAAGAGGGAGTAAATGACTAATATGCCCTTTATCTCATCTCCACCCTTCAAATGGCATCTATATTTTTTAATATTAAATCAATGAATAGATCTTGAGTTAAAAGGTTCTTACAATTTCTTAGGGTTCTCACATGAACCCAAACCTATATATATATATATATATATATATATATATATATATATATATATATATATATATATATGTATATATATATATATATATATATATATATATATATATATATATATATATATATATATATATATATATATATATATATATATATATATATATATATATATATATATATATATATATATATATATATATATATATATATAGTAAGGTTCAAATGAGAACCCTGTGTAATTGCGAGAACTTGCGAGAACCCGTCAAAATCAATATAAATCATAATTTTTTATTGCAATAACATTATTGCACATATACAAAATTATGATATTTTATGTATATGTGTGAATTCATAAGTGTAAATAAGTTTACATCGGTGTAAGTTTTACTTGCAACTTTAAATATATGTGTTTTTTTGCAAAACTTACACCAATGTAAACTCTTTTACACTTATGAATTTACACATATACATAAAAGAACATAATATTTTATATGTATAATTATGTTATTTAAACATAAAAAATAATGATATTCATTGATCTTGATGGGTTTTTGCAAGTTCTCGCAATAAAAGAGGGTTCTCGCTTGAACCTTTTCCTATATATATATATATATATATATATATATATATATATATATATATATATATATATATATATATATATATATATATATAGAGAGAGAGAGAGAGAGAGAGAGAGAGAGAGAGGAGGGATCCTAAAAAAACCACAAAGTTATGTGAAAACTAGAGAAAACCAATGAAATCGGTCATATAACTTGTAAATTTTTTATCACTACCCCTTATATTTGTGTGTGTGTGTATATATAAACAAGGGTATGGATCAAATGAAAACCGTAGCATGGTTTTACACATACGTCACATATAGGTTACGTATACGTAACCATTTTCCCTTCGACATAGTGCTACGTATACGTAAAAACTTTTCATTCTCGTATTTATGTTCAACATATATGTAAAAAATGCTTAAAATACCTTTTAACAATTAAAATAACATAAAATTTATGAATTATGTAACTGTTTTCCTTGGGTTTTTTGGTTTTCACATAACTATTGGTTTTCTCAGGAACCATCATATATATATATATATATATATATATATATATATATATATATATATATATATATATATATATATATATATATATATATATATATATATATATATATATATATATATATATATATATATATATATATATATAAGTGAACCAAGCTTCTTTCTTTTTTAGAATTAATAATACTAATTGGTTTCGAACTCGTAATCTGGAGCAATAAAAGTGTAAAAAGAACCCTTTGGGATTTAAAGTCCTTTCTTGCAGGGCCGGCTCAACGTTTTACGAGGCCCTAATCGAACTAAAAATATGAGGCCCTTTAAAATTTTTTATTAAAACCATCCTCCTTTATCCGGGCTTGGGACTCGACAATAACAAACTTTTGCTAAACAAACAAATAAGCAATATGCAAGTTTCAGCCTAGTACTTACAAATAACAATCTACTAAACCATAATTACTAAACAATCAGATTAAATAATAGACACTACTGCTTATCTAAAAAGTTACTTAAAGCAAAAACAATCTAGAATTGCAAACTTCTACTAAACAACAAACAAAAATACAGTACAATTGATCCAGCTACACAAAATTAGAACTAAAACTAAAAAAATTAGAATCTAGAATTGGAAAAGAAATTGACCTTGAGAACTAGAGTCAAAGAAAATTTACAAATATTTGTTTGCAATTCGATTTCTTTGCTAGCAATATTCAACCGGCAAGTCGCAAAACAGAGTCAAGAACAACAGAATTAGAATTTCAGATTCAATAACACTCAGTAACACGCCAACGCAATTTGCAACTCAGAAAAGCTTTGATTCGATGTAAATCGTTGGAAATCGCCACTTTATTATGGTGACTTTTCTGATTGAGGATTGATCGATTTAATTAAAGGAATTATGGTGACGTTTCAGTTGCCGGAATTATCGCATTCACAGCTGCGTTCTTAATTAAAGGAGACGACAATTTTGAAAGCAATGAATGTTTATTTACGTTTCTAACAATGAAATTAAAGGCCAATGCATTTAATTACTTGTCCAGCCCAACAATATTTAAACCCATATAATTATATAAACCCATTTTATCAAATTTGGAGGCCCTTTAAAATTTGGGGGCCCAAAGCCCTAGCTTTAGTAGCTTTGGGCTTGGGCCGGCCCTGCTTTCTTGTGTGTTGTTTAGAATTTATAATGCTAATGAGTTCACTTCTATAAAAAGTATGGTTACACTCAATTTTCGGTATTATAGGATCCACCACTGGTTCAAATTCAATGGAATCACTTGACCCCATATACCCCAAGGGTAGTTCCGTTCCTGCATACGACTTTCGTTTATGTTAACTACTATATTTTCTTAGAAAAAACACAAATGCATTGATGTCCCACCACGTCCTTCTTTCACGTCACCGGGTTTAAAAATCCCAAGAGTTGCTTTTTGGCTTGAAAAAAAACTATACTATCGACTTTGGTCTTTTTTTACGGCTTTTCTTTGTTACCTTTTTTTCCTTGTATTATATAAAATATTTTCTTTTTGCCTCCTGCTCCTTTCAATACGTGAGTCCGCGGCAACATTTCAAAGAAGGTTTTATGATTGTACATCACTGTTATAAATACGAGGGTCTTAATAATATTTATATGTTAAAAAAGGTGTAATGTGGTGCAAGCTTTGGGTGTTAATAATTTATTAACTATCATAAAATGGTCTGGTCGTAAGATAACTGAAAGGTCTCTTAAAAATCCATGTTAACGTCAAAACATTTTAGATTGTATTCAATCGAATTTAAAAACTTAAAGTTTTGAGTGTTTGAAATATTTTTTGAGTTGTAATTAATCACGACTAAAAAATAAAAATTGAGATTATTAAAATTCAATAACCTTTAATAAAATTAAAGTGAAGGCATGGAGTTATATGATTCTATTTGGTTAACTAATATTAGGATTAATAACTAAAATGAATACATGGAGTTATATGATACTATTATGGTTAACTAATATCAGGATAGACACTCGGGCCATTTTTACTATATGGGTATCTTTTAAATAGATAGCTGGGAATAAAAGTCAATAGGAAAATGTATGAAATTAGGTGAAGAAGGCCCATGAATTTAATCATGCTAAAATTGGTTTATCTTTCTTGCTTTGATGGATAAATTTCATCAAAACTCTTATTTCATTAAATCTTTAGTTTTTATGAGTATATTATATCTTTTTCTATTTATTTTAATGTATTGTTAGTTATTTATTTTAACGAGACTAACTTTTTAATTGTTGTACTCATGTAATACATGATGTTTTAACTTAGTTATTAAATTAATTTTTTAAAGGGTTTTTCTCTACTGCTACTCTAAATCAATTAAATTATTAATCTTTTCTCTAAAAGTAAGTTTACCTCGCATTGGCCTTAAATCAACTTCATTACTGTAGCAAGTATATTATAATAAGTAAAAAATGATCGTGACATACTACAAAATAAGTGAGGGAAAGTGTGTGATAAATGCAAAAGAAAAGGTAGTTAAGAAGAATTGTTGTCCTTTTCACAGGCATGAATTGATACGTCACATTCAGTAATCATAGCCATAACCTGTACATATCTTCTATTTCTATTGATAAATTGGTGATTCGAATGAAATATAAATCAAACTATTCTCTTCCAGTCATTAAATGGGAAAAAAAATACTATTTTTTAAGTTTTCTTTTACATGGGCACAGGTTTGATTTGTTAGTAAACAGTGTTTTTATTTGATCAAAGGTTGTGAGATCGAGTATTTAAAGTGATAATGTATCCTAAAATGTTCAGGTGTTGTCTATTAGTATAGTTTAGGTAATGTTATTCTCAAACCAATTAAAAGTTGAAGGTTGGAGTCTTAGATTGACAATATCTTCTCATTATCAAAGTGTTGCTCATTGGTGTTATTTAAAAAAATTATGTTTTTATGAACGTTAATATTAAATTTATATATAAAAAAGCCTATTATAAATTCTTATAAACTCATTAACTATTTAACCATTGAAGCTCATTATTTCGTTAATGCTAGTAAATCAAATTACTTAAATAGGTTATAACTATTTTGAAAAACTAAAGTCATTACTTCATTATCCCTATCCTTAAACAATTGACATAATACTAAATAAACAATTTAATTACAACTAATAATATTACCATATTAGCAATAATTGAAGGCGCAATTAGTTTGATCACAAATTTGGTTCTAAACAGTTCGATCATTGCTACCGTCCTAAGCCCCCAACTGTCTATTTTTTTTTCTTTCAAAATCTTGTTGTATAAGCCACATCCCATTAGTCGCCCCATTACACACGGTTACACCCACCCCCCACGTATCTCATTCTTAACAACTGCAAATCCTCAAATTAGCCCGAAATGTTAAATTTTAGCCCGAAAGTGTTATTTAATTTTACAAAATTATAATATTTTTTATTAATTTTTTTTTGGATATACGAAGTTTTAATTAAACTGTCCAAAATATCTAAAAATATCCGAAATTTCCAATTAATATTTATTATTTTTAAATTTTTATAAAAATATTTCAGATATTTCGGATATCCGAATATCCGAAAATTTTCAAAATCACTATCCGAATCTGAAATTTTGGATTTTCGGATATAGGATTTGGTTTTGGATTCAGATATTTTTGAACACCCTTATCCATGGTTGCTCGAGTTGTAAACGATGTTGGTTCCACGTCCGCGATGACCACCGGGGAACCAATTTGAATATGATCAATTACTACGTGGTCCAAAAAAGGAAGCGCGTGGTTCATGGCGAAAATGACAAAATGAGGCTTTGTGTCCCGTCTTTTTACATATTTGACATGGAGTTTTCGCACGAGATGATGGATGGCGACTCCCATGAGTAAAATCATGATTATTAGGAACGGCCATGACTGAAATGTCAGGTGCTTGACTTTGTTGTTGTGCTAATCATTCTTCATAAACAAGTAATTTCGATCTTAATTGAACAAAGGTGGGTGGTTTTTTCCAAACTTTCGATGTTTAGAACAAATGGGTCAAACACGAGATTTAGTCCGTGTAGAATCTACAAATCTAGAGTTTGGTCCACAACAGTTTCACCAATAGACTGTAGTTGGTTAGTAAGTTTTTCGGCATTATCATAATAAGCGTTAATTGATTGAGTTCCTTGTTTTAAAAGTTGAAACAATGTTTTGAGATGAGATTTTCTTTTCTTTGCAAAACTTGTTCAAAAAATATTTCTTCAATAACCTTCCATAAATTAGCAGCCGTTTTAGTACCAATAGCAAGTTGAGCGATTGACGGATCTAGAGTAAAGCCAAACAATTCCCTAACCACGTATTGTTTCATGCTTTATTACCACCAACTACCGAACCATATTCTTTTATCCAAGCACAGAAGTCCAAAAAATGTTGTAATGCTATATACTTCGAGCTTTCCGCTCTTCCATCTTTAGCTCCTCCCCCTTTCGAGACTAATATTGTTGGCTGCAAATGAGTTTATCACATTAAATGAAACACTAATGGTTCCATTGCTCGTTACAAAGCATGACTAGTTGCCAAAGGGTTTCATCAAATTGATGGAATTGACTACACGATACCTTCAGGCTTCAGCCTTGTAGTTAAATCAACAACAATCAAAATTGTTCTCTCAATTGCCTTCTCTTGAGGCTGGGACATTCGTCAGGTTGACTCAACCTCTAGGGTTTGTTGACCTTAATCATCCAAATTATGTTTGCCTACTTAAGAAAACCATTTATAGTCTTAAACAAACCCTCATATGCATGGTTTATTAAACTATCTCTAGCTCTTCATGAATTTGGCTTCTTGCGGTGCATATCTGACACATCTTTATTTGTTTATTGTCAAGAATCTATGACATGTTATATTCTTGTATATGTTGATTATATTATTATTATTGCTAGCTCTTCCAACTTTGTTGCTTGTATGATTAGTCAGCTTCACTCATGCTTTGCACTTTAAGGACCTGGGTACTTTAAGTTTCTTTTTGGGAATAGAAGCTACTTTTAAAAATGATACACTTCACCTCTCTCAGCGCATGTACTTGCTTGACCTTCTACAGCGCACTAATCTTATAAACCTTTGTCCACCCAGTTGCTCAAGGTCGAAAACTCTCATGACACTCTAGAATTCCTCTTGATGACCCCTTGTTATATCGCAGCATAGCCGGGTTCGATATCTCATCTTGACACATCTTGAAATCACCTATGCCGTGAGCAAAGTTTCACAATTTCTGCAAACTCCTACAGATTGACATTAGATTGATGTCAAGCACATACTTCATGATCTTGAAGGTACTAACACTCATGGATAATAAATTCATTGGTCATCCAACTCTATTGTTCATGCCTATGCTGATGTAGACTGGGCAGGATGTCCAGACGATTGTCATTCTGCCACATGCTACTGTGTGTTCCTCAGACCAAGTCTCATCAGCTGGAGTTTCAACAAACAATATACTGTTGCTTAATCTAGTATAGAGGCAAAATATCATGCTCTTGTATGGTCATACTGCTACTGGGTTGTGATGGATTATGTCTGTAACATCCGCTATTTTTCCAAGTTAGAACCCGAACCCATTTTGAACTTTCATGCAATGAAACAATATCATTATTAAATTATTTTAACTATTTAATAAATCAAATGCATTAAATGTGCAATTTAACAAATATTACAAATTATTTTATTCATCTATTATTTATCAAATCATTTAAACAAGTTATTATAAATTATAGAATATTTTATAATTTATAAAATAAGGTTTTATAAATTTATGAAGTTTTATTTTTCATTTATGAGATTAAATTAGCAAATTAAAATAAATAATTAATATACAAAGTTTAATATTCTTACAAATATATATTGTTTATAAAAGTTTTATAAACTAGTGATGGATTTAATGGAGTGTATAAATAAATAAATTGAAAACAAGGATGTTATAAGTTTGGGGTTCAAAATGTAATTTTTGAAACTTAGTTTTAAAAGTTTGTCTTAAAATAATAAACTTGTAAAACCACAGGGACCGAAATTGTAAATTCGTTTAAAAACCCAAACCACCCAAACCCCCTTTCCCCGTCGCCTCTCTGGGACCGGCCAAACTCCGTCCACCATCCCCGGCGGTCACCGAAGCCCCACAAATCACGTGTTTCACTCAAATTAATTCTGTTAGTTCGTTCAAAATTCCGTTTCGAACCCATAATCATCTTCAATTCGGTGTTAATGTGTGCTATGAAACTTTTCGAATCAAAAACCGAAACCACATTCAACCCAAACCGTTTCAGCTTGTTTTAGATCGAATTAACTAAATCAAATGTGCGTTATCATTCCTGAAATCAATATGCAATCGAAAACTACCCATTATTGTTCTTAAAGGTTGTTAATAATCGTGAAATGAAACCGAAAACTCGCATACCAAAGTCATAACTCGATCAAACTGAAACAACCAAAATTAACATCATATAATTATGGGAAAACATTGCATTCTATCCCTTTACACCATTCGAACCTTCAATTTCGTCTGAATCACACACGCACCTCGTGTTCGATCACCATCATTCTCTTCGACCTGCAACTAATCGGGACCCAAGCTCGAAGCATTTTAAAACCAAATTGATAGAGGGCTTTTAGTCCAGATCATCATTCGAATCTATCTGCAAGTTTAATTGGATTATCATTGAAGATTGTTCATCCTTTGTGCACCTACGGCCGCGACATAGCCTTCTTTCTTTCGCTATCAATTCCATCTCAATAAAGGTAATTGAATACATCTTCATACTCGGTTTCACTTAGGGAACAAAAACCCTAAGTTTGATTTCATTATCATGATCGAATCGATGTTCAATTGAATTCAATTTGAATCTAGGGTTCATGTGAAATTGGGGAATTTGAGTAATTAATGTTTTAAACGTTTTAAAGGGAACTTCTTAACACATCTGGGCCTTAGCCCGACTGGTGATCCGTGTCAATACTAGGCATGAGGTCCCGGGTTAGAACCGGGCCTCAGCCAACTTTTTGTTTAATTGTTTTTTTTACATTTTGTTTCAGAAAATGATTATTATGAATCAAAATAAAAACTATTTTGTTAATTAAAATATTTCTGAAATTATTAAGCTAATTTTTTTTAGATTTTAAAAACTTATAATTCCTAAATTTAGTTATTTTTTTAAAAAAGAATAACAAAGGTTATAAAAATATTATTAAATCATTTATATAATTTAAAGTTATAAATCTATTTTGGCTCGAACATAGATTATTTCAAAACACTTTAAATCTACGTGTCACTAATACTTTAAATAAATAATTATTCAAATAATTATTAATTATTCAATTATTCGTTTAACCATGTTATATTCATAAATAACTATTAAAATAATTATTTATTTTCACAATTCATACTTAATCCTTATTAAATCAATTATTAAATTATTTAATTTTACTAACGTTTCATTTGTAAAATTTTAATTATTTAATTCCTTAAACTTTTTATCCTTGAAACATATAGAATAATATAATTTGCTATTATAAGTTATTTTTATTTTTAAGGTTTTGTAATATAAGACTTTTATAATAAATCATTTTAAAGGTTCAAACCTTATAAAATTATTTTAAATAATTTATTAAAGTTATTTAGACAAAATATTCCATAAATTCTCTTTATCAAGTTTTAAACAAGTAATTATTAAGTTAATTAATTCTTTTCACACATCATATTTAATCATTAAATTAAATTATTGAATTTTTATTTTTAATTGATCTATTCCAACTTTATTGAACCCAAAACATAATCGACTCATTATTTTAGTTAATTATTTACAACCCCCAAATTCCAATTGAGACCCTAGTTCATTTTAACTGTTAATCTTATTATTGAACTTAATCTTGGAATCAATACGTTTAGGTAACTTGTAAAAAAAATCATTGGAGTCCCGTCTAAATTCCTATCATTACCTTAAATATATCCTATGAGTATTTCTATACCTTTTTTTTATATTTTCACACTTTGGGGTGAAACATGTTATCTTATAATCGTTGCACTTGTAAAACGTTTGATTCTTGTAAACTTATGGCAATTCACTTGTATGTTGTGGTTAGTTGATCTTAATAATTACCATGTAATGTCGATTATATGTACAATCATTGACTATTGCTAGCCTAGCGACGTCATAGATCTATGAGCCTGACAAGTCTGCTTGGTTAATCCAAGTACACTTGGCTAATCGTATATACTTGTAAACATTTGAGACTTGTAAAACTTTATCAAGGTTTGATTGTGCATTCTGTCTTACATCCCTAGTTACTTTGCTCTCTAACTTATAACATAAATTGTCATCTTTTATATACTTATGTATGAAAACTATGGAAATCTCACCAACTTTCAAAGTTGACCCTTTATTTTATAAAATAATCGATCTGCACTTCATTCGTGATATGGTTCCCTGTCGACTCTTCACATCAAGTATGATTTCACTCAAGACTAGCTTGCTAATCTCATGACCAAAGGCTTAACATCTACCAGTTTAGCAATCTTTGGTCCAAACTCACCATTCTACCGGACACCCCGTTTGCAAGGGCATGTTGAAGAAAATAATAATTACCACACATTCTTCTAGTGGCGGATCTAAAAGAAAAGTTTAGGGGTAACGTAAAAATTCTTTTTACCGTGCATTTATTTTAATAAAACAAAAAAAACACGATAATAAAAGGGGTTCAAAAAAGATCATTTAAATCAAATTTATTTGGGATTGAAGGAATTGATCCTGGAGAAACTACAACCAAAGGGGTAGTTGACCCAACATCATCATCCATTGATTGCATATCGTTATCATTATTAGAATTAATATCTTACTCTTGAAATTTTCATTTAAGAAAATTGCCAATAAAAACTTGTTTTTTCATATTTCAAATCCCTAATTTTATAACAAATAGCATAAAAAGATTATAAATTGCATTTAAAAATAACACAATTCAAATCTTAAATTTCAATATCAAATCCCTAATTCACCTTTCAAATCCAGTACTTTATATACCTAATTTCATAAGCCTAAATATTAGAAATTAAGCCAAATAATCACTAACCAATATCCTCCTCTTCAAATTACTAATTTTTATAACATATAACACTTAAATATTAAAAATTGAACAACATAAACTCTAAATCCTAATTTCATAGTGTAATGGAATAAAAAAAGCTAGAAATTGTTACCTTGAAGTGGGCGGTGAAAGATCATAGGTGGGCGATGGCAAGGGCCGCCGCAGCAAGCGACGGGTCGGCGGTGGTCGGCCGGTGTGCCGAACGACCGGCGGTCAAGGCTTCAACTGCAGAGGGGTGGTCAGCCGGTGTGGTTGGAGGGTGGCTATGGGAAGTGTCGATGGCCGATGGGTGTTTTTTAGGGGTGTTCATTTTCGGATATCCGAAATTCGGATATCCGAATTTCGGATATCCGAAAATTTCGGATAGTGAATTTCACTATCCGAATCCGAATCCGAAATTTCGGATATCCGAATTTCGGATATCCGAAATTTCGGATTCGGATTCGGATATCCGTTCGGATATCCGAAATTCAAAAAAAAGTTGTATTATTTAATAAATTTTATAAAAAATAATAGATTTTATTAAAATTTACTTCATATATCCGAAGTTTTTATTAAAACATCCGAAATATCTAAAAATATCCGAAATATTTAATTAATATTTAATATTTTTAATTTTTTATAAAAATATTTTGGATATTTCGGATATTTCGGATATCCGAAATATCCGAAAATTCTCAAAATCACTATCCGAATCCGAATCCGAAATTTCGGATATCCGAAGTTCGGATATCCGAATTTTCGGATATCCGAAATTTCGGATATCCGAATTTCGGATTTTCGGATATTTCGGATTCGGTTTCGGATTCGGATATTTTTGAACACCCCTAGTGTTTTTTTTCCTTTAAGTTTTATAATTGATTTTCTTATTTGGGCTAATTAGTTATTAGTTTTGAGCTTTTTAAGGTGTTTGATGTTTTTGGGCTTAATTGTAATTTTGGGCTTGTTATTTATTATTATATTGGACTATTGGGTATTTTGGGCTTATTAATTATTTATTTTTTATAAAATGTAATGTTTTTTTATAAAATATTAGACTATTTTTTTTAAAAAAAAAAACTTTTTATGAAGTTAAAAAAATTAGGGGTAACGTAATATATTCCCAAAGGTAACATAAACTATAAATTTTATTTTTTTTACACAAAATCATAATTTTTTACATTACCCGTTAAAAGTTGAGGGGTAACGGACCTTTGGTGGTAGATCCACCCATGCATCCTTCCATATTCATGACTTTAGTTTACTATCTATTATTACCTAGTTTTCATTCCCAGTTTCTTAGTCCTTTGAATTCATATGTTTCTTGGCGTTACCTGTCTTATGTATATATAGGCGTGCTAGTCTCATTGTAATACGTTGAAGAAAATATAGAACAAAACCAATATTCTGTTTCACCGTCAAACAAAATCTTTAAAAATTAGTGAACGTTTTTTTCCCTCGATAATTTGAAAAGCAAGATGACTATTTTTGTGATTTTTCTATAATGAGTGACTGAACTTGGTTTACATTAATTTATTCTAATAAATTAACAAAATAGATCATTAAAATCGCTTGCTTTCACAAATATAAACTCAAAATATTAACCTTTGCTAAATCAGGACCAATGTATGTTAATATCATGAAGGTTAACTGGTGAAGGATTGGTAGTTTGGTACAGAGGTTGAAGACCATAACAACATAGTTAAAGATATGGAAGATCAAATTTGTTAAATGTGAGCCGGAGTGCACTCATGCTCGTGCACCAACGACACTAAGAACCTAGAGATGCAACGAAATGGTTGATATCACCTGATCATGAAACTCAGGGTGCGAATCGAATGAATAATTTACAGTTTAATTAGTTAGTTAAATGTTTGGGTTAAATTTGACCCATTTATGATAATCCATGCCAATCTTCTAGTTACAGTATCTCACATTACACATGTCACTCTCAATGTAGCTATTACACAAATAGTACTTTACAGTTTAACAAAACATGATCAACATAAGTTACTGACAGATTTTCTTTAAGGTTTCAGATCTGTCCTCTTCAACAACATGTATCTTCACATTACACATGTCACTCTCAATGTTCTTCCACAAGATCTCTCTCTCTTCATCACACCACACATCTTCAAGCTGCTGCAATCGGGTCAACGACATTGGCAACCTTTCTAACCCTTCACAACCGCTGATATCGATCACTTTCAAGCTGCTTAGCTCGCCAATCTGTTCAGGCAATGCAGTTATACTCGAACAGTTAGATATATCAACTAACCTCAGTTTACGCAGGCTTTCGATTGATTCAGGCAGTTCCTTAAGTTTTGTGCAGCAATGAACCCTCAAGACTTCAAGATTTGATAGATTCCCTAACTCCTCAGGAAGAACCTCTAGCTCTTGACAGTTGGTGATGATCAGTTTCTGAAGATTAACAGAACTACATAGTGCTGTAGGCAGTTCCTTCAGGTCATAACATAAATCGATTTCGAGCTCTTTTAGGTGTTCTAGCATGTAAGGAGAGTCGGTGGTACGTTCGTTGAGAGCATCACCAATCTTACATATAAAGAAAGTGAGTTTCTTTAGAGTCTTCAATGTGAAGATGACTTGAACAGATGAAGAAACTGAAACGTGTTCGAATCTGATTCTACTTAGTTTGGATAAAGATCCTAAAACTTGAAGATTTTGTAGTTGTGTAGGATATACTCCATAGCCTGTGATGATCAAAACCTTCAGTTGGCTCATTCTCTCGATGAATCGAGGCAGAGTGTAGTTTTCACTCCTTATATTCAATATCAACACTTCTACATTCGATGCGTTTAGATCATACCAATTAGAGCTGAATTGTTCATCTGTGGTTAAAGATTATGAGATAAGGTTATTAAACAGATAAGATGGTGCATATAGTTTAATTTCCACAGGTTGTGCAAGTATAAAAGATTAAAAGTGGCCATGAACCTGTTGAAATAGATATGATGCGCGCATTAACCTGTTGTTGAGCGGCTCGAGTCCACCATTCAGGAAAGTTATTCCCATGGATTTCCATGAACAGTCGTTCTCGTTCTGCTTCAGGCTCTTGCTTGCTCAAGTGGATAGCCAACTCTCTAAGCACGTCATGTTGTGTTACGCGATACTGACTACAATGGCCTTCTGTTTCACCTGCAGCTTTCCTATAACATCATATGATGGTTACTTAATCAATAGCGCGATAAAATCTTTTTTTTTTTTTTCAAAATGCAGGAGTACCTGTTCTGAACAATGTTGATGAGATTTCTTGATTTGAGAACAAGAAGGTTTTCACTGGCGTATACGCCCTCGTCATCAAGCTTGTACAACTCCACCCACATATCCATCAACGCCATACCCGAAATCTGTTCATCCTCAGGAAACGAACCCAAGTCCAAGAAACAGTTTTTAAGCAACTCATCCAGTGCATCAATACTGGTCTGGAGACAAAACAGCAACTGTTCGTGCGACTCTAAAATGGATCGACCATCAGACCATTTCTTGAGAGTGGATCTCCATATGACCTCAGGTCGACCACAGAGCGATGCACCGACAACAGTCAAGGCTAAAGGAATCCTTTTGCAGAATGCAACCATCTACATCCACAAGCACAAACAAAAACACATGAGAACTAGCAACCTCATTTGATATAAACAAAATGTTTCAAATCTACCTTGTTCACTAGATCAGTTGGCATAGTATTAATCGCGCTCCCATCTGTTGCGAACGCGTAGTGACAGAAAAGAGTCTTTGCATCTTCTGCATTCAACAAGCTCAAATCATATGTGGAGTTATACCTTGCACACAAGGACCTTGATGTGACCAACATTTTGTATCCTTGTATCTCAAACTTAAGATCCTGAATAACATATTCTGATTTACACCAAACATCATCAAGCACTAACAACATTTTACCACATCCCTTTAGTCTGATCATGTTCTCGATTTGATTCTTCGCGTCTTCTTCTGTTTTAAAATCAAAATCATTTATACCATAATGTTTAAAGAGGTTTCGCGCGATGCTCATTAGGCTGGTCTCTTTTGAGACAGTAACATAGAGGATATTATCACCAAATATGCCTGTCAAAGTATCAAATACAAGCTAATGAATTAACAATCTAGCTGATCAATACGACAGTCGATTAATCGAGCATAAAGAAAACATGGGTACCTTTGATTTCATCATCATGACAAAGCTTCTTGACCAATGTTGTCTTACCAAAACCTCCAGGAGCCGAAACCACCAGCACTCGAGTGTCATCCTCTAGCAGTATGTACTTTAATCGCGGAAGATGATCGTCCAAACCAACAACAAACTCGGGGAGCCCAGGGACGCTGCACGAACCAGAAAACCCGCCCGCACGGCTTGGAGCAGTTAAACCGTTAATTCGCGCCAAAATACTTAAGTTAGTGCTCACCACAAGTGCCTGCATATCTATGTGAAAGAACCTCATGAGCTCATTGTCTAAGTGTATCAGCTTATTTGCATGGCTTTCTTTCTCCATTACATTCCATGCTTCGATCCTCGAGCACTCGACGACGAGCTCCTTTCCGTGCTCTAGGAGGCTGGTTAACGTTGCGGTTTCTTCAACAGGAAAGTTCAACACTTGGCTCAACTCAGCGATTTTAGTGAACACCGGCTCGATGTTTTTCAGGGTTGTTTCGAGGCCTGTGAGTAGTGTATCGAATTCGAGAGTTTCATCGGTTCGGTCTAGAACTTCTTTCAGCAGTTCACCGAAAGCAGCACCTAGACCGGCTCCTGCAACAAGCTCCAGTGCCATTTCTAGCAGCCGAAAACGAATCGCTTCGTTAAACGATTCGAGTTTTCGGGTGGATTTTGCTATGAAGTGTTGTGTTTTCTTGTAGTTTAAGGATTAAGAGAGACTTGAAGAAGAAAAAATGGTACTGAAAGTCATCAGTGGGATGAATGAATTCAAGCTTTGCAATTTCTATGAAGGTTCTTTGTAGTTTCTATATTGCTGTGTGGGAATAAAAACACTGTTGGGACACGGTTGAGATTAAATACTTTTCTAATTGTTACTTTTTTTAAAGTTGTAGATGTATTGATCTGAATTTTTGACCCGTTAGCCGACCCGACCTGACCCGTTAATTTTGCTAGTTGTTTCCTGAAAAGTATTTCGTTTGCATAGGTCTATGTGAATATTAGAGGTGAGAATTTGAAACGTGACACGAATAGGCCTGTGCATAGTGTCTAACCGTTTTAGTAAATAGATCGTGTTCGGGTTAACCTGTTTAATGTGTTTAATTAAACATGTCATTACATCAAACCATCTAAGATTTGATAAAGAAAAAAAAATTATTCATAAGGTATTAAATAACTATATTGTCATTATGTAATACTTGTTATGAGCTAGTGTCATTTATGTATTCTTGTATAGTGCTTTTGTAAATTATTCATTTATAAATATACATCTCCTTAACTGATGAGATCATTGAGAGTCACATTCAATCATAAGGTCAACCGCCAAGTAGTAACCATTTAAATTTATCGTTATTTATTTACGACCCGTTTAACCCATCTTATACAACCCCTCGATAACTTAGTTCATTTAAAAAAAATAAACAAACAAAAAATTTGTGTTCGTTTAATTAATTGAACAAACATGAACACATGTTTTGTTTATTCAGTTACGTTCATGAACGTTCGTTTATTTTGTTCATGTATGTTCGTTCATTTACATGTTTTTGTTTGTTTATATATATATATATATATATATATATATATATATATATATATATATATATATATATATATATATATATATATATATATATATATATATATATATATATATATATATATATATATATATATATATATAAGGTATTATATGTTAATATTTAAAACATGAGTGTATTATGTTTAAACTAGAAACCTAAAAGTTTAGTGAGATTTTAGTTTCCATCTTAGAAGTTCCAAAATGATCATTTAAGGGTTTTTTTTTTGTGTGTTCGTTTATGTTTGTTCGGTCATGTTTGTTTATTATTGTTCATTAATGTTCGTGAGGTGTTCATTTAGCTTTCTATCGAACAAATACGAACATTTTTATTTTATAAATGAACGAACATGAACAAATATTCGTGTTCGATTATATGTTCGTACTCGTGTTTGGTAAACGTTAAATGAACGAAGACGAAAATGCTAATATTCATGTTCGTTCGGTTCATTTACAAACCTAACTCCATGTGCGATTTGCATAAACCCTTGCCCTTCACTTCTCTCTCATATATTAAATTCTCCAGTTTAAAATCATTAACAAAGATGAAGAAAACTAAACGCGTTTATGATTGATTCGTTCTCCACTAGGACGTTCTAGGATTTCACTCACAGGACCAAGGTGTTGCAAAGGTTTAAGGTTCGTTATAAACAAATGATATACGTTTAGTTAGTATGTGAGTTGGTTGTTTAAAAAAATAGACCTCACTATGATTCCCAATTTCAAATAATTCAATTCTCAAAGTATTTTATTTCATTTGCTAATCTGAATGAGTGTCTAGCGACTTGTGTTAGAGACAAGGCCGATTCAATAACTACGGAAGCCTAAATCGAATTATAAAATAAGTCATTTTTTGAATACTTTGTTTTAACTAACTTAAAGAAGAGGGAATAACTTGAATGCAGGAAAAATGTAATGGTTATCATTTGAGTTTGAAGTTAACAGATTTAATCCACCTTTAGTTCACATTGTCATTTCACTGTTGATATTCTATAAATCTGATTTATACGAATTATATTGAAATATTCTTATGTTGAAGTGAGGTACACAATGTGTAACATTTAAAAAGGGTAGCACTGATTTCCCAAATGTTACTTTGGTTGTTTTAACATTTTCATTGTGTACACTTTGTGTTTTTTATTTCAGTGAATTACAGTGGTTGAGTAAATGTACAAGATTATTTTATTGGGACAAATTTCAATCTATGTAATCTGAGTCAAGATCTTTTCTTCTTATCATTTGGATGATTGAGAGATGCGGGCTACACTTTTTCTTTAGTTCAAAACCCATTGAAAAAATAGACTAATTTCTATTAGGCCCATAAAAGCCCAACATATATGAATCCTCAGCTTTCATAAATCATAGTTCATTTTGCCATTTAATTTTAAGCTTTATATAAATTATTAGAAATTTCTCCCTACTTCATGGAACCTTTATATTACAAACTAGATTAGTTCCCGTGTAATATACGGATTGAATAAATAAAATATTAAATAATTATTAATAAAATTTTATGCATTATAAAATTATGCTTGAAAATAAAATATGATTATAATTACGTATACATAGTTACTTTAAGTAAATATACAATAATGTATTTTTCTTACACTTTTGTTATATAAAAAATTATGATTTTTAAATATATTGTTTTAAGAAATATGTTTTTTTTAATTTCGTTGTATTCTGTATTTTATAAAATTTTTGTTTTTCAAGAATTTGTTTTTAATAAAAATAGGTTTTTAATTTATTGAGTTATATATTTTTTAATTTGAAAATAGTATGAGTAATATTATTATTTATAATATAGAGAAATGAGAAAGTAAGTATAATAAGATTTACAATTGTTTCATGCTTATTTTATTTTTTATAGATAGATAGATAAGTTAAAAACTCATTAAATAAACGAACTAATTTTAATATAAAATATATATGTAAAATAAACATGAATAGTTACAGTATAATATTTTAATGTAAAATATAATAAAAATTATATATGCGTAATAGTTCAAGAAATAAAATAATTATACCATTTTTTTAACTCTCTTATGTAAATAGTTTTATTTTTAAACATTCATTTTAAGATTTTTTATAAAAAAATATTTTTTATAAAAATTTGGTTTTTAATTATTCTGGTTGTTTTAATAAGACTATTTTAAAATATTTCACATGTTTATATTTTTTTAAAACAAACTATTTAAAATATTTTGTTTAAAAAATATTTAGTGTTTTAGAAAAGTTCATATTATATAAAACTTTAGTTATTTGTTATTTAGATTTTAATTAAAAGATATGATTTCTAATTTTTTTTTCATAAAATCTATTTGGAAAAAAGATAGTTTGATTTAAAAAAAATTAGATAAGAAAGAGAAACATAACAATTAATAAAATATATTTTAATAAGAGAGAGAAATTTATATGAGTATTTAAATTACTATAATACCATTTTAGAGAAAAAAATGATGTGTGAATGTATAAAAAAGAACAAGTGGCAAAAACATAGGTTAAGAGAATGACAAGTGGTAAAACAAACATTGTTTTATTAGATGTTATATATTTATAAAGTTAGGCATTATTACACGAAGGGGGCCATAGTGAGATAAAAAAAAGGAAACCACAACATGCTTTAGAAAATGTATGCATGTGTTTTACATGTTAGGAATTAATCTTTGCTAATTTCACATAAAAAGTCAAATTCAGATTTGATATAGGTTGATTTATTCTCAGAATAAAGCAGCTGTAATATTGGAGTTTTTTTAGAGGTTTAGTCTAGTTACAAGTTTTTTGTTTATAAATTAATTAGTATTGTTTATCATTATTAGCCGAAAAATTTAGTTAGTTGTTTAATTCCTAGAAGGTCGGAGCATTAGTCATAGTATGAATTTTAAATAGGGATATTTGGTCTATGTTTAATGGGTGAAACAATTCAGATTTCAATTAAATAAAAGTATATATTTGATCTTTCTTCTGATTTGATTTTGTTTTCTGTAAGATTAAAGGGTTCTGGACCTTCAATTGGCATCAGAGGTATACCAAGCTCTTGATCTAGGTTCAAAAGCAACAAAGAAGGTTGTTTGTGTTATGTTCTGTTCTAGCAGAGAACAATATCAACAAGAAAGAAGAATGTTTTTTGTTTAAACACAGAAGCAACAAGAACTAGGTTGGATATAAAATCCTTGAATCCATGTGAAAGTAAGCAAGAGAGAGGAGAGAGGAAAGTAAGAAGAAAGAAAGAGAAAGAAAGAAGAAAGAGAGAAAAAAGAAAGAAGGAATCATAAAGAAAGAACGAGAAAGAAGAAAAGAAGAAAGAAAGAGAAAGAAAAACAGAACGAAAAAGAAAAAGAAAGTTAAAGAAAGAAAGTAAAAGAGAAAGAAAGTCAAACAAGAAAGAAAGAAAGTCTAGCAAAAAAAATAAATAAATAAGCAAGCAAGAAAAAAATTATCAGACCAACTAATTATACCAGCAAGAGAGCAAGGCAACATTACATTGTAATATCTCAAATTGACATCCACCAATTATAAAAGTTGGTCAATTATAGTGGAATCAATTTTGGAAGTGTATAGATTATGGGAGGAAATTGATCCATTAACAGAGGCAATAGTTGAAAATAAAAAGAACCTGATAGCTAGGGTTTTCATTTTTAAAACTTTGTCTGAGGATGTTCTACTTCAAGTTTCGAAACATAAGGATGCAAAGGATGTTTGGGAATAAATCAGGGTTTGACATCTAGGAGCAGAGAGAGTGCAGAAAGCTCACTTATAAACTCTAAGGAGCGAGATGGAGATTCTGCAAATGAAAGAAAGTGAAAAAGTGAATGATTTCTCAAGTAAGTTAACTGGCATAGCAACTAAGGTTTTAAGCCTTGGTTCAAGTCTTGAAGATAAAGTGATTGTACGTAAGTTACTCAACTCGATTACAAAGAAGTTTTTATCTATCATGGCATCTATGGAGCAATACTCAAAACTTAAAGATATGTCTTTGTGGAAGTAGTAGGAAGAATAAAAACTTATGAAGAATGCCTCAAAAGTCATGGCAATCAAAGCCATGGTATGGGTCAAGGAAGAGGCTTCGGTAGAGGAGATAGAGGACGCGAAAGAGGTCTGGGAAACATAGATAAGAATGAATTCAGGTGTTTTGAATGTGGTAAATTGTATATGAGTGTATCAAATGAAAGAATAATGAGGATGTTAAGAGAAATACAACTCATCTTTCTCGATATGAGGAGATACCAACATTATTGTGAAAAAAGAACAAAGATTAAGGAGGTGATTGTTGTGATTAATCTTTGTTAATTTCACATAAAAAAGTCAAAATGAGATTAGATATAGATTGATTTATTCTTAGAATGAAGCAACTGTAATATTGATGTTCTTAGGAGTTTTAGTCTAGTTACAAGTCTTTTATTTATTAATTAATTAGTATGTTTATTTTTATTAGCTGGAAGATTCAGTTAGTTGTTTAATTATAGTAGGATTTGTTTTTGTTTAGTTTATATAAGGCTGTTTGATCTATGTTTAATGGGTAGAACAATTTAGATTTTAATCAAATAAAAGTATTTGTTTCACCTTTCTTCAAGTTTAATTTTATTTTCTGTTTGATTAAGGGATCTTGATCTTCATTTCTCCTTTTAATGTGACGACGATAACAACGACAACGTCCAATAATGATGATGATACCAACACCAACAGTTACAATAATAAAAGTAAATCAAAACATAAAACCTACCCGTCTCTTTATTACGACAATGCAACAAATAGTTTAAAGCCTTCAATAATTTTAAAATTTTGTTTAACTTATCTAAACCCTTTAACATGTGGTAAAAATTAAATGGACGAGTTACCATTAATCTTGTTGCTTTTATTATTAATTAATACAATTTATCTCAGGAAGAGAAAATGAAAGAAATAAAAATCATGTGAAGGAAAGCTCGATGCCAACTAGTAGTTTCCGACTCGATCAACCAACAAAACGTGACTTAACATAAAGTAAAAGGAGTTGGTGTTTGGCGTAAATAGGTTAACACATTATTGACACAAATAAACATGTCTCAAAACAAGTTCAACTTATCTTACCCTTTATGCCACGCAAAACACATTTAACTAGTCGTGTTAAAAAGTTTACAGTCGGCATGACACATTTAAGATCCGTGTATCAAAACAATTTGATTTCATAATATAATTCCCTACCCTAGGCTAACCCTAATTTAATAGTACTACCTTCTTGACTTCTTTTAATCTTAATATATTTGTTAACCATGCTAAGTGAGTCATGTCAAAATTTATATTTAATATGTCATGCCATTTGTGTTATTGAACAGTTTACGGTTATCGTGTCAAATGAATCATGTCATTCATGCTAAGTAATTTGTTATATTTGTTATGTGTTAAACGTATCAAGTTGTGTATCCCACTTATTAAATATGTTCAAGTTTATGTTTAACTAAATGACACGTTTGATTGAACATATCATCTCAAACACGACTTGTTTAGTACAACATGCCACTTTTTCCAACTTTAACTACGACCTCTTCGTCATAAAGACTCATTTTAGTTTCCTTTTAGTACTCTTTTATAGTAACTTGTATCCTAATAGCATATGTCTCTCAACAACAACTACTTGTTTGTTACGTTATGATAGAATTAAAATAGACAAAACAAGTTATTAAGGCACACAAGGACAACAGCCAAACTAAAACGTGTCCAAATACCCTTTTCCAAAACTCTGAGTACTTATTCCTGGATGCCATCAGGATTCTAGCCTATCGGTTACGGGTTTCCCTCAGAGGTATCTCATGTCCGATTCCCTAGAGAGTCAAATTATTGGAATGATTGAAATTATTCGAACTTGAGTATTGATGATTGGCAGATCATAAGCTTATTGTAAATCCAAATCGCCTTAAAAAGAAAAATTGCGAGATACCCATACTTGAAGGGCACTTATTGACAGGTATTGTTTGTTTTTTCTGTAGGAAAACGTCTGCAGTCTGCGGACCACATCTGCAGACATCTGCAGCAGAAGAGGTGGACCAAATGTTTGCAGTCTGCAAGAAAAAGATTGTTTGTTTTTTAACATCTGGAGACTGCTAATATTACAAATCAAACAAAATCTTGAACCAAATAATACTACATAAACCACAAATCAACTGAAACCTTAAACCAAAACACAAATTATGCTTAGGGTTTTAACATAGATGATGGTGGATTCACCGGTGGCAAGTTGGCTGGCGATGTCGGTGGTTGAGGTGGAAGGCGCAGCAGGGACGGGAGGCTGCAGCGGTGGTGGGGGGGCCGGGCGCACGTGGGGGTGGGGGGAGGCGGGTGCAGGTGGGGGGGGGGCCGACGGGCGCAGGTGGGGCAGGGAGGCCGGCCGGTGGGGGGAGGTGGGGCGGCGACGGTCCGGCCGGTGGGGGGAGGTGGGGCCATCAGTGGAGGGAGCTGGGGGAGGTAGGAATGTATTGAAAAGTTGAGAAGATGTTAGAAGACCTCAGAAGTAATAGGTCCATATCTTTTGCACACAGATGTCAGGAAGATGTTTTTTAATGAAACATTTTTCAAAAAACAAACAATCTGAGTACTTAAAACCAATGTTTTCAGAACCGGATCGGACGTCGAACCGGACGCCTTACTGGTTTGGTGGTCGGACCGGTCGGACCGGTCGGACCGGTTGGACCGGATTTAACTATATTTTAATTATATTTATATATGTAATTAAATATTTGTTGAAATAACTAATAAGGGTGTGAAAGGGAGTCTCTCTAACACCCTTATCCCACATTGGTGTGACAAATGAACCATTATGTGTTTATATGTGATAACAAGGTGAAAGGTATTGAATGTCTTTATGATACCTTTTACACCATGACCTACCCGCGCGCAGGGGGGGGGTGCAAAAACGGGTTTCTGGCTGGAAAATTTGGGTCGCCCACGCACGACATGCGGACACGAATGCCGTTCGAAATAAACCGGGCCCGCGTGAAGCCGGTTTTTTGCTTTTTTTGCTCTTAATTTATGGTTTAACACCTCGTTTTTACCCATTAAAACAAAAACCAATTAAAAAAAAAAAAGGGAAAACCGGTCGGAACCGGTCCGGTTCTCCCGGTCCGACCACCAACTCGGGATGAACCGGCCTGTTCAATGGCACAAAAACGAATCACCATTGACCGGACCGGACCCGGCCCCGAATCCCGGCCGAACCGGTCAGACCGGCCGGTCCGATCCGGTCCTAACAACAATGCTTAAAACTTCTTTCCGCTGCACGCAAATGAAAAAAATGAGAAATAGATTTTGAAGAAAAACAATCACTACCTAACATTATAACTTGTGGGATTATGCCCCAAAAACAAAATCCCAATTTTATTCGATTAAACAACCTGATCCAACAACGTGCAATACGTAAACCTCCATTAAACTCAAACATTTTGCTACTTTATAAAGCTTAAAATTAGGGTTCTTCGCCAAGCAAAATCTCATAGCTGAATCGGTATTCAAACCGATTTTACCTTACAAGTTTCGAATCCAACATATACAATGAACTGTGAAGTTTGTCAACTCAAAGAACTGGTAATTTCTATACACTTGATTAACGATGATCCACTTGAAATTAGTGTTCGATATACATGATTTCACTGTACGATTGATGATTACATCGGATGTTTTGTTGATTTTCATCTTTAGCAGTTTAGCTTACCTTCGTTGCTTGTGGTGTCGATCGAATTATCTTCTGATTTGCTTCTGTTTGCAGGATGTGGAGTTTTTTGAGATACGCGAAGTTCTTCGATGTAAGTTGCTTGTGTGGATTAGATCTACTTATGTTCTCGATCTGTTCGTATTTTCCTTAGGTGTCAACTGTTTCAGGATTGAAACAGTTTCTTTCAATTAAGTGAATTGAAACATAAAAGCAATGAATTTGGGGCATGTTTAATCCTTGAGTAGAATAACTGTTTCTTCACGAAGATTTGTACATTTGGGCACCTAAGGAAAGAAACTGTTTCGACTTTTCATTGATTATATGTTTCAATTAACTTGATCGATGTTGGAGCCATGATAATGTGTGTTTGAACGTTCATGTTCTTGAATGTAGTGACCTGTTTATCTTTAGTGACCTATATGATGCCCTAGTACTTTGTGTTTGAATGTTTGGTCCCTTTTCTAGTCATACACAAGCTACTTAATGATTCTCTGATGATTACCTACAACATCTATCTTCATGCTTTCTTATTGAAAAAGAGGTATCTTGTTCTCTATGATTTTAATGAATAATTTTTGTTCTTTATGAGTTCTTCATCTCTGTTTAAGTAAAGTCTTGTACGTCTATGATATTCTTTTGCAATTTAGCTGGCAAATGACGTCCACATAACACGTAGTCAGTAGTATAACCAAAATGCGTGTAGGTATCCTGCACACGATTTTCTTTCACAGAGCTTTAGGTCTGGTGCGGCCCAAAGACGTTGATCTCGAACTTTTTGAAATTACTTATGTAAGTGTTATCTGCATCCTTGGACGATATACATCTTTTACCTTAAAAGTCTCATCTTTAGACGAATATATTGTACATATGTTCATCTACTACTTTATCAATGAATGAATTTACAAGCACCTGGTTTAAAGTTGAATTCTTGGATTCATATTGATCAAATTCGGATGCTTTGTTATTTTAGGTGCAATGTGGTGATGCCGAGCTTGAGAAGAAAGTAGATGAAAAGATTGATCAGTTCATTGATAGGGTAGAGAAACACCCAAACAAGAAAAACCAGGTGTCAACAATAAACTTAATGTTTCTTGTGATCAATCACTTTCTCTCTGTGCTTGATCGATTAGTTTATGATAACGTTAAGTTGTTAATGATGCAGATATGTTTATCTTTCTTTGAAGTAAAGAACAAACAAGCAACATGGTTTACTCACAAGGTCGAACACTTATACTGGGAGCAATGGTATATTAATTTAAATGTTGCTCAACACCCGAAACCGCATCCTAGCAAATCACATCATTCTAAATTAGTTTTAGACCCTGGAGGTATAATGAATATTATTATTATTGGCTCTCTTTACACATGGTTTGAACTTTGAATATCCACAAATGGTACTACATTACAGAAAGTGCATCTGATGAGCGAAATGCTAGGCGGGCAACACTCGAGTCCTCTCTGCATGAAGTATTATTTCAAATAATTAAATTTGTTAACGAGAAGAAAGACCACATCCCCCCAATACCAAATAAGGAAGGGGTCTCATTTCCCTATGAAATTACTATCTCAAGGTGAGACCTAAATCAAGAATCCTTTGTCTGTATAATTTAGTCTTGCTTTGACTGCTAATGTTAACTGCTGCCTTACGTCTAGTTCATCAGATTCAGCGTTCGGGATGGACATGTTTAAGAGGATGCTCCAAACTGGGCATCCTACCATGCTCAGCTGATTGTTTTAATCGCTGCTGCTTGCATTTCCACAACTTCACGTGTAAGTCGTTGATTCTGTAGAAAAACAGCTGTGTAAATGATAATTTGGCAATAATCATATTAACCTTATTACATTTGTTCATATTGGTTCAAATTTCCCTCTCTTATTAACATTCCAGTTTAATGTCATTTCTTTTGTAATTTATGTATGTACCTTTGAATATGAACTAATATGCAGATGATGGATTAATATTCTTACATTTTGCTTCTTTATTAATCTTTCAATGTATTGCCCTGACCTAACAAAGTTTATTGATATAGCGTTATCGGGGTCCCAATAGGGCCTATATATTTAGTTAAGGGTTAACGTTTTCGGTTGGGCTTCAGTATAAAGTATAAAAAGACGTTGTTTAGGCCTGTAGGTTTAAATTCTGGGCATAGGATTGGGTTGATCCAGGCTGTATATCGTTCTTCTGATCATTGACTTGATCGTTAGAGAGTGTTTCCTAAGGTCTCGTCTAGGATCACCTTCTAAAGAGTTTTCAAGGCGAGCGGGTTAAGAGTAGATGGACCTCTCTTCCCTTTATCTCTTATTTTTATTTAGAGTTAGTAATCAAATATATATTTTATCTATATGAGTAACTTATAAAACATATAAATGTGTTTTTTCACCTTTCTTTTTGGAACCTGTATCATGCCAGAACTTAAAATCATTGTAATGTTCCCCTTTTCCAATATTAGCACCTAGCGTATTTCACAAATTAAAAGCTTCATTTATTGATCAATCGGTAACCAGAATAAAAACGTTAGACTGACCGCAATGTGGGCGTTTATGAGCTCATGGATAGTGACGTGGTCCATGGCGGACGGATATCCCGTAGATGGCCCGTTTTTGTCAAGACGCTCGTGGATGGTTTTGACGGATGACCTCACTGATGGCGCCAAGGGGTTGTTGTGAGCTAGGTTGTTTTTTCTTTATTTCATGGATGGCCTGTTTTTGTCAAGATGCTCATGGATACCTTTGCTAATGCTCGGTTCGTTTACAAACCAACCGAGCTACTAGGCTCGTTTACAATCAAACGAGCTAGATTCCGAACATTTTTCAATCGAGTTTCGAGCGATTTGCACAGCCCTAGCACATTTCAATATGGACCTGCACCCTCATAGACCGGTTCAAAAGTAAACAGTCCAAATATACATAACCAGACCAATTCTATGACGGTTTCCGGTCCAACTAGTCCAATTTGATTACGAAAACACGGCTTGTAAGAGTCTATTTTTGCATGTGCGGTTAGGTTTATAAACACAAGCTATGTACAAAATGCGGAGCAAGTACTTTGTTTTTATTTGACTTTTGAATGGGAGACAGTTAGAAAATAAATGCATTTACCAAATTATGTGTAAGGTGGGTTCACACACTACTATAAAATGCCAAACACATCTTATCAAAAAAATAAACACCCATAAAACCCTCTTCCTATAAGCAAATGGCAACCATCTCCTCTACACAAAAGCACTTTGTGCTAGTTCATGGGCTATGTCACGGAGCATGGTGTTGGTACAAGGTTACGAGCCACCTAAAATCCGCGGGCCACCGGGTGTCAGCTGTGGACCTTGGTGCGTCCGGGGTGCACCCAAGTCGGCTCGAGGAAATAGCCACTTTCTCCGATTATATACAACCACTTCTTCAGTTTCTCGAGTCGTTATCAGCCAACGAAAGGGTGGTGTTGGTGGGACATAGCTTTGGTGGACTTGCTATCTCTCTGGCCATGGAGAGGTTCCCCCACATCGTCTCGGTTGGCGTTTTCATCACTGCCTACATGCCGAATTGCAACGACCCGCCAGCCGTGCAGATGACACGGGTACAAAAATGTTCTTTTCGAAATCAATATACAAGCTTGTGGGTTAAACAAATGACTTAGTCTTTTGTTTTTGTTTTTGTTTTTGTTTTTGTTTTGAAGTACTTTAAGAATTTGACGCCAGAGATGTATATGGATTGCCGGTTCACGGTAAAAAATGGATCACCGGCGTCGATCGAACTAGGCGATGGTTACTTGGCCAACATGATGTACCGGAACTGTCAACCAGAGGTGCGTTCGATTCCTTTATTTGATACTGGAGTACCGGAGATTGGTATTTAATGGAAACTAGCGTTTCCTCCCGCGTTATGCATGTGGGAGTTGATCGCTTTCTATTGTCTTATGTGACGTGATTTTGTTTGTTATCGGATCGGTTTGTCGGAAACTATAAAAGTGAATACTGGTATAAACGTACGGTTGAGAGATAAATTCTCAGGTTATGAGCAATGAAATCAGGTGTGGAACACATCAAATTATTAAATAATTTAAAAATAAAAACGTGGAACAAAATCACGTACACATGTTAGCCCTCACTATGATTCAATTATTAGAATTTGCATGTGATTTTATTAATACTACTTGACTCTAAATTCTAAAATTAACTGTGGCTCTAATAAAAACCAAGCAAAAACCTTGTGGCAAATTTGAAAAGTCTTAACACTTTCTTGTATCAATAGAGTTGCTATTTAACAATCATTAAAACTCACGATTTTATATTTATATACTAGCTACAACAAGAAATAATAGTTATTTATTTATGTTTAAAAATTATAATAGTTAGTAATTAGTTTTTAGAAATTATAAAATGAATTTTTCAATAAAATATGATTTGAATTACATATAATCAACTACCTTAAGTAATAAAGTAATAACAATATATTTTAAACTTTTGTTTTTAAAAAAACTTTTGTTTGAAATGCCTTTTAAACATTCCAATTTTTTTAAACATTATTTAAACGTCATTTAAAATAAGTTCTTTGTAATAAAAGAAATCATAATCATTTCTTAAATTAAAATTTTTAAATAAAAATATGTTTTATAAATTAAAAAGAATATCTTTAGCATTTATTTTGATCTTTAGGATTTATTATAATCATTACATGCTTAACAATTTATGCTAATAAGTGGGTAAAAAATAACATGTGTCAATAAGAGTATGGGAAAATGACAAGTGACAAAATTTTATTTTTATTCATTAGCATAGACTAGTTTATAAATCCGTGTAATACACAAGTTGAATAAAAATATTAAATTAATAGTTATTTATTAATATTTTAATTAATAATTTTTTTGAGATAAAATATTATTGAAATTACGTATAATAGCTAATTTAGGTGATAAAAAAAATAATAATATGTTGTCAAACTTTCGTGCTTATAAAAAACTTTTGCTATAAAATTTATTTTTTAAACACTCCAAATGTTTTTAAAAATTATTTTTTTAAACAATTTCATTTTTTTAAAGTCCCTCGCATTAAAAACTTCATATTTCATATAACATTGTTTTTAAAAAAACTATAATAAAAAGAAACATGTTTTTATATTATTAAAAGAAATTGTTTCATAATTCGAAAAGTATATATAAATAATATAGTTAGCATTTAATGCATTATTAAATTGTTAGCTTTTATTCTGGTAATGACACATGTATAATGCGTGAATGGACGGGTAGAAAAATGTCATGTGGTACATAGAAGTTTTGATTTATTGGAGTAGATTTTAACTTATTACCACTAAAAGTTTCTTAGTTTTTCAATTTCAATCGAAAAATATAAAACTTATATGTTAAAACTGAAATAATGATATAACTTTAAACTAAAAATTAATGTTTTTAACTGAAAATTAAAAACATCAATTTACCATAATATCCTTCACCCTTGTTTGGACCTCGAGCTTGTTGATTGCCTTTTTTCTCTTTTAAATTTAAGCATTTTTGTGTTGTTGATATAAACATATGACCACGGGTTCTCACGCCACCATCCCGTCCTATGTCATGGTCACATCCACCACCCTAAATCAAATTTTAAAATTTACAAGAGGAAACTAAGTTGCTATGTGACCAGTGGCGACATCACGAATATCATTGTTACTAACACCACTCATGAATATCACTACCACCCATGCTTGAAGTTAACTCACTAGGTGGGAAACTAAGTGGCTATGGCCCGTGGTCATTTGTTCCACTGACATTAGTTAGTGTGGATAAAAGTTTTATGGTGTTAAAGTCACAAGCTTGAATCTTATTTCAATACAAAATCTTGCGGCCATTAATACCAATAAGCTCCCCAGATATATGTAAATTAGGAAGTTTTAGGAGATAGTTGGTTTCCTTTTGGAACAGGTTGGTGCTATACTTGAACGTCCAACTAACGATCTCATCTGAGTTATGGACATACCCGGGCTATGAATAGTTATGCCACTAAGCTCGAATAATATCGTCATTAAAAACACTAAGTTGGCTACGTGACCCGTGGTGAATGATGTTGAAGTGGTCCTTGTGTGGGTCCAAAACTAAAGTTGTCATAGATGCTGACTAGTCACCTTGTCTAGTCATTTTATCATGTCAATGTTGGTCCACTAAAAGTTGATTTGATGTACTTAGGACTTGGTATTGGCTAATGCATTAATAAGACCGAGTTGGCTATTCTTGGAGGACATGAGCAAGGATTCTCTTCTAACTAAAGATAAATACGGGTCGATTCGCAAGGTGTACGTGGTATGCGAAGGAGACTATGTGATGGATGAAGAATTTCAAAGATTTATCATAGAAGACAGTCCCCCGAGTGAAGTAAAATCTTTTTCGGGAGCCGGTCACATGATCATGTTGTCGAAATCTAAAGATGTATCGCTTTATTTGCAGGAAATAGTTGCTCGATACCGGTGATTATGTGTATACATATACACGTATGTGTTTTTTTAACAATGCTTGTGAGTTGTGATGATGATCTTTCGCATGATACAGTCCTTTTGTATAAGATCATGTGGTTTATGACTAGTTGGCTATTAAGTATAACTAGTGAAATCCGTCGTCGCGCATTGCGCGTATGGATGGACGTTGGCTCAGATAACCGATGTCATTCATCGTGGCTAAAATCTTTTTAGTTTATCACGTCATAACAACAAATTAATAATATTTGTCATCATCACACCAAGTAAAATAAAACCCAACAATATCAGATGACACATCACTATAACCACCATGACGGAGCTCAGAACCGACGTCCGATTGTGGCTGCTAGTTATAAATGGCAGTCACGCCTAAGCAACCGACACGATTCGGTTGTATCATCACAACCCATATTGTTTCCTGCAAGTAAACGTCAAAACTAATACAACAACCCACTAAATGAAACACAACAATATTTGATTATACATCACAATAACCGTCATAACGGGGCTCAGAACCGACGTCGTCCAGTTACGGCTGATAGGCATAAATGGCAGTCGCGCCTGAGCAACTGACATGATTCGGTTGTATCATCACAACCCACACTGTTTCCTGCAAGTAAAACATCGAAACTAATACAACAACCCTCGTCTTAGATGAGCAATAGCTCACCATCACCGACATCCTTATATCCAAAACGTCAATGATGCAGCAAACCACAAATTGTCTCGGATGAGCTAACATTCATCATCATGGACATCACACCTCAAGAAATAACTGTTCATAGGTTAACATAAAACTGAGAATGTTGCCGACACAACCACCATCGACACCGACATTGCATGTGGCTCACCGGCCGGAGAATCACCATCATCAACTCAAGCACCTAATAAACACCATCATCAAACCCAGAGCTAAAAACCCAGAATGGGTTGTACCGCCATCGCCGCCACCCACGACGACATGCGCCACCATGACAAACCAAAACAGGGAACCAAACCCTAGTCGACCTAACCGCTTTCACCACCATTTCTAGCACCACCATCCACTACACCACCGACCAACGGGCACGCCGGAGGCGGCAGCCGAGCAAGCCACCATCTGAGCACCTGCCAAATACTGTCTCTTCTGATAGTTACTTCCTATGCATGATTTATCACGGTTTTAGAGTCTACTTGTAATAACTAGGAATGTTCCCATGCGCGTTGTGCGGGGAACTTCGCAATGTGATCGGTATTTAAACACAAATATAAAAACAAATCATAATTACTGTTAGTTTGATACAAAAAAGTTCTTGAAAAAAGACGGGTTCACAAGAAATTAAACCGACATCACATTAATGTTAGATGTTATGTATTGTTTCACCTACACACAAAAAAAAATACATTAGACATGCAACATTAAAGTTAAAAAGTTGTTGGAGAAAAATAGATTGAAATATAAGATAATGATATTCATTATAACATAACAAATGACCATTTCCTTAATATTTCTAAAATAGTTTTCTAATAATTTTTTTATATATTTTGTAAACCATTTTAATTCCCATGCTTATTTTTAAACTATTATTATGTATTTATGTAGAAAGATCAAACGTTGCCACCAAGTCGTGTTATGGGCCTCATCATCTTTTTTCCTATGCTCCAAAATAAACTAACCTAATATTAGTGGCCAAAAAGTAAACAAAGCAATAACTACAGTGGCTATAAGTTTTATTTTATATAGATAGATAACTAGAAGTGTTCCCCACGTGCATTGCGCGGTGAGCCATCCATATAACAAAACGTGAATGGTACGCAAATAAGAACACCCCAAATAGAAAACACTGATCCAGCTCCAACAAATAATACTACATAATATACATCCAACGTCTATTAAATCTTTGACAAAAAAAGTAGCAGCAGTTATTCTGACCCTTCTCAATCTATATAGTCTCTTATCACAGTTTAATTTTCAAATGAAACTATAACTAACACATTTTGTTTAATAAATACTGATTAATGCATCATGTCCTATCATGCCTTCATTGAGCATGAAGTAGCTTCTAGGTTCTTTCATGTCTTTTCTTCAATCAGGCAGTATCCCAATCCATTTTCTTCTCATTTGTACTACCAAAACTAAAAAAGGTATCATGTTATCATCATTAGTTGGCAATAACAACTAATGTTACCATTTGTGGCTAAACATCCATGACTTTTAAACCAAACACACACTATCCAAAACTCAATGCTCAAGGGAAAGTTAAAGACAACCACATAATATGTTACAGCTCATGAGTGTAGGTAATATTAGTAAACAACGTAATGAAAGTATTTTTTTTGTCATTCTCTTCATAGGATTTCTAAAGCAATCATAATATAATGAAGCATAGTTAATATAAAACTTCAACTAATAATTATATATGTGATGGAATAAAAGGATACGTTTGATAGAAATGTATACTTCTTTTGGACTAACCGTGATACTCCACTTTCATGGACGTGATAACAAATATTACCGATGAAGGCTTTTGAAAAACAGACTCTTAGTCAAATGAAGGTGTGAATTCTTCTCACAAAGTTGCCTCGATAAGGTGTCTTTTTAGCAGTTTAATAGTTTGCTCTATTGAGCACTTTTGATATCTCGCCGACACTCTTGATGTAGTCTATGACAAACGACATTCTTGCTTTTGTGCAGAAAAGAAACTAAAACAACAATTGAATTCAACTGTCAAGAATACCTACACAAATATTAAACACACAAAGGAGTAATACCTTTGTCATATGCATATGCATATGCTAGTGAAGGGTTTGGATCCACATAGACTCTCGCTTCAGTTGTGCTACGAGTTAATTCTTTAAGCATCGACAACAAATACCACAACATTAGTAAGCTAGAAAATCTGATGCTAGGTTGTAATATGTCATCAGGTTAATACATCAACATTAATAAAACATAAAATCTCATCCTAGGTGTTGGGGAATTCTCGAAGATTACTGAATAAATTTGAAGTCGTGTGATCACTTTCAGATCAAACAATTGGAGTGTCTACCAACGTTTGATTGGATAAAATCAGATTGATTCTAGATTTTCATATGGATTTTTGATTGAGCAATTTTGAGAAGATCAAGAAATCAAATTTCTTTCAGGGTATTAAGAAACCGAATACGCAGGAGCGTATTTTTAGTTTTCAAGAAAACTGCTTCTTGGGTTAAATTACACCTTTAGTCCCTCAAGTTCCACGAATGCATATTTGGTCCGAAATTAAATTTCTAATGCATTTTCGATGAATGACTTTTGTCTAAAAATAAAAATTTCCAAGCTGACCTGGCAGCTCGACCCCAGCCAGGGGCTCTGCCCCTTGGACCCCGCCAGGGGCTGCCGCCTTAATTCATGTCAATGGTTATGGATTATGCAAGTTTATAGAATACATATAGCTACAATCAAACCTCGACTTAATTACAAGTTTATATGATTGGCTAAGTGTACTTGGTTCCCATGATGAACAAGTCATACGTCATCAGGAGCCGACAATACATCGGCTTTACCACCAAATAGGCTTGTCAGGCCCATAGATCTATGACGTCGCCATGCTAGCAATAGTTAATGATTGTCAACATATAATGTATCTCATATAACACTCATAATAATATCAATAACCATGACAAAAAGATAAAGATGAATTGCATGTGCATTTACAAGTATCAAGCTATTTACAAGTGTAAGTTTATAAGATTAACATGTTTCACCCCAAAAGGTGTGAAATAAAATAAAAAGGAGCATGGAGAACTCACAAGATATATATAAGGTGATGATAAGAATTTAGACGAGGCTCCAACGATTTCTTTTACAAGTTACCTAAACATATTAATTTCAAGATTAAGTATAATAATAAGATTAACAATTAGACGTGAACTAGGGTTTCAATTGAAATTTGGGGGTTTAAATAATTAAGTAAAATAATGAATCGTTTATGTTTTGGTTTATTAAAGATGATATAAATCAATTAAGACCAAGAATAATTAAAAATGATTCAACAATTTAATTTGTTGATTTAATAGAAATTAAGTACAATGTGTGAAAAGAAATAATTAATTTAATAATTAATTATTTAAAACTTGATAAGGGTGATTAATTGAATACTTATTAAATGACTTTAAAATTATTTAAAATCATTTTGTAGAGTTTTAAACTTTTAAATGATTTATTATAAAGATCTTATAATACAAAACGTTAAGAATAAAGTATAATATGTTGTTTTATAAGTTTCAAGAATTTAATTAAAAGTTTAAGAAGTAGATTTATTAACTATTGCAGGACCGTTTAAGGGCTTAACCACAATTACAACACAACAACACAATGAGGAGAATAACTAAGCTCTAATCAAACAGTGAACTGGGTAACCAAAGTGATACAAAGAACACAAGTAAAGCAAGAGACAGAACAAGAGAATATGGGTTTCAAGGAGGCAGTATATTGCTTTCTCAAGTTCTTTTACAAGTGTTACAAAGCATCAAGAAAAGATACAAGAACTTGAAATACTTATACTACAACCTACAGCCGGCCATACTTTGAAAGCCAGCTGGATACAATTGACTAGACACTAACAAAATCAATTGTAGGATCAAAAGGCATATCTGCCTTTTGACCTTGTGACTATGACATGCCATAGCTCACATCCTTATACAATACAAAAAGGATAAAGTACATAAAGTGGAAAGTTGAATACTCAAGACCTCAATGTACAGTTACCAAAAGCAAGGTCCTTTTCACCAACTCATGTAAGTTGGTGACTTTACAGAGATGCAGCGGAAAAGGTGCTTTATGGAACAGTACATCAGATAAAGCATGTGTACTAAAAGTCTTCGGAAGAAATCTGTCTTCATAGGATGAGGCTTCGGAAGACTTTGTCTCTGAAGCTTCGGAAGACTTCATATTTGGCTTCGGAAGATATTGGTCTTGGCTTCGGAAGATTTTACACTTAGAGTATTTTCTAATGCTTTGTGTAAAACTTCCGAAGCATTCTTCACTTCAGTACTTAGTGCATGTTGCTGAGACACTTAGGCTGTTTTGGGTTGCATCAGACTTCAGGAATCCTTACAAACTCCCCCTAGGCTGATGCTACCAAAACACTTGGAAGATCTTCAAATGTTGGTAGTCTTCAGTACAATCAGGACCATTCCTTTCTTCATGAGATGGTCAGGATCATCAAGACTTTCATAGTATCTTCTCATCTCAAAGAGATCATGCAGGGGTAAGTTGATTATGTCTTGCCATGAGTAGACATTCTCAACACCTTGATCTCTGATAACAGTCCATCTCTCTGGATTGGTAGAGTATGTCCAGGACAAGATGGGTGTCTCACTAGTTAGAGGAGCCACTTGAATAGGAGTTGATTGGGCTGCCTCATCATGCACTTCCTCAGGTTGATCTGATTCAGCCTGAGGTGCAGAGGTAGATGACTTTGGCTTCTTCTTCTTTGTCTTTGGTTTAGAAGCCATCCTCTTCTTCCTCTTGGTTGTCTTTAACTGAGAAGACTGGTCTGCAGCACCATGTTGATCATCAGTGTCTTTCTCAGTTGGGTGTTCCTCCCTCACAGGTTCAGAAGGAGAGGGAGTTTGACCCTGCCTGGATCAGAAGATGAAGCTTGCTGGGGCTCAGCTGGAGGTGCTGGTTGAGGTGTCTCTGGTTGCTCAAACTTGACCTCCACTTCAGGTGGGACTTGACTTGGAAGAGAGTGCAAGTCAATAAGTTCTCCACTCTTAATCTTCTGCTTGATCACCCTAATATGCTCATCCATAGTGGATAGAGACATGGGGCCAAGTCTCCTTCCGGAGAATCCATACAGCTTCAAGAAGCTCACCATTCTTTGTCTGTCAGCAGACTTCTTTGCATTCTTTTGAATGATGGCCCTTGACTTTGCAGCTTCTTCCCTTAGTTTCCTTTTGGTTGTCTTTCTTTCCTTGACTAACTCAAGCTCAAGTTGCTTTAAATACTCGAACTCAATAAGTCATAGGACAAAGGGAGAAGTGCATCTGCCTGATAGAAGCCTGTGGCACTCAGGTAGTTGATCATCCTGATCCTATCTTCCTCTTTGTCTACCTGAGGTTCTTGTGGAGCCACATCTTCCTGTGCAGGACTTTCTTGAACTGGTGAGAGAGTAGGAGCATGCTTGTAAAGTCTTTCTGTCTCTTCTCCTCTTTGAGTTGGAGAAGTATCATTGCATCCTCTTTCTCCTTCAACTCTCTTGACACTTCTCTGTCAGCCAGTTCATTTAGTTCTTCTAAGGGGAGGGAGATGATCTCATCAATGTCATAGTTCCTGGTCTGTAAGTAGGTAATCCTGACTGCCCTTAACTCATCATCCTGAGTATTTGGTCTGGGGGCAGCCCTGATTGCAGCTTGCATGAAGCTAGATGACCCAGTGGAACTTTCTCCCCTTAGTCTCCTTTTCCTCTCTCTCTCTTCCTCCTCAATTTCTCAGGAGTCATTATCCTTTTCCCTTTGTCACCAACAGACCTTTGTGACTCAGGGTGGATTGAAGCTTGGCCTTCATTGCTTGGAGTAGCTTCCATGCTCTGGCCAGAGAGAGGCTGAGAAACACCTTCACCAGCAGGTGTCTCAGATGGAGTTTGGACCTCAGCAGCAGTTGTTGATGATGAGACAGGGGTCTCAGGTTCTGTCACTGGGCCTTCAGTCAAGGTTTCCCCTATGAAACTAATCTTAGGGTCCACCTCAACATCCAGTTGACCGATGACATTGCCTGATTCCCTAAGTCTCCTTCTTAGAGAGAACTCTGCCATGATCCTGTCTTGGATTCTTTGAGCCAGCCTGTCAGCTTGTCTTGAATTGCTTGGATTGACAAGTGGCAGGTTGACTAAATCCAGTCTTTCATAAAAGCTCAGGCTTTGGAATTGAAAAACTTCTTGTTGGCCTTGAACTCTTTGAAGTATGAGGGCTCTTCTGTCATCATCATACCTCCACCTTATGATTTGATTGCTAGTTCCCAGTGGTGGAGATGAGACAGCCCTTGGTATGCCTTCCTCAAAGAGACTCCTGATGAGAGAGTCTATAGAGTCCACATTAATGTGAACTTGAGGAAGTTGCTGAGAATGCACAACAGCAAGTGAGGATGGTGAGTCCTCTATGTCCATTCTCTCTGAAGAACTCCCAGGTTCTGTGGTTGTAACAACTTTCTCCCCCTTTTTGGTAGCATCACCCACTTGCATAGGTGAGCTGGAGGATAAGTCAATCACTTCCACAGGTTCTTGTGTTCCTGGTTGAGCTCTCCTTAAAGGTCTCCCAGCTAGTTTTTCCTGCAGATATGAAATCTGGAGTTGCTGATCATTGACCCTGTTTTGCAAGGTAGTCACCTGAGATTCCAAGTGACTAACCTTAGAGACTAAATAGGTGCATGTTTTTGACAGTTTTTGCACCTTTAGTCTCAAATTCCCCTCATCTTCATCAGAAGATTCATTGGGGGATGAGATGATTGGACCAAAGTCCTCTCTCTCACCACCAGCTTGAGTTTCTTGGCTGCTGGTTTTCCTCTGCTCACTGGCAGCCTCAGTTGAGATGCCAATGGGCTGAGTTGCCATGGTTGAGGTCTTAATGATGTAATCACTTTCAAAAGTGAGAGCCTCTTCCATATGGACATCCTGAACAGGTTCAGAAGTGTCCACCTCAGTAATAGGTGACTGATGGGGGATAGACTGAGGAGAGTCAGAGGTACTCATCTCTCTTTGAGTAGGGGAGGAGAAGAGAGACTCATGGTACTCACTGAATCCTAAGTCTTCATCAGTGTAAAAGGATAGGTTGGGAATTGGTTGGTTGAGATCCAAAGGCTGGGGATGGTAGCTGTCCCCTGAAGGTTGTCCACTTGAGTGTTGAGACTCAGAGTGAAGGCTTAAGGTTGTTGGGCTATTGAGCTCATCAGGGTGAGCTTGAGGAACCTCAGCCCTGATAGGTGAAAATGGGAGTGGTTTGCTCCTCAGGAGAAGTGGGAGCTCTAGTGTCCACTTCTTCCTGTAAGGTTGAGTATTTGGGGGCCTGCACAGACTCAATAGTCTGAGCAGGGGTTCGTTTGGATTTTCTTTGGTAGGTGAGGGTGATTTCTGGTCTTTTTAATGGTAGGGACAAAAGAGGTGTGGGTTCAACACTAGCTTGTGTTGCTAGGTTGTCACCTTGAGCAATGAGCTCTAACATTTTTGGGACTAGGGCTGTTTCTACCCCAGAGAAGCCTACAGTTGGCTTCTTCATTATTTTAAAGATGCCGGGCTTCATCTGTCCCAATTTAAGAATATTACCTGTTTCCCTCAACTGTGAGCCCAGTTCACAGTTGAGAATGTGTTGAACATATCTAGGAAACATGTAATACTCTAAGGAGTCTAAGTTTGCAAGTAAATTAGTATAAACAAATTGTGAATACCTGAACTTGACCCCTTGAACCATTCCATGAACTATGAAGGAGAGATCCTCAGGAATCTGGTCCCATCCACCATGCTTGTTTGACAAGCTGTGGATAACCACATGGAGCAGGAATTTCCATTGGGATGAGACCTTCCCTTTCCTAAAGGTCTTTACAGAGAAATCTCCCTCATAGCCCATCTGCTCAAAAGAATGATTAACAGCTTCTTTTGGGAAGGACACCTCACCTTCTTCATCATCCAGCTGTAGATGTTGGTTAATGATGGCCGGAGTGATGAAGACTGTCCTCCCTTGCACTGTGGCAGACAGTGCCTTCTCCCCATCCATAATGACCTCTTGGCAGGTCTTCCAGAATTCAAGCAACTGATCCTCATATAGAGGAGGATCAATGGTCAGGGAGGTGAAGTAGTTTGACAGAGTCAAGAATTGGCAAATCTCTGAGAAACTTGCATCTTTCTCAGAGCTTAACAGAGCAACTTGATTATGTTGCCTGTGTAGTTGCATGGAGAAATCAGGGTTGTTTCTGCGGTTAAGGTTGGCCATTTCAGAAGCTTAAGGGTGAAGAAAGGTAGAAAGCAAAGGCGGTTTAGAGAATTAGGTTAGAGAAACAGTAGAATTGAGGAAGATAGTGGGAAAGAGGGGGAACCGTTGGGTATTTATATGAAAAGGGATTTGAACCAAAGTTAATGAAAGAGGATAAACTTTGAAATCCGAAAGTCGGTCCCACCTCTGAAAAGGTAGTTTACTTTTGCTCAAAAAGTAGTTTTCTTGGAATTCGAAAAGCTTCCGAAGTTTATTTGTCTTCGGAAGTTTTGATTTAAAAAGCTTCCGAAGCTAAAATGGCTTCGGAAGATTTTCCTGAGAGTCTTGATAATTTATGCTTCGGAAGAGAAATAAACCCTGAATGCTTTGTATGAAAATAAACAAAGCTTCCGAAGGTTAATTTTGCTTCGGAAGGAAAAGGTTCTTGAAAATAGATAAGTGTCTGAGATAAGAATTTTAAGCTTCGGAAGATGAATCTGTACTTCTTCCGAAGGTAAAATCTCTTAGACAGTTATTTATTTTAAAGACATGTTTTTCTTCCGAAGATAAAATTTTATCTTCCGAAGTATCAGAAATTTTCAAGAATCTAAGGAAAGTCTTCAAAAAGAATTTTACATCCAAAGAAAACATGAGCTTATGAAAGTGATGAACTAGACAACTTAGGACACACATATTTTAAGAAGAAATAATTAGAATTAGTTTTAATAAAAAGTCTACTCAAAGTTAATCATCCCAATAGCTGATATCAGATACTTAAATCTCTGTTCATCAAAAGCTTTGGTGAACAGATCAGCATATTGTTCATCTGTATGAACTTTGACTAGTTTAATTAATCCTTTTTCATAGTTATCCCTTATTAAATGATACCTGATGTTGATGTGTTTGGTCCTTGAGTGCTGCACAGGGTTCTCAGTGATAGAGATAGCACTATTGTTGTCTATGTGGATAGGAGTCTCTTTGAAGTTAAATCCATAGTCCAGCATCTGATTTTGAATCCAAAGCACTTGAGCACAGCAGCTTGCAGCAGCAATGTATTCAGCCTCAGCAGTTGATGCAGACACACAGGATTGTTTCTTGCATTGCCATGAGACCACCCTTCCACCAAGGAATTGACATCCCCCAGATGTAGACTTTGCAGTCATATTGCAACCACCATAATCACTATCTGTATAGGCATACAGATTGAAATTTGGATTCTTTGGATACCATAGACCAAGTGTTGAAGCACCTTTGAGGTATCTTAAAATCCTTTTCACAGTGATTAAGTGAGACATCTTAGGGTTGGCTTGATATCTTGCACAAATACATGTAGCAAACATGATATCAGGCCTGCTAGCTGTAAGATACATAAGAGACCCAATCATAGCCCTGTATAAGTGCTCATCTACACACTCCCCCTCAAGATCTGGACCAAGGGAGTGGTTTCTGGCTATGGGTGTCTTATTACAATCAGTCATATTGAACCTCTTGAGTATGTCTTGAACATACTTTGACTGACTTATGAAGATGCCATCTTCAACTTGCTTCACTTGAATTCCCAGAAAGAAGTTGAGTTCTCCCATTGAACTCATCTCAAATCTGTCCTTCATCAGCTTCTCAAAGTCTTTGCAGAGCTTTGGATTAGTTGAACCAAAGATGATGTCATCAACATATACTTGAACCAGCAATAAGTCATTTCCCTGTCCTTTGATGAAGAGAGTTCCATCTATAGTACCTCTTCTGTATCCATGCTTGCAGAGATACTCAGATAGTGTCTCATACCACTTTCTGGGTGCCTGATGCAGCCCATAAAGAGCTTTGTCAAGCTTGCAGACATAATCAGGATGATCAGGGTCTACAAAACCAGGTGGCTGTTTGACATAAACCTCCTCATCAATCACTCCATATAAGAAAGCACACTTTACATCAAGTTGGTAGACCTTGAAGTTCTTGGATGCAGCAAATGCCAGGAATATCCTAACAGCTTCTAGTCTTGCTACAGGAGCAAAGACATCAGTGTAGTCAATCCCTTCTTCTTGTGTGTATCCTTGAACAACTAGTCTTGCCTTGTTCTTGATGATGATTCCCCTATCATCCTTCTTGTTTCTAAAAACCCATTTGGTTCCAATGGTAGTCTTCCCATGAGGAAGAGGACAAAGGTTCCAAACTTTCTGCCTTTTGAATTGAAGCAGCTCTTGTTGCATAGCTTCAACCCAACTTCCATCCTTTAGAGCTTCATCAACTTTCTTGGGCTCTATCTGAGATAAGAAACAAGAGTGAAGACAAACATTTGCTTCATGGGTTTGTCCTCTTGTTCTTACCCCTGTGACAACATCTCCAATGATGTTTGTGGTGGGGTGAGACTTGTGGATCCTTAGCTGAGGGATCACAGCAAGTTGTTGAGAGAAGATCTAAATTTGAGAAATTTAAATCTGGTCTTGAAGATTCACCCTCCACATTATCACACTTATCAAGATTAACTTGATCCAATGAGTGTGAAACATCATTGATGTTGTCATCTATGGTATGGTTATTAGCATCAAGAAATTCCTGATCACTATCACCATCACCATTGTTGTCTTCTACAAGTGAGGTGTCTTTATCTGGTTGAGAGGCCTCTGAGCTGGAATTTGAAGGCATGCCAGATGTATCAGCTGAATTGTCATTGTTGTGCTGATAGAAACCTCATTTGCTGAAGTAGTTCCAACTGGAGCTGAAGATGTATGAGTTGAAGATCTTCCTAGCTCAAATCTTGGATCAGGATCACCTGTATTTAGATTTTCTGCAGATCCTGAAACATGCTCACAAGATTTGTTAAAACAGTTGGTAACTAAATCAAGATCAAACAGCCAATCCGGACCAGAACCAGCCACACAAGGAGTGTGCTCATTGAAAGTCACATTGGCTGACTCCTCAACAATTCTAGTTCTGAGATTGTATACTCTATAAGCTTTAGCTTGAGAAGAGTATCCAATGAAATGTCCATCATCTGATTTCTCAGCAAACTTGGCAATTTGATCTTTGGTATTCAAGATGGTGCAGGGACATCCAAATGACCTGAGAAAACCAATGAAAGGTTTCCTCTTGTGCCAAAGTTCATAAGGAGTCTTACCATGTGTCTTAACTACTAAAACTCTGTTTTGCACATAGCAAGCAGTATTGACTGCCTCTGCCCAGAAGGTGATAGGCAGTTTAGAGTCAGACAACATAGTTCTTGCAGCTTCAATAAGTGTCCTGTTTCTCCTTTCAGCAACTCTATTTTGCTGAGGAGTCCTGGGAGCACTATATTGTCTTGTAATACCCTTTTCATCACAAAATGCATCAAGGATTTGGTTCTTGAATTCAGTTCCCTGATCACATCTTATGATTTTGACCTTGTGATCACATTGATTCTCAATTTTTAAGATGAAATTCTTCAGAATCTCAGGGGTTTCATCCTTAGTTCTAAGAAAGAAGACCCAAGTGAATCTTGTAAAATCATCTGTGATCACTAGACAGTAAGAGGTCCTTCCTAAACTCATTACACTGGTGGGGCCAAAGAGATCCATATGTAACAAGTGTAGGGGAGTAGTGATGGAGTTCTTTTCCTTAGGCTTGTGTGATACCTTGTGTTGCTTCCCTTTCAGGCATGCCACACAATGATCATCACTAGTAAACTCTTTCTTTGGCATTCCAGTTACCAGATCATGTTTAATTAATTTATTCATGTTCTTAAAGTTTACATGGCACATTCTTTTATGCCATAGGAAAGACTCATCACTATTTGCTTTAGATAGAAAGCATGAAACTTCTCCTGAGGGAGATGTTTCTTGCAAATCCATCTTGTACATGTTCCCTTTCCTGGGGGCTCTGAGCAGGATATGCTCATGAGGAATGACCACACCAGGTTTGAGAACAATGCACTCATGCTCAGTAAAGAGCATGTTATGACTCTGATCACAAAATTGGGATACACTCAGAAGATTGTACCCAAGCTCCTTAACAAAGTTTACCTTCTCAATGCTGAGCTTACCATTTGTGACCTTGCCCCTTCCAGAAATGTAACCACCTTCATCTCCTCCAAAAGCAACTGGTCCTCCATCAATTCTCTCAAAATTATGGAGTAGAGACCTATTGCCTGTCATGTGCCTGGAACAGCCACTGTCAATTATCCAGACATTCCTGTTGGTCTTGAGCTGTTCCTGCACAGAGAAGATGATTAGTTACATTTGGAAACCCAAGCCTTACTTGTCTTGGGCTCATTAACAGTAATAGAAGGTAATGCAACAGTAATAGATCCTATGGTTGTACTATGGGGATCTTCAGCTGTTGTTGATGGAGAAACCTCAGTCATTTGGTCTTTCTTAGACTTCCATACCACCTTTGGAGTCTTGGACTTGACCTTCAAAACCTTAGAAGCTTTTAGAACTTCATAAGTTTTGATGACTGATCCTTCGGAAGAGTCTACAGTCACTGCAGCAGACTTTAGTGCTTCGGAAGAACTCCTTTCTTCCGAGACCAACTTTGCTTCCGAAGGTAATTTTCCACTTACCTCCTTCTTTGATTTGGAGCTTCCGAAGGAAACAGACTTTCCTTCCGAAGCTTGAGACTTCTTGAGACTCTTTGAAGTCTTTGTTTTAGTCATGTGGACAGTACTTTTAGGATTGTATGGGCAATCCTTAGCAATGTGAGAAGTACTTTCACACATAACACATAACATTTTCTTCTTCAAAGAAGTCTTCATTTGAGAGCAAGACTGACTTTGATCACATCCCTTCTCCATCTTCATCTTGGTAGATGCTGAGACAGTTCCTTTGGGCTGTGAACTGTTCTTGGAGTTTGATGGTCCAGGCTGTGCAGCAGTGGTACACAGCAGCTCAGTCTTCTCCTTAACACTGAGATGATTTGAACAAGAACCATGACTCTTAGCTGAGAAGTCTTGGTTGATGTCTTCAGTCCTTACTACTTTGAAACCTGCAGAGATAAAAACTTGTTTCTGCTTAGCGTCAAAAGTAGCCTTGATTTCTTGAGCCTTCTTTGCCTTTCTTTTGCTCTTTCTGATCAAGTTCTTTCTTTTGGACTTGGTCATCTCAGTTGATTTCTTCTCCTCAGAAGGATAGTGGCCCTTGGAAGAATCCTCTTCTTCACTCTTCTCAGAGGAATTCTTCACTATCACTTCTTCATCATCCTCACTTACAGGATCTATGAGAGGAAGCTCATCTTTACAAGTTCCACACCTAGGAGATCTTACAGACAAGATTGTGTGTGGAGGAGCTATCTCATTTGATCCTAGTCCCTGTCTATTTTGATAACAAACCTTGTTGTGCAGGGATGAGGATATCATGTTCTTGAAGGTCTCTTCTTCAAGAACACTCTTCTCTGCCTTGGCTTTGCTAATCACAAGCTCAGCCTGGCACTCAGTTAACTTAGTGATGAGATCTTGGATCTGAGTTCTGAAATCTGTATGTTCATGTTTTAGTACTAAAATGGTTTTCTCCAAGTCTTCTATCTTTAACTTGTAATCATTTTCAGACTTTCTAAAATCAGATTTTAATATGTTTAATGACTCAAGATCAGATCTCATCTCTAGGTTATAGGACCTGTATCTATTTACTTTAGCAATGCATTCAGGGGAGCAAAGATGTTCCAATACCTTGGCTTCATCATGGTCAGCCATCAGTGCTTGGTTTGGAGAAGCATCCTCCACCTGAAAACTCCAGTCAAAGCCTCCTTCTTCAACAGCAACAGCAGCATGTTGCTTTGTCTTCTCAGCTTGAGGAGCTTTGTCAGTAAAGTTTGGTCTGGGTTGTGTTTGGCCCCCATTTGCTTTAGGTGCCTTACACTCCCTGGCAAAGTGACCCATAAGGTTACAGTTGTAACACTTAACTTTGCTTTTATCCAGCCCAAACTTACTGCTGGTAGCATTGCTTGGAAATCTTCTTCCTGTCCTCTTGTAGAACTTCTTGGCTCTGTGAGTGAGGAGAGCCATCTGCTGAACTATCTCCATGTATTCCAGGTCATCTGGATGGATACAGTCCAGGTCTTCAAGAGTGAAGAGATAATTTCCACAGCTTTCATCTGCAGACACAAAGGCTTGAGAAGAACTTGTCTCTTGGAATGGGCTTCCTTGAGTAAAGTTCTCCCTTGGTGTCTCCGGGAAGGTGATGAAAGGACCCTTTTGTAAGTTGTCAGGGTTGCATAAGAGATGATGCTGAGGTTCTATGCTGTCCCTTTCAACCACATGAAGGGCTGAACCCATTTGATTGTTGGAGTTGCCAGATGAACCTTGCATGTTCATCTCCATCTGGTATCCACTGAGAATCCCATACAACTCTGTAAGAGTAAGAGTCTTAAGGTTCTCAGTCCTCTTGATCACCACACAATAGTGTGTCCATTGTCTAGGAAGTGAGGACATGAACTTCCTTACAATGTCCCTGTTCTCAAGAGGAACTCCTCCATCCACTAGGGTATCCACAATCTCAACATACCTGAAATATTGTTGAGTCATGGTCTCACCTGCTTTGAAGGTGAAATTTTCAAACTGCTGCTTCAGAAGATCTTTCTTGTTCTCCTTGGCTTCAGAGGAGCCTTCATACATCAGCTTCAGTGCATCCCACAGCTGTTTGGCTGTCTTGCACTTCTTGAAGCCTCTGTATACAGAGTTTGGGAGAGCAGTCTGAAGAGCAGTCATGGCCTTCCTGTCAATCTCCACTCTTTTTCTATCTTCATCTGAGTAGTTGGCCACATCTTTAGGAATCATACCAGCACCAGTAGCAGAGGGGGTGCTGGGTATGAAAGGTCCATTCTCAACAGATTCCCACATTCTTGAATCAAGAGACCTGATGAAGCCTTCCATCCTCATGCACCAGGTGTCAAAATCATCAAGAGTGATCAGTGGGGATTTGTTCATGGTTCCAGTCTCCATATCAGTCTTAGAGATGGCAGCCATTTGAAGAGTTTAGCTTTTGTGTGTGTGAGGGATCTTAAGATGGTTAGATCTTATATCAAGAGCCTGAAAGCTCTGATACCAATTGCAGGACCGTTTAAGGGCTTAACCACAATTACAACACAACAACACAATGAGGAGAATAACTAAGCTCTAATCAAACAGTGAACTGGGTAACCAAAGTGATACAAAGAACACAAGTAAAGCAAGAGACAGAACAAGAGAATATGGGTTTCAAGGAGGCAGTATATTGCTTTCTCAAGTTCTTTTACAAGTGTTACAAAGCATCAAGAAAAGATACAAGAACTTGAAATACTTATACTACAACCTACAGCCGGCCATACTTTGAAAGCCAGCTGGATACAATTGACTAGACACTAACAAAATCAATTGTAGGATCAAAAGGCATATCTGCCTTTTGACCTTGTGACTATGACATGCCATAGCTCACATCCTTATACAATACAAAAAGGATAAAGTACATAAAGTGGAAAGTTGAATACTCAAGACCTCAATGTACAGTTACCAAAAGCAAGGTCCTTTTCACCAACTCATGTAAGTTGGTGACTTTACAGAGATGCAGCGGAAAAGGTGCTTTATGGAACAGTACATCAGATAAAGCATGTGTACTAAAAGTCTTCGGAAGAAATCTGTCTTCATAGGATGAGGCTTCGGAAGACTTTGTCTCTGAAGCTTCGGAAGACTTCATATTTGGCTTCGGAAGATATTGGTCTTGGCTTCGGAAGATTTTACACTTAGAGTATTTTCTAATGCTTTGTGTAAAACTTCCGAAGCATTCTTCACTTCAGTACTTAGTGCATGTTGCTGAGACACTTAGGCTGTTTTGGGTTGCATCAGACTTCAGGAATCCTTACAACTATTTATGATATAACATGGTTAAATAAAACATTGAATAATTAATTATTTATATAATCATTTGTATAATTAATTATTTAAGGTGTTTGTAATATGTAGGTTTAAAGTGTTTTGAAATAATCCAATTTTGAGCTATAGAATATTTATAACATATAAATGATTTAATTATGTTTTTATAACCTTTTTATTCTTTAAAAAGTAATTAAATTTAAGAATTATAAGTTTTAAAATCTTTAAAAATTAACTTAATAATTTCTGAAATATTTCTATTAACAAAATAATTTTTATTTTAACTAAACAATATATTAATATTTTATGCAAGTTAAAATGATTAAAAATCTAATAGTTAAAAAGATTTGAGGATCCACGGGTTCGAACCCGGGTCCCTTGTGTGGGAGTTGATGGTTGTAACCGGTTGGGCAGAAGCCCAGATCTGGTTAAATGCTCAATTAAAAGTTTAAAAACAGTAATTACAAATTCCCCCAATTTCATATGAACTCTAATTCGGTTTTGATCCAAATTGAACCTCAAGATGATTATGATAACAAAATTGATAAGAGGGCTTTTGATGTTCGTATGATTTCGAGTGTGTTGAAGAATGAAATTACCTGATTGAATGAGAAATTTAATACAACTGAAATAAGGTTCAACCGCGACTTATACGAATCTGGTTTGAGATGACAATGATGATGATAATCCAATTAATCTTGTGTGAAGCTCCTAAGGGTTATGATAATCGAAAACCCTCAAACAATTTTGGTTTAATGTGCCCAGAAGATGAAGCTCGACCAAGTTGCAGGTTTGAGTATTGATGATGATCGAAGTTAAGGTGTGTATCGAATGGTTTGAAATGGGTTGATTAGAAGCTTTACCCTTGATTAAATAGGTTGAATTTGATCAGTTTCATATCGAATGGTTTGAATATTGATTCGGGTGTTTCCGCTTAAGTTATAATTGATCCGTACGTTTCTTGTTTTAATTGATGAGCCTTTTATGATCACAATGATCATAGAGACGGTTTACATCAATGAATTCGATTGTATCGTCCAAGATGAGTTCAAATGGATTGATTTTTGAATGCTTGATTCAGTTTCATCTCTTTACACAGAAACGGTGGTTTAATTTTGAATTAATGGGGTTACAGGTTTGAAACTTGGTCGCGAGGGTTGAGGACCGGTTTATTTCATATAAAAATGATGCATTTGTGTTGTTTGGGTTTCGCCGGAGCGATGGCCGGAGTTGGCCGGATGAGACAGAGGAGGGGCGACGGTGAGGTTGGTTTGTGTTTAAAGCAAACAAGCTTTGTAAATTAAGTTTTAAAACCATTAACTTTGTAAACCATATTTAATAACAAAATTTTAATTTATAAGGTCTTTATAACTTTTTTAATTTTATAAGGAAATTTTACAATTAAATTTCAATTATGTAACAAAAACTCATAATTTAGAATAACTCTATAACTTTATAAAATCCAAGTTTTTAAATGATTATTCCATTTATTCATTTATAGAATTTATAAAAATTATAAATCTAATTGTTAAATTATTAAGGTGGTTAATAATAATCTTTATATATTTACTTATCTTTAAATCTCATAGAGATTTTTAAGTCTTATTTATTTTTACTTAATAATTAAAATTCATAATTACTTATAAAGTTGTATAAGTTTATTTGAATTCATTTTATAACTTAATAAATTTTAATAAAACTTTCCATTTATTATTTATTGTAAAATGATTAATAAGTCTTTATAACTTTATGAAAAGAATTATTTATAAATCAATAGGTTATTACAAGTTGATTACATATTTGATGTATTTGATCCATTAAAGTTATTACATAATTTAATAATAAAAACTCAAAATAAGTTCGGGTTTGGGTTTTATCTCAAAAAATAGCGGATGTTACAAGAAGAATAACACGTGGGTTCTTATAGATAGACCAATTAAGTGTAATCCAATAGGCTTGAAGTGGGTGTTTATGTTGAAAAGAGATGCAGCTGGCAACATCACCAAGCATAAAGCCAGACTGGTTGCTAAAGGGTATGTTCAACAACTGGGTATAGATTTTGAAAAGGCTTTTGCACCTGTGGCAAGAATTGAAACAATCCGGTTGATTCTAGCATATGAAGCCAAGATGGGGTGGAAAGTTTTCATATGGATGTAAAGGCAGCATTTTTACATGGAGAACTCAAGGATGAAGTTTATGTAAAGCAACCTGAGGGATATGAGAAAAAGGGGGCAAAATCAAAAGTGTATAAGCTAGTGAAAGCCCTCTATGGATTGAGACAAGCTCCACGAGCTTGGAATCTAAGATTGGATGTTGTATTAAAAGAGTTGGGATTTACAAGATGTCAACATGAACAAGTTGTATACATATTAAGAAAGAAACTCTCATTGCTCATAGTAGGAGTATATGTAGATGATTTGTTGGTGGCAGGGAGTGATGAGCATGAAGTTGAACTATTCAAGAAACAAATGAAAGCTAAGTTTAAGATGACAGATTTGGGAGTGCTTTGTTACTATCTTGGAATAGAGGTTGCTCAAAATGAAGAAGAAATTTCAATAAAACAAATCTGCTTATGCTGCTAAATTGGTGAAGTTGGCTGGATTAGAAGGGTGTAATGAGACCAAGATGCCAATAGAACCAGGATTGAAGTTGACTAGAATAGAAGGAGGTGAAGATGTTGATCCAACTTTGTACAGAAAGTTGGTGGGGTCTTTGAGGTACTTATGTCAAACCAGACCAGATTTGTGTAATGCAGTTGGTTATGTAAGTAGGTTCATGCAAGAGCGTAAAGAAACTCATTGGAAGGCAGTTAAACATCTGGTCAGGTATGTGAAGGGAACAACTTGGTTTGGTATCAAGTATAAGAGACTTGAAAGAGGTGGACTTGAAGGGTATAGTGATAGCAATCATTCAACTGATAGTGATGATGGAAGAAGCACTTCAGGGAATGTGTTTTTCTTTAATGGATCTATGATTACTTGGCACTCTCAGAAGCAATAAACTATTGCATTGTCTACATGTGAGGCATAGTTTATGGCTGCAACTTCTGCAGTTTGTCAGGCTATATGGTTGAATGGTTTGATTGAAGAGATTACCGGAAGTAAATATGCAGTGGTTCCTTTGTTTGTTTATAGTAAGTCGGCTATTGCATTGATGAGAAATCCAGTATTTCATGGTAGGAGTAAACACCTTAACACGAGGTATCATTTTATTAGAGAGTGTATAGAGAATAATCAAATTCGTGTTGATTTCATTGGGAGTAGTTTATAGCGGGCAGATGTGCTAACCAAAGCTTTGCCAAGGCTAAGGTTTGTTGAAATAAGAATCATGCTTGGAGTTGAAGATTTGAAAGAATAAAATTTAGAATTAAAGGGGAGTATTGTTGGAGGATTGTTGTTGTAATTCTAGATTTCATAAGGGCATATAGTGTAAAAAGTTTGTTAGTTGGTTAGTTAGTGTGTATTAGTATAAATGTGCTAATAAGTTGTAATTGAGATCATTCATTTTTCAATACACGTTCATATTTGATTCTTGGTACATGAAACTTAACTACAACAAAGGCAGATTCCAATAATGCATATGTCAACCAATTTGAATACAAAACTAAAATTAATCACACGAATGTTTGCATTTTAAGTTACTTTAGATCTTTTTCCTATTTTAAAATTGTAACTTTTTAATAGTGTGTGCAAAATTGGAAGTCTTACATGTGAAATCCTAGCTGCAATCGAGGAGGGGTGGAAGTCGGGTTGATTTGACATAGAAGTCATCGCCATTGATGCCACGCTAAACGCAAGAGCAACCCCAAATAGTGGAAGTTACCCTAAAAGCGCAAGAAAACGTGCCATCCTCATCGCTAGAAACCACCGCCATCTTCGCGTACCATCGGCAACATCAGTCATCATCAAGCTGAGGTTGGTAATGGTGTTTGGTTTTTCGTTCTTAAGATTGTGATTTTCATCTAATCTTTTAAATTTCTCAAGTAAGATCCCTGGTATTTCACTTACAACAATCTTACAAAAAGAAATAAATCGTACACTCTCACAAATAAATGAATTGGACAATTATTAATTTACATGATGAATTAGTATGCACCATTTAAATTAAAGGATTATTGCAATATAATTTTTAATAATAGTAAACTGAATCAAATCAACAAATTCTATTAGTGTTAGAACCGGGCTTAATACATACGAAGTGGAAAATATTAGACGAGAAAACAAAAGAGTAAGAGTTGACCAACATAGTATACGCCTAGGTCATAGTAGTCTATGTCTAATTGTCTAAAATACCATTTGATGTTCAATAGGCGTATTACATAAGGGTTTTGGCATACCAAGTGGAAACCCGACGTATTCTACACTTAAGGGGTGTGTTATACGCTGTGTTGACAAATGTATATGAGTTAAGTCTGTTTTAGACGGCTATTTAAGCAATGAAGATAGGGTTTTGATGGAAACCCACCCTTGGGGGGATGGAGGACGAATAGAGACAATGAGGGAAGTTTCTTAGCTAATTTTAATGGAGATTCTGGTAGTGATAACACTTACGATTTATGTTTCTATCAATGGCTAAACTTCTCTATGATCACAATCGTAGTGACAACATTTAAGAATTATGCTTTTATCAATGGCTAAACTTCTCTATGATCACTATCAAGTTTAAGTTTTAGATTATGCAAATGTATTTAACTTGATTTATAAACATTGCTTAAACTTTAACGAATTCCTATTATTTTAATAGTGAATAATTTGAGTGTGCTTATATGATAAGAGTTTGTATTTTACTTTTCTTTTGAATAAAAATTTTCTTCTTTTCTTAATTCAATTGACAATCCATCAGTCTGTGTTCTATTAATTATTAACCATCAAAACTAGATCCTTAAAAATTAGATGGATTTTCATTTACATGAAATCTTTGTATGTGTTCTTATTTGGTTACAGATTTTAAGGTCAACATGGTTGCATACATTTATCTTGTATTATTCCTTCATTGCAAATAGGATAGTTGCTTAGATAAGATCCTAGTATGTGTTTTTTATTGGTTTAGAATCACCAAGTCAGCATAAACAGAGTCCTTAGTCTTGTAATCGTCCTATAAGCCAAAACATTTATAAAAGTTTTCAACTAGGTAAATAAATCATGTTTTACATAATGCTATCAATTTTGAAACCTGGTTGTGATTACTTGTTTCTTATCTTGTATTTTCATGTTTGTATTTTCGTGTTTATTTATTTTCTTAGTTGATTGTATTATAGGTTACTATTAATTTAATTCATTCAATCAAAGCTTTAAGTTTAAAAGTTTACTCTTTAAAATCAAACTTGACGTGTAATATTAACGACTTACACTGTATATCTATTTAGGTTAATTAGATTTTGAATGACCAAAACAACACATAATCAACAATCACACAACATTTTACAATTAATAAGTAAAAGGAAAACGTACATAAATCATCTAATATGAAAAAACCAATTTGAGCAATAGTTAGGTTTTAATATATGTGTTTTGACCACAGTCATTTCAGGTATTTGCAATCAGGTCATCTGAAACTTCTTTTCAGTATGTGTTGCATAGGGTACAACCATGGGATGCAGCCACCTACCACCGTCTTTATCCTTCTTTCTTGGTCCCGATTGAGGAGGCGGTGTTGGTGCTTTGCCCCACTGTTGGTTAGCGGTGGTGCTAATGCTCAATCAACGCCATCTTCAGGTGATTGTTGCCTCTCGAGGTTTAATTAGGTTGCCTGTCGATTGACAGTCATCACGGTGCTATATATTGGTTGATTGCTACTATCACAACACCGATTTGCTTGGTCTGTCGGTCGTGTTAGTGGTATCTTGGTCCCATCGCCACCGGATCTGAACTTGCATGGAGTTTCTTAGTGGTAGCGGTGTCACTTTGGCGATGTTAGCCCCCGGTTGTTGTTCTCCGGTCGGTGTATATTCTACCTTATCGAATTTGTTTTATCTGGGCATCTCTAACCCTTACCATTGTCACTGGCGGCAGCTTGTTGCAGCTGTGAGGTTGAGGGTGGGTGGTGATGTTGGTGATGGTGATCTGGTTGGGTTGACCGGTGTCAATGATGATGAGGTTTGTCTCATCTAAAACTGTTTCTGTTTAGGCATGTTGTGATGTCGATGACGACGAGTCGTTGCTCATCCGAGACTAACCGTGTATGGGTATGTTATCAGTGTTTTGTACAAGTGCAAGACAAGTGTTGGTTGTCATGGATTTGCAGTCGTTTACGGCATGCAACCACAACCAAATAGTAGTTCTAACCTAGTTAGTAGAAGATTATTATTAATGTCAACCGTTTGTAATTTCGGTGTATATTTGGCGATGATTGTATTCGAATAAATACATCTGTTACCGTGGCATGGCAACTTGATGTGGTTTGTAACTGTAACTAGATTTAGGTTCTGAGTTAACTGTTTGTCTGTGATGCACACACTACTATGACGAAATATTTGATCCAACCGCTAACAGTCTGTCCATCTAGACATGGCCAAAAAAACCGGTTCGGGAACCGGTTCGGCCAAAAAAACCGGAACCGGTTTTTGGCCCAAACCGGTTCCAACCCGGTCCCGAACCGACGGTTCCTGTGCGGTTTCCCTTTTCAAAATTCCAAACCGGTTTCAACCCGAACCGGTTTTCAAACCGGTTCCAACCCGGTTCCAAACCGGTTTTCAAACCGGTACCTCAAACCGGTTTTCAAACCGGTTACCGTTACCCAACGGCTATATAGCCGTTTGTACCCATTTTGACCGTTTTTTGATGTTTTTTTACCATTATACCCCCACTAGGTTAGTATATATATGTATTTGATGTTTTGGTTGAATCACAACAACTTATAACACTCTCTACTCTCAAAAATCTCAAAAACGCTCAAACGCTCTCTACAAACAATCTCTACTCGTTGTAAACGCTCTCCAGAACGCTCTCACGAAAATCCTTGAAATGGCTTCAACAAGTGCTCAATCTTCCGTTGGTTATGAAGCGTCTTCAAACAACGTGGTGGTAGCAATCCTTCCTACGAATAGGAACCCCGAAGTATGGTGCAATTACGATTTATGTCAAATGACTAGCGGTCCAAACAAGGCTCGTTGCAAGTTTTGTCATAAGTTTTTCAAAAAAGATGCAAACACAACGTTGAAAAACCATATTGCAAATAAATATTGTAAAGCGTTAAAAGGTGAACCTTCTCAAGGTCAAGCTTCGATGACAAACGAAGGAAATATTTGGGCTTATAACGTTGATGCGGTTCGAGAGCAAATGGTGCAATTTGTAATTCAAGAAAGCTTGACATTCAAACATTTCGACAACGAACGTTTGACTCGACTCATTCAACGAACTCTCCAACCACGTTACACCAATGTAAGTTGTGCTACTCTTCGAAGAGATTGTTTAAAAATGTGGAAAAAGGCTAAAAATGAATTAATATCTTATTTTGAAAATTTACAAACCGGTGTTAACTTAACTAGTGATGTTTGGTCGACACCTCACGGTTCACCGGACTCGTACATTTGTGTCACCGCCCATTGGGTTGAAACCGATTCGTGGCAAATGATGAAACGTACGATTGCGTTTGAATTGTTTGATTATCCTCACGCCGGCCAAAACATTTTTTATGTTATTGATAAAGTTATTCAAACGTATAAATTAGAAAACAAAATATTTTCTATATCTTTTGATAATGCGTCAAACAACACTCTTGCGATAGATCATTTGAAATTAAAATATAAACCAATATGTGAGGGTGTGTTTTTCATAGTCGATGTGTTGCGCACATCATAAACTTAGCCGTTCAAGACGGTTTAAAAACGATTGAGGCCCAAAAAGATTGTTTTAAAAGAATGTTACGTGATATTTTTAGTAATAACCAAAGATATACTAAATATCGCAAGTTTTGTAAAGACGCAAATACTAAATGTTTAGGTCCGAATTGGGACGTACCAACACATGGAATTCCACATGTAACATGTTTGAAAAGGCTATAGAACAAAAAGAAAGTTTAATAGCCTTTCATAATAGTTTGGTAAGTTGGGGAAAGGCAAATTCTTACCATCCATCGGGTTGGGCCATCATCGAAGAAGTAACAAAAATGCTTCAAGTTTTTAAAAATGCAACTACATGTCTTTCTGGAGTTTATTACCCAACGAGTCCGTTGGTACTTTACCAAATTTATTTAATGACTTCAAAATTAAATGAATTGTCGTGTTGGGGTAGACCTTATTCCGATATGATACCCCCAATGAAAGAAAAACTTAAAAAGTATTTTGAAGAAATGTCTCCCGTTATTACATGTGTCGCAGCTTTAAACCCTTGTTTAAACAAGTCGGGGGTTGAAACTTTACTTGATAAAATTACTTTTAGTTTGGATTTAGAAGTTGGTAAACTAATGTATAGTAAAACTTTAAAAGCTAATTTCAACAAACAATTACAACAAATATATGATGTTTATTTATTAAAATACGGGGAAACATCACAAATCCATGATGCTTTAAGGCATGCGGCAAATGACGAAAGTTCGAATGATCCAATGTTTGATTTATATAATACTTTAAGGGATGAATGTAATAAACGTCAACGTGGTGACACTCCGAGTAGTGAACTCGGGAAGTATGGTCTTACAAACTTTTTATCGACCATGACTCCACATGAATTTAAAAATTTTGACTTGTTGGCTTGGTGGAAAGGTAAGGAAGATCAATTTCCCATCCTATCCATCATGGCCCGAGATTTACTAACCGTCCAAGCTTCTACGGTAGCTTCGGAATCTGCTTTTTCTGTTAGTGGCAGGGTTATATCAATAAGACGAACTCGACTCACTCCACAAGCAGTTGAAATGTCAATTTGCTTGAAAGATTATTTGGATGCCGCGGAAAGAGTACAAGACAAACGTTCACTTGAAGGAGAACTGGAATACTAAGCAAAATTATACGAGGACGAGGTAGAGAGCGGATTGACACCAGGAATGACTGATGATGAAGCGGCATATGATACCTACCTTCGTAACAGTTCCGGTTCTGGTGGCGAGGAATAAACGTACAAGTATAATACGAACGAAGAAACGACTATGTTAAATGTTTAGTTTTAAATGTTTAAATTATTTAAATGTTATAAATTGTTATAAATGTTTAAATGTTATAAATTGTTTAAATTGTTTATAAATGTTATAAATTGTTAAAATGCTTAAATTGTTTATAAATGTTATATAAATTATATAAAATGTTATAAATTGTTTAAATTATATAAATGTTATAAATGTTTATGTTTTGATTAAAAGTTTAAAATTTAATTTCAATACAACAAAAATCTAAATTTTCAAAAAAAATAAATAAATAAATAAACCGGTTTGGGCCGAACCGGTTTGGGCCCGAACCGGTTCCAAACCGACCCAAACCGGTTTGACTGGTTTGGGATTTTATAGTTTGAAACCGGTTTGAACCCGAACCGGTTTCGGGCCAAACCGGTTTTGACCTACTTTGACCAAGGCCCAAAAACCAGTTTGTACACCTCTATGTCCATCACACGCGCAATGCGCGTGTATGGATTTAAAGACTAGTTAATTTATATGAACAATCCTATGTTACATTGATATAAGGAAAATTATATTTTAATAATTTAAACTATAAACTATTATTCAATATTAATCTCAACTAACAATTTGACCAACATTAATCCCAACTTTCGATTGTGTTACTAATAACAATCTCAATTTAACTATTCGTTAACTACGTTAGTTTTTTATAACGTATCACATGACGTGGCTCGTGACGTGATGTATAACATAGTTATAATGAAACAAATAAATATATTAATCGGTTCTTTTATTATAAAAGATAATCTTCTAAAGTTATTTAACGTAACGCTTTTTTCGTTGGTTGAGTAGCTTATAGACAAAAAGACGCAAGAAGTGAGTGACATATTTATACATATTTTCTTAATTATGTAATACACCATGTCATACATGTCACTAGCAACTCACGTGCCACGTTATCAAAAACTAACGGAGTAATTAACAGACAATTAGACTGGACTGTTATTGATAACAAAATTGAAAGTCGGGATTAATCCTAGAAAAATTGTTAGTGGGTTTAATATTAACCAATAGTCAATAGTTTGGATTATTAAAATCCAATTTTCTTTGATATAAAAATAATTAGCGTTTTGATAGAACTAAATATAAATTCAATTAATATTTAAATACCTTTAAATATAAGTATTGGACCCAATTCGAATAACATATATCCTCAGAAATTGGATTGTAAAAATGCCATTAAAAAAATATCTCCAAATATACGAGGTGTCTTAATTCTAAACCACATCAACTAAATTACTTGAACCGTTTTTCGTACAAACTAGTGAAAGTTCATATTTTTTTAATTTCATCTTCAATAACTAAAATTTGTCCATGAGTTTCTTACAATTAATAAATTAGTTTTGTGAAAACATGTATAATAAATAAACATAAATCATACACCACCTATTATGCATGCATCTTGACCTCCTTTCCTTTTTATTAATTACCGGTTTACCTCCATCGTCTTCTTCAATTCCTTCATAATTTTCCGATCATCTTCCTCTTCATGATATTCTTGTTTCCTTCAAATCAATCCTCAATCATCCCCTCTGAATTTAAGACCTCCAATTCTACAATCATGATCGAATAAACACGCGATATTGTGTTCATTAATCACATAACCAAAACCACCATGAGAAACTCACCGGCAGGAGACCTCACGGCGAATTCATACAATGATGCCAATGTACCACGCCAAAGGCCCGCCGGCAAGTTTACAAACAACAACGATCAACGTCCGAAGGACATGGTGGACGAATTATCCTTCCGCCTAAGAAACATGTCAGACAGCAATATTCCTCCGCAGTTGGAGGATATAGATTCTCCAACTGAGGAGGAAACGCCTCAAAGAGATTATTCATACACATCGCGTATGTTCTTCGGGGCTTCAACCTCCCACCAAATGTCCCCATTAACAAGGTCCCCATGGGCGTCGTATGTAGAAAGATCAGCAACGGATTGCTCTGATGCTAATTCTAACTACACTGGTCTAATGGCTTCCCTCGTCAGAGAAGAGGGAAACATATACTCGCTAGCAGCATCCGGTGATTTATTATACACCGGATCTGATAGCAAGAACATCCGTGTTTGGAAGAACCATAAGGAATTCTCATGGTTCAAATCCAATAGCGGACTGGTCAAATCCATCGTGATAGCTGGTGAGAAAATATTCACCGGCCATCAGGATGGGAAAATTAGGGTTTGGAGGGTATCCGCCAAGAACCCTAGCGTCCACAAACGCGTGGGGACGTTACCAACCTTCAAATCCGTCGTCAAGAAATCAATGAAACCGAAGAATTACACCGAAGTACGCGGTAGCCATAAGAACATATGGATCAAACACTTCGACGCGATTTCGAGCTTAAGTTTAAGCGAAGATCAATCACTTTTGTACTCAGGTTCATGGGACACAACGGTGAAGGTGTGGAGTGTATCAGACTTCAAGTGTTTAGAATCAATAACAGCACACGAAGATGCGATCAACTCGGTCGTGGCGGGATTCGATGGCATGGTGTTCTCCGGCTCAGCGGACGGGACGGTAAAGGCATGGCGAAGGGAATATGAGGGGAAGAGAACAAAGCATTTCTTCATAGACAACATATTGAAACAAGAATGCGCGGTGACGTCGTTGATTATTAACCATGCAGGGACGGTGGTTTACGGCGGTTCGTCGGACGGAGTGCTTCATTTCTGGGACCGAGAGCGGTTGTTGGGCGGAGGTGGGCGGTTGAAAGGGCATAAACTGGCGGTGTTGTGTCTTGCCACAGTGGATAATATGGTGTTTAGTGGTTCAGCGGATACGAACATATGTGTGTGGAGGAGAGAGAAAAGTGGAGAGCACAAGTGTTTGTGTGTGTTGAGTGGGCATACGGGGCCAGTGAAGTGTTTGGCGGTGGAGGATGAGCGGCGGGCGGCAGCAAGTGGGCGGAGCCGGTGGACGGTGTATAGTGGGAGTTTGGATAAGTCGGTGAAGATATGGAGGGTGACGGTGGATACGGGGGAGGGGGAGAGGTGGCAGCCACCGTGTGTGCCGCCTAGTGGGTCTGCACGGGCTAGAAGCTCTTCTGGGCAAATGTTTTCTCGTATGCGAGAATGAGTTGATGTAATGTGATGTAACGTGAAGTATAAATTGTTGTAAATTAATATATTGTTTTATGTTTTTAAATGAGTTTGGTATAGATTAATTCTACTCCATGCGGGATTTGTTATAAAATTTGTTACTAGAATAGTCATAAATTGCCAACGGTTAGGTTGTGGTGACGTACATTAACGTTACGATGCTTGTATAACGACTTTTATCGAGCATCGTTATAGAGCGCGATGAACGTTCAATGTCACCATATGGTTATGGTTAAGCGCCATAAACCTAATGTAATCCTATAGGACTCTTTCATGATTCATTCATTTGTGACAAAAAGGCAAAAATCCACAATTTCGGATACAAACAAATTTTGTCGATATGCATGGGTACAACATTTTTTATATACAAGCAACTTTACACCACAACAATGGGGATAAAATAATGTTAACATGACTAATTCTCTACCACAAATTCGGTAGTGAAAAATGCAATTAGTTAGGTGCTTATGTTTGATTTCACCATTTGGGAACAATCATCCTGTTTACATTTTTAATGGATATATATTACTCTACGAATTGGGGAAAACTCATCTCAAACGTTTCAATTTTCATAAGTTCATTACATATAATTGTGCACATTTAGACTTACATAAATGCCCATGTATATCACATTGAATCCGGACGTATCTTTTTCTATTGTTTCCCGAACTGTTAGATTTCGATGGATCACCGTTAGATTTTCTGAACTGTTAGATTTCGATGGATCACCGTTAGACTTTCTGTTGGGTTTTTCACGACTTTGGTTCTGGTCCAAGTACATGAGCCCTTTTCATGCCTTTGTAACCTATATGAGCACCATTGGAAGTGTTAAATGGAAAAGATTTGCTAATAAACAATTTATGGTGCACAACTAGAAGAAAAAAAGAAAAAAATAAAACATTTGCTACGCACTTCTGCGTCGCAAAATGAAATTTATAACACATTTGCCACAATAATCACGTGTCAGATAAATGCTCGTAGGAAACAGCTTGTGACGCTTTTCCTACGCAATATGCGACTCTTCTATAACAGAAATTATGTGTCGAAGTTTGCTACGCATTTCATTTTCACCATTATAATTGTTATTCTTATGTTAACAAGGATTTAAAAATCAGTAGATCTACTATTTATTCGATCTAGGCTACAATATTTATAGAAAATTAATAGATCTACCACTTTTGTCTTCAACACTTAACAAGTTCTTCGAAAGCTTGTAATCTTCCAACAATTTATTCAATCTTTAGAGTTTTAATATCTACAATTTGCTCAATCGATGCTATAATGTTTATAAAACATGTTGGCATGCATGTAAGGAATTTTCTCACCAACTTATGTTCTTCAACCGGTTTTCAAAGGGAGGCGTGACGAGGCCAGATAGTCTCTTGGAAAAGTCATTAATGGAATCAGTATTCTTCGTATTCGTAGCTTCAAACTCGGTTGTTAGGGTTTGTAGACGTGCTTCTACAACCCTTTCTTCAACATTATGGGCTCGGGGAATGGGCGAGCCAAGATTAAAGGGTATAACGGTTGATGTCTTTGAACAATGTTCTACTTTATTTTCTATCATTTCATTAACATCATAACCTTTATGAGTTCTATTGTTATTTTGTTACAATTGAGAAGATTTGCGTGTTATATGTAGTAAAACACAAATGAGAATACTACAATTAATTTATTTATCAGCTTTTAAATTTGTCCACTGAATTTTGTTTAGTTTTAACTTTGGTCACATGCATTCTGGGCACATGCATCTATGTGAAATAGAAAGATAAATAAGAGATTTATGTAATAAAACATGAAAATTTACGTAAAATGTTAAACTGAAAGTTTTAATTTTAATCGAAAGTATTTTAGAGCAGGGTCACCGAACTATTTACGATGAAACTTTATTCTACGGAGTTTGGCCACTAGAGTTTAGTATTTTATCTTTTGTCCACAGATTTGTTTTTTGAATTTGATCACTAATATTTAGAATCTTATAGTTTGGCTAACGATTTGATTTTTTACTTCGGTCACTAAATTTAAGATTTTTGAGTTTAGCCACTAAATAGTTATAGTAAAGTTTTATTTTTTTGAGTTTGGCCACTAAAATTTAGTATTTTTGAGTTCACCACCAAAGTTAGATTTTATAGTTTCTGATGAGCCGGATAGATAACGACCAAAGTAACGCAGCGTTGCGTATGGGAAAATTGATCGGAGTCACGTCGCATAGCACGTGAGTTTGGCCACTAAAGTTTAAAATCTTAGAATTTAGCCATTAGGCTATTAGTAGTGAAGTTTTTATTTTTCGAGTTTGGCCACTAAAATTTAGTATAATTAAGTTTCGCCACCAAATGTCAATTTCAAGGTTTTTGACGAGCCAATAACAACCAAAGTAAGGCACCGTTGCATGTCAAAAAAATTGATCAGACTCCCGTAACATAGCGCGTGAAAAAAAAAACTAGTTTTTATAATTTATCATCACTAGATTTCTATCAAGTGGACATGAAATTCTCTCTCCTACAAACCATGAATGCCACGTGGCAATACACAAAACCATCAAAAACAACTCCAAATCAGCCAATGAACACCATCTTATCCTATCTGCTTATCTTGCTCAAGTCAAGCCCACCACACAAATCATGTCTTACATCAATCCAACTGTCTGCAACTACTTACTAGAATCACACTTCACAACAACACACTCTTTTAACAAACAAAAAACACAGGTGAACTGAGGTTTGCAAGATTACAACAATGGCAGCTTCATTACAAGCAGCTGCTACATTCATGCAGCCAACCAAGGTCGGTCACTCGAACCGGTTGCAGCTCAAGTCTTCCCAGAGCCTCTGCAGGGCCTTCGGTGTCGAGCCGGCTGCAGCCCGGGTCACCTGCTCCATCCAAACTGATCTCAAGGAGTTTGCCCAGAGATGCACCGATGCAGCCAAGATCGCTGGCTTCGCTCTTGCGACTTCTGCCCTCGTTGTTTCGGTATATTTCTCGCGCTCTTGATCTTATTATTCAAATTGTTACTAAAGGAGTCTGACAGTATCATGGTGTGTAGAAAATGTGTTCCTCAAATGGTTGTAAAAATCTCTATGCGCTAGTCGGGCGGTGGGATAGCGGCTATGGACTAATTGGGATTAATTGGATAGGAATATTATATGTTATTTTTTGAATTTAAAAATATATATACAATATTTTCAAAATTATATATATAATTTTTTAATTTTGACTGATTTTCTCAGATTTTTTGCCGATTTTGATCAAATTTTGAAAATTTGACTGATTTTTTACTGATTTTGATCTTTGACTGATTAATTGAGCAATTAGCTGAAAAGATCAGTTGGTGACCAATTACCGATTAATCGGTGCAAGGCACTGATTTTTGCAACACACTTCCTCTGTAAGTGGTTCAGGGTTCTAGCCTATGGTGGACATTAATATAGATTCATGAGTATGTTTAGTTAGATAGCGTGCGAATTAACTGTTGAAAAAAAAAGAGTAGAAATAAAAAAAATTCAAATTTTTGATCTTATTGATCAAATGGTTGATGTTGAAACAGGGTGCAAGTGCTGAAGGAAGTCCAAAAAGATTGACTTTTGATGAAATCCAAAGTAAGACTTACATGGAAGTCAAAGGAACAGGTACAGCTAACCAGTGTCCAACCATTGAAGGTGGAGTCAACGGCTTTGCGGTCAAGCCCGGGAAGTACAATGCCAAGAAGTTCTGCTTAGAGCCCACATCTTTCACGGTTAAAGCCGAGGGTGTGAGCAAGAACTCTGCACCCGAGTTCCAAAAGACCAAACTGATGACCCGTTTGACCTACACCCTTGACGAAATCGAGGGCCCGTTGGAAGTGTCCCCTGATGGCACCATCAAGTTTGAAGAAAAAGACGGTATTGACTACGCTGCAGTAACCGTTCAGCTGCCTGGTGGTGAACGTGTGCCGTTCCTGTTTACAATCAAACAACTTGTAGCATCAGGTCCACCTGAGAACTTTGGTGGGGAGTTTCTAGTGCCATCTTACAGAGGTTCATCTTTCCTTGACCCAAAGGGCCGAGGTGGGTCCACAGGTTATGACAATGCGGTTGCTCTGCCAGCCGGTGGGCGAGGAGATGAGGAGGAACTTGTTAAGGAGAATGTTAAGAATGCTGCATCTTCAACAGGGAAGATCACCTTGAGTGTTACCTCAAGCAAGCCCGAAACTGGTGAGGTGATTGGTGTGTTTGAGAGCATTCAGCCTTCTGATACTGATTTGGGCGCCAAAGCTCCCAAAGATGTGAAAATTCAAGGTGTTTGGTATGCTCAGTTGGAATGATAAAAGAGTGTGTTTTTAACTCGAATTGTATTTCTTTGTCTTGGATATGGTTTTGTGATCAATCATAAAAATATGGTGTTTTGAGAACTTCTCCGACCGCCAATCAGTATTATCTTGCTTGAATGTTATAAAAAACGATTCCAATCAATGCAATGGTAAATGTTATAGGATACAAAGGTCACCAAAAATCTTTACAAGAACAATGTCCATCTGTAAAATGATGAAACCTTAATGAATCTCTCACAACTATAGTCACACCGACAATTTTTGCCATAAACTTGATGGCATTATGGCAATCCCCACAAATCCTCAAGTTTTTAAACACAGTGATCGATGATTTACCGTTCAAATTCATCAATCCAAAAGCCACAGCAAGTTTCTCACTGTGATTGCACAACATGTCTTCTTTCTCCTCACAATCAAGATCTTGGAGAACAAACTCTGTGTCGGGCAAGTACCCAGCTTGCCTCATTTTTTCGCTCATGCTACTCAAGAACTTGTAAATGTCATCACTGTGTTCGTTGGTCTTGTCACCGACAACAAAAGTGTGTACCTTGTTCTTGACTTGTACCCAACTACAACCGGGCTCTTTCTTGATGCCTTTATCTCTCATTAACTTTCTAGTTTCTGATGCTTCTCCCCATAGTCTAGCATTAACAAAGATGTTAGATAATAAAACATAATTTCCAGCATTGTGTGGCTCGATCTCAAACAACCGATTTGCTGCAATTCGTGCCAAATCAACATTCTTATACACTCTGCAAGCACCAAGCAGGGCGCCCCAAGCAGAAGCAGTTGGTTCAATTACCATATCTTGTATGAACCGATATGCCTCTTCTAAACGACCTGCACGGCTCAGAATGTCCACCACACATGAGTGATGCTCAGCATCTGGTTCAATCATATGAACCCGGCTCATTGAGTTGAAAACAAACAGACCTTCATCTACTAACCGTGAGTGGCTACAACCAGAAAGAACCCCTGTGAAAGTAACCGCATTGGGTTTGACACCTGAGCTCAGCATTTCATTAAAGAGCATCAAGGCTTCGTTTCCATTCCCGTGCATTGAGTTTGCAATAATCATCGTGTTCCAAGCAACAGTATCTTTTCTGGATATCATCTCAAAAGTCTTTTGAGAAATTTCAAGTTTTCCACATTTAGCATACATGAAGACAAGAGCGGTTAACGCTGTTGTGTCGTTTAAGAAACCACGCCTAAAGATATAACCATGAATCTCCTTACCTCCTCGCAAGCTTTCTAAGTTTGTACACGCGGTCAAGACCGCTGTCAATGTAATCTGATTAGGCTTAAACCCCGCGCTTTGCATTTCAGAAAGTAACTCTAATGCTTGTTGTGTTCTCCCAGCCTGCAAACACCCACATATAACAGCATTCCATGATGCATAATTCAACTTTGAGCCTCCAAGTTTCATCCTTTTGAATACATCAAGCGCTTTTGCAGCTTCTCCATTCTCAAAATACGCTGATATCATCACATTATGAGACACAATATCCCTAAAAACCATTCTATTAAACACTAGTTCAGCCTGTTTGATGCATAAGCAAGTCGCGTACATATCCACAAGCGCGCTACTAACAAACACATTCTCCCCAACTCCATTTCTCACCACAAACCCATGTATCTCTCTACCCAAATTCAAACACTTTAAGCTAGAACACGCAGGAAGAATCGAAGAAAGTGAGACCACGTTCGGTCTCACACCACTTAAAACCATCTCTCTAAACGCCTCAAGCCCCTTTCTATGCATCCCACAACTAACATAACAAGAACAAATACAAGTCCAAGAAATCACATCCCTCAACCGCAAATCATCAAACACTCTTTTCGCACCTTCAAGATACTTGCACTTTCCAAACATATCAATCATCGCGTTCCCCAAAAGAAGATCTTGATGAAACCCAAATGCAACAGCATCTTTATGAGCCCTTTGGGCCTCAAGAACATCTCCATACGTCGCACACGCCTTGACAAACGACAAAAGCACAAATTTATCTGGTTGGATTTCCCTATCCCTCAATTGGGTATACAAATTTATAGCCTCTTTTTCAAAACCCCGTCTCGTATAAGCCGATATTAACACCGTCCATGAGTGCAAATCTGGGTCAGTAATTTTATCGAACAGGTGGCGTGCACGCGTTAGATCGTTGGAATCGCAGTATGTTTTGATGAGTTTGAGAGTAAGTTGGGGCGGGAGGTTTGTTGGGAGCTTTGGTAACATTTGATTGAGCGATTGCATACAAGTTTATGAGAGTTAATAAGGCAGTTGAGGTTGTTTGAAACACCGTTTTGGTGGCGATAGGTTGTGTTATAACGATATTAACGGTATAATAATATTAAGAACATACGTTGGGCCCCCGGCCCTAAATTAAGTTTCTATTTTGGTAACTCGTTGGGCCCAATTGAACGAAGTTTACATAAAAGTTTAGTAAACTACAGTGGAATTGTAAGTTACAATAATTTTTTAACTGCACGTTGCGGCCTAACAATTTAAATACAGAAATTTGAACCTAAAAAGTATAAAAAAAAAAGTAAACGAAGATGCAAGAAAATATTTTATTATTTTACAGGATGTTATTCTAGTTTTCTTTTCATGTTTCCCCATTTTTTCAAATTAATTAATTTATTTATATTTCATGTTCTATAATTTAACTTAACAAATACATAAAAAATAATAATAGTAAAGCAACAAAAATACTTAAAATTAAAATGCAAGAAAATATTTATTAATAAAATAAAACTAGTGATTTATTTTTTTTGATTAATACAAATGCTCCAAACTAGTGTTTAAATTGCTTTTTTTTATTTTTTAAATGTAACGTTCAGAAAGACGGTTGGTCACGGCCAAAAAAATAGGAAGATAATGATCGTTGAATATTCATCAGGTCGAGGCAATAGTTCTTCACTGGGTTGGGGGATGTTATTCCCACATGGGGCTAGCACCCTCCCCCTGTCACGTCTTCATGCCATCTTAGAGTAAGAGGGTGTTTGGACTAGCTTTTTTAATAAAGCTTATAGTTTTTTTTTATAAAATAAGCTCAATTTAGTGTTTGATTTAGCTCTTTAAGCTTATGCTTATTAGCTTATATAAGCTAATTTGAAGAAGCTAACTTGAAGATAGTTTTTTAGCTTATTTGAATAAGCTTATTTGTGTAAGGGTGTAAATTACTCATTTACCCTCAAATGATAGTGATTAATAATTATTGAAGCAACTTATTACTATAACCTTATGTTTTACTTAACTTTTTATATAAGTAATATTATTTATTTTATTCATTATAGATAAATATTACATTGTTGATGCTGGATATCCAAATACTAAAGGTTATCTTGCTCCATATAAAGGAACCAACATTCGTTATCATATACCAAGTTTTCGTCGTGGAAAAACGGTTGCTTGTCGTGCTCCTAGAGGACCTAAAGAGATATTTAACTACCATCATTCATCGTTGAGAAATGTCATTGAATGAACTTTTGGAGTATGGAATGCTAGATAAGAGATATTACAACATATGCATGTCAATTACACCTACGAGACACAAGTGAAGATCATGCTAGCATCAATGACAATTTATAATTATATTAGAAGAAAATATACATGTGATGAAGGATTTAACAAGGCACAACAAGAATTTTATACTCCAAATAATGGTATTGATAATCGAGGATCTAGTGAAATTAATGAAATAGATGAAGATACAAGTACACAACGTATAATAGATGATTTATACAAGAGTGCAGTTATGATTGCATGAGATCTAACCAAATCAAGATGAATGTTTATTGAATATTAATGTATTTTTGTAGAAGTTCTACGTCATTCTCGATATAAATTTATCCAAAAATGATGGTATAACTCATAAAAACAAAGTAGATACATATAAAATATAGGTTATGTGATAATATGTAACCATGTCTCTTTTGGTCATTTTACCAACATAAGCTAAATAACAAAAACTAACACAAACACTTAAAAAGAGCTTATCAACTTGTAAAATATAACCTAATCCAAACACTTAAAAAGAGCTTATCAAATATTAGAAAATAAGCTATAAGCTACTTTAAAATATAAGCATAATTAAAAAATAAAAGCTAAGCCAAACACCCCTAAGGTGTGTGAATTTCATTATAATATTTGTACTCAACAACCACATAGATATAGGGGTGTGTATGGATAGGTTCGGGCTTAGACCGAAAATCAATTTTTCGGTTTATAGCTTGTTAAAATATGGTGTTTGTGAAATTCATTATATTATAATATTTATGTACTCACTAATCATATAGATGTGTGGGTGTACATGTGTTGGTTTGATTCGGTTTTGGTTTTTTCAGTTTTAAAAACTGGGCTTGGATTTTGGGCCTCAAATTGCGTGTATAAGCCTGACTAACTGATAATAACCAACTTAATTGTTAACACATATCACTTAGCAAGACCTTATTTTGCGGCTTTAAACTACTCTTAACTATGTTAATTTGAATATGAGTAGTTTACAAAAAATATATCTGTTAACTTTGCATAATATATATACAAGCATTAAGGATGAAATATACATAAATTAGTTGTCCTCCAGAACATCACACAATAGATTAAAAGGGATCGGTTCGATTCCGTTATTTTTGTTTTTGTTGACATATAAAACCAAAAACGAATCGAAGTATCAGTTATGATGAAAGCTAAAAACCGAATCATCGGCTATTCATTTGGTTCGGTTTCTTTGGGTTGGTTTTTCTAGTCATTTTGGTTAGGCGACGTTTTTTGGTTTCCAATCGACCCAAATGGAAGCCCGTTCAACTATACGATATCAGATCGGTTATGTTTAGAGTTTTCGACAGCTAGTTCCCGTCCAACGGTCTAACCGACTGGATCGATCTAGTTTCCAAGACGACGATCGACTAAGTAATTTGAAAACAAGAAGAACATCCATAACTTATACATGTGTAAGTTGTAACTCTTAATGTCACATTATAAAACTCATAAATTAACATGTATATCAAATGTAAGTTGTTAGAAACTTCTTTAAAAAGTTAAAAACCTTTTCTAAAATACCCAAAACGAATCCCATTTCTTATAATGTCATTATTAATTTGTTGGATCGATTAACCTATAATTGAAACCGTTAGAGATTAATAATACCATAATTGGCAATACATTTTGCCATTTAAGTTCTTAACTAACTGAATTATTCCATAAATAAACTTGCATACATACACGAATATTCTCATCACAAGTTGTTACGCAAGTGGGAATATTAATTATTAAAAGTTAAAAACATAACACAGAATCACTAATCACTATTATAATCAACAACCAACACAACAGAAGAAGAACAACCTAAACTTTCTGTAGTATACTAATCATTAACATTTGTTTAATAATGAAGCATACGTGTGATCGATATAATCACCAGTAATGTACGCATAACGTATGAATCACGACCTTCAATGAACGCATATGGCGCATGGATCACGAGGATGAATCTTGTTGCAGATGCTCAGACAACAACAGATAAGCATGTTGTAAAGAAACATTTATGTATGACAAGAGTCATTGCTGTTGCAGTTTTGTTGTTGTGTTGTCGGTTGTTTGTGAATTATGAACGTGACAACTGATCATATTCTTGTTATTCAGTCAGTTTTGAGAGGAGTTGAATGCATATGGAATCTGAGAGTGTAGATCGATGAATAGATTTATGAAATAAAAATTGAGTTTTTATGGAAAATGAAGAGGATTAATTGGTAGCTAGTGGAGCCTTAGTACAGCTTTGCATGGCAGGTTGCACATGATTTCTTTTCATATGTTATTATATTATTATTATTATTTATATTATTATTATTATTATTATTATTATTATTATTATTATTATTATTATTATTTATTATTATTATTATTATTATTATTATTATTATTATTATTATTATTATTATTATTATTATTATTCAATCTTATTTGATGAAGCTTGTGTTTAAGATCTTGGTAAATGTGACGAGTGAACGGGTTAAAATTTAAAAGGGTTAACTGATTTGTTTGTGTTAAACTCAAGAATGAACAAATTTGTATTGTTTTTGTAATGTGTAAATTATTATTAGACCATGTATTATGATCATCTTTTATTTCATGATCAATAATCTCCCTCAAGTTTCCCCACATCTTTTACGGTTTGATCACCTTTCACTTTTATTTATTTCTCTTTTCCTTTTTAAAACAATTATATAGATATATTAGTTTTAAAATAATTACTTGTTAAACAAAATATAAAATATTTTGATAATATTAGTTAACATTTTAAAAAACATTACATAATGATAAGTGTGTTTTTGTAATTAAAAATTTGTTGTTTTAACTAGGACCATAGTACAACGATTACACATACTCCCTAATGGTCGAAAATGGTTACGTATGATGAAAGAGATGATCGATTAAGTGTAAAAGATGAACGGAAAATTGAGGTCATATAAAAGTGACACATGACACCCAACATATTTGTTTATTATATAGTAAAGGTAGATACAAATATATAGGTATGTATATGGGGTGAACGGAAAATTGAAGTCATATAAAAGTGACACAGGACACCTAACATATTTATTTATTGTATATTAAAGATAGATACAATGATATAGGTACGTATATAGGGTGATTTTCATTTCAGAATATAAAATTATTAGGAGAACAAAACAAAATTGTTTAATTTTTTATTAATACTTAGTATTTCTAGTTTCTATATAAAAATGTGTACATATACAGATAAAATACCACTAAAATAATTTGTTTTATATGTTTTTAAATTTTTAAATGTTACCTAGACGTATCTAGGTAATATAACCTATACATAATTTGCGCATATGTAGGTTCAATAAATAAAATTTATTCATATATATATTTTTAATTTTCAAGATAGATAAATATCGCTTTTTAATATTTTTATTATTATTGGAAAAGATTTTAAATTAAAAAATGAAGGATTATTTTAATCTCTTTGTTATCACAAAACAAAACCACTGTGTTATGCATAAAATCCTTCAATACGTATGTATATACATTTTTATGCTTTTGTGTATTAATAGAAGGCAAGTGAGCAAATAAATTAAAAAATCCTAAAACAAAATTTTTTTCATAAGACGATAGAAGAAGAATTCTTACCGTATGACAACTCCACCCCAGGCGGGGACACAACTAGCAATGTTGTTATGTGCGTCATAGTGTTTTTCACGACCCCTCAAATACCATATCAACTTTGCAAGTTTGTGGGGAGAATACACCTGATGATCTTATACTTTTATGCGGCTTGCCGCACACACATAACTATTTGGCTTTGAACACAACGCTTAATTTTTTTTCAAATAAATTTATCGTAATCGTGTTTGAAAATCACACAAAATCGAATGATGTGATATATATATATTCTGAAATTAGCTTCCGATTGAAAAAAGATTTACGAGAGAACGATTCCATGTTGATATGATATTCAACCTTTACGATTTGTGTATCAAATTATCAAAACAAAAAACATTTTGGCCGTCAAAATTATTATCGAACAAATTCCACTTTATGTCGTTCATGATGTGAAAATTATCCTCTATTTTCATAGTATAACTTTAATTTAAAAGTTCCTAGTAAATGTAAAAGGCATTAGAATAGAAACAAGTGTGATTTATAAGCTATATCACTTTTATGTATATATTTTAGTCTGATTGGTTTTACAAGTTGTCCAATATATATGATCATAGTATTCATTAAACAAGTCAGACAAAGCTACGGAGTGCACACTTTTTTAAGTATATTAAGATCTTCGTTATTAGAGCAATGAGTGTTCCAAAGGAGCAACAGGTCCTTGACGGAGATTTGGGAGCAACGGTCTTGATAGCGAGGCCCAAAAGACGGTAACCATGTTCTGAGGGGCAACTCTTAATTTTTTCATCTAATTGTTTGATCATCTAAAAATAAGAATCCCTAACATATCAGTCGTATATTATTAATAATGTGTTTCTAAAACATGTGGCCTACAAAATCATGTGATATGATGAGGAAGGATGGAGGAAGGTACCTAGTGGAATTAAAGACGATTCAAACACACTTTTGTAGAGTGCCACGAAGATGCATTTATATCAAGTTAAAAAGAAAATATCAATCGAGAAGCTTCTAATTACTTTCACATAGATTTAAAGAAAATCACTATTATTAAATCGCCCCTCAAAACATATAACCTGGTTTACAGTAAGAAATCGGGCTATGTCACATTAAAAATATTTTTTTTAAATGTAATAAAGTTCGATTTTATATTAAACAATCAACTTATATATTATGTTTGATTTTTTAAGTATATTCCTAAAAGAGAGCTTTTTTACTAACCAAGTGTTTTATTATAGTTTAGTTTTGTAATGCATTAGAAAAACTACAATAGATGACGCGCAATGCGCGTAATATTTGGGGTCAGATGACGCGCATATACGCGTCAAGGAAGGGGTAGTCACAAATGAAAGATGACACACATATGCGCGTCATACATTTATGACGAGCAAAAGATGACGCGCATTTTATGACAGTCGGTAGATGACATGCATTTTATGACGGTCGGTAGATGACGCGCAATGCGTGTCAAGGAAGGGTAGTCAAATGACAAAATGACGAGCGTGCGCATGTCATCTTTATGAATTTTATGACGCGTTAAGCATGATATGCAATGCCCGTCATAAATTTAGCTGTTTTATAAAATATATATTTTTTATTATAAATTTACCTGCTTTTTTTATAAAATTATAAATCAATTGTCGAATAACAGCAAAACAAAATTCATTTAATTAATGTTGTTCCAGCTTCATTTGCAAATACATAAAGTTCTAAGTTCATTTAATTGTCAAATAATATAGCCCTACACATATATATAATTTGAAACATAACGCGACCAATCTTCACGAACTGCATCTAAATCACCGTCAGTGTATTCAACTTTACCTCCTCCAACCTAAGAAAAAACCAATATCACCAAATTAAACTTGTGAATTTAAACCATCCAAATAAATTAACAACCTCTATTCCACAACTTCTAACAAAATCACCCAAATTTTCAAGTCCCACACATTAAACAAAATTCAACTACTTAGTCACCAAATCAATTAAAAAGCATATATCAACATAAACAGTCATATATGCATATACATCAACTAGACAATCATTTATGCATATAGCGCGGAGCATGCGCGATGTGACGGGACGAACAAAATATAATTGGTGCTAGAAGTGGCATGCTATCATTGTTTCTCTTGTCATCTAATTTAAATGAATTAAACCTGGAGTTTCAATAGCTTTTACTAAAACAAAATATTATAAAAAATAATCAAATTGCATCGGAGCTTGATTTGTAGTTAACAAAATAAAATGGTTATTGGTATCCCAAATAGCAAACTTCAACTTCTAAGACATATTTTACCTTATATCACACCAGCAAGCTGTAACAATGATAAATAATGATGAAATTAAAATACCTCATAATTTAATTCTTCAAAACTGTGCTAAAATATTTAGTATTAGAGCTTTACATTTTTTAATGTTAGCAAACAATGGAAGCAACATGACTAACAAATGGTATAACATCAAAAACAATACAGTTGATGAAATAAAACAGCTTAACAATTATAAATCTTATATAAGCCGTTCTACTGCATTTGAGTAACAGATACAATATACAATCTATAGATAAGTTATCTAAGAATCGCATAGGTTATTATACCCTTAATAAAGGTTATCTTTAATCACATCCCACCTTTTTCAAGAATAAAAGAAAGACCATATATATAAGTTGCTACATGTGCCACACAATTTAAAAGCATATGTTTTGCTTTATTCTTTTCTTTTCTCGACAACTATATTTTGTATTGTTTCAAGAATATATGCGGAGAAACCATCTAAAAACGTGATACGTGTCTTTTAATTTAGCAAGATGTATGTATAAGTCTATACATACACTGACTTTAGTAAACTCGTATATAGTAAAAATATTAATTAAAATAAAATTTATTAATTTAAAATGATATTTTAAGATAAAATTTTATTAAAATCTTTATTATAATAAATGAAATGAAAATTTTGTTTCAAAACAAACGTTTTTTAAAACATAACTTTTTAAAAAGTTTCTTATTATAATTCATAATTTTAATTTTTTTTGTTTATAAAATCTTTACTTTTATAAACATCATTTTCAAATATTTCGTATTCTTGAAAAGTTTGATTTAAAAAATTATATTTTATAAAAACTTATTTTCTTTAATAACATTATTTAAAGGATCTCTTTCTAGATTTATTAAAAAACTATTTTAATCTAAAATAATTAAATAGTATTATTAACAATAAATGTGATTATTTAATAGGATAAAGAAGCGAAAAAATTTAATGAGGTAAAATATGGTATAGTCACGTGTCCCTCATAGTTACTATTTTATTATAGGAGGAAGATTCGCACTCTCACTACACATAATAATAAGCACGTACACAACATATATACAATGCTAGCTTTAGTAAACTCGTCTATTATACAGGTTAAATAAATAAAATATTATATATATTTAAAAATTTTAAATTATAAAACGGTATTCTAAGATAATATGATTGAACTTACATAAAAGTAATGATTATAAATAATAAAACAATGACATCAACTTTTTAAACTAATTTTTACAAAAAAAAAAAAAGAAAAAAAAATCTTTCAAAACAAACAATTTAAAAAATGACATTTTAAAAACTTTCTTATTAAAACTCCCAATTTTAGTTAATTTTTATTTATAAAAAATTTACTTTTAAAAACGCTAATTTTTAAATATTTCATACTTTTAGAAAAGTTTAATGTTTTAGAAAAATTTCTTATTTTTTAAAATTTAATTATTTAGAAATAACAATAGTAAAAAGAACTTTTTCTCAATTTATTTAAAAATATTATTTTTTAATCTAATATAGTATTAGTGATTAATGTAATTATTTATTAGGAGAAAGGGACGGAGAAATTTTGTTGATGAGTAATGTGGTGTTGTCATGTGTCCATTATTATAGTTAGTGTTTTATTATAGTAGAAAGATTATACACTATTACATATTAGTTATGCACCATTATGCATATTTATAACGCAATTTATTATACATGGTTAATTACGCACGCAATACATCGATTTTTATCGATAAAAAACTTTTTGTAAATTATTATTTTTTTACTTCATTCCAAACCATGTCTATAATTACTTATAAACAGTAAAAGTCTAGGGTTCAAGTTTCACTCCGAGCAAACATGTTCAGAGTTGAAACAGTGGATTTTTACAGTTGTGATTTCCTCCTAAAGCGATTGAGGGTGCGGTCTCGCCAAGAAACAGATAGATAAGTCCGATTAAGATACCATTTATTTTTCAAAACATTATCGTATATTTATTGTTAAAATTTTTTTACTTATGACATAACCTTAATTTACATAATAATATCCAAAACTCAAAACATAACACAATCTCTAAATGTTATAAACACAACTCCCTATCTAAAAACTTCACCACTTATCATCAGTGTAATGTAACTTCTCATTTCTCAATAAAAATGTAAAATTACTATTTATTGATTCTCACAGCCTGTCATCCACAACTCACACCCACCCTGGCCCACCTTCGATAATCACACTCCTAAAACCCCATTAAAAATTAATTAACCAATTATTAATCTTTTTATATCATCTGACGTGGACATCTAGCCCATAAATAATTAATAATCATTTCATTCTATATATATACACCAATTACCACCACCACACCACCACAATAATATCATCTTCATCTTCATCTTCTTCAAAACTCTCACAAACAAATGGGAATTTGCAGTTCATGTGATTCAACCGCCATAACCACCGCTAAGCTAATATTACACGACGGAACCCTACAAGAATACCCATATCCAATAAAAGCATCACTTGTTCTACAAAAACATCCTTCAACATTCATATGTAACTCCGATGATATGGAGTTCGACGACGTCGTCTCGGCCGTTCGAGACGACGACGTCTTGCAACCCGGGCAGCTTTACTTTGCGCTACCGATATCGCGGTTGAGGCGGCGGCTGCAGCCCGAGGAGATGGCGGCATTGGCCGTGAAGGCTAGTGCTGCATTGGCTAAAAGTGGGTGTGAGAAATGTGGTAGGAAAAGTGTTTGTTTTAGTGCACCTGTGGGTTCTAGTGGCTATGGTTGCTCGAAGAGCTCGGGTCGGGTGTCGGATGGAGGGAGCCTCGGGTCGAGAAGCGGGAGGAGTGACGGTGGAGGGCGACGGCGGCGTTACTCCACCGGAATGTTGAGTATCATACCGGAGTAGAGATTAATATTCACTACTAGAAAACAAAGTTGTAAACTTGACGGTTTTGCGAAAAAAACTAAAGTTTTCGTGAAACTGTCGCAAACTTTAGAGTTTTCTAGTAGTGAAAAGAGAGCGAAGAAATGATAATTGTGTAAATATTGTATGAGTTTAGTAGATTATATGTCAAAATGGAAGCATTTTTGGGGTGATATATTATTTTCTAGTTTAAATCCTAAAAAAATGAAATCTTGATTAGAAAAAATTACTTTCCTTGCAATTTTACATTATTTTTCATGATTTAGCATCATATTATAGAATAGGTGAACGGAGTGTGTAATCCATTTTTCATGCATTTCGTCCACCATAAACCCATAACATATTCTACGATATGTTGTTCATAAGAGTATAATAAGGATAATTATAAAAGAAACTTGATTAAATTATATTTTCTAATTATTATAAAGATTATTGCAATAACACTAATTATTTTGAACGGAAAAAAGTTAATTTATTGCAATAAACACTAATTAACATACAATATCTCATACATGTTAATTTATTACTTTCCATAGTTTGATCTTCATAGTTATTGATGTCTTATTATTATTTTATTGTTTAATTCCCTTGTAATTCAGTTACACTTTTATATTTAAAAAGATGAATCATGGTTAATAACATATGAAAATCAAATTCTTTTAATAAAATTAAAATTCATACGACTAGATTCAGTCTTGAGTAAAAGTCTAAGATTACGTAAAACAAAGGCAACTTCAAAATTCAACCATCATAACTCCACTCACGGATAAACTGTTGTATGGATTTTAATTTATTTCCCATAGACCAAGACCATGACCACGTTAATTTAATTGTCATTTTCACTTATATATATGTTTTTAATTTTTAATAGATGAGGTAATTGCTGATCTAATTTAACGGTCAAACACCATCGATAATATTGGGTTCATTACAATAAAATAAGAAAAAAGAGCACGAGGAATCTATCTATATATTCAATCATGTAGTCAAAATTGTAGTGATTGAATTAACAATTGTTGACGGAGGAATGTGACGGGAAAGACGATGACATGAAAAGGAAGGGGAGAGGAAAGGGGCATTATATAATAATATTGTTGGAAAAGATTATATGTTGAACTTTATTTTTTTCACTTCAAGAGGTGTATTTATTTGAAAAAGATTAACAAGATATTGAATTATGGTTTGTACATTATGATTTTTATGTTGTTTGAAGGTTAAACGAGTGGTTATATTCTTATATCTAGTCTTGTGCTTAAACGGTTAATGTTTTGGGTTATGGTTTTCGTTTAGATAACACGTGGGCCAATTAGGAGTTTACCATGTGGAGTGCGGTGACGACTCATTGGTAGACATTTTCTCCAAGATAGTATAAGTTCATTTTGTGAATTTGATTTTTCATTTCTTTTTATGAATAGCGAACATGAACACCTTAAATTCTTAGATATTCTTGCTATCAACTTTTCCACTTGAATTTAGTTAAATTTCGTCATCACCTCCGATATACTATCCAAACATTGTTTAGTAGAGGATGTTGTTTGTTTCCTTTTACTCCTGCTAGGTGGGTGAATCTGTTCTTCCTGGCCTTTTAGCTCGTCATCCATGTCGTTGAGGTTAATTTGACAACGAGCATTTGAAGTACCTTGGCTACAAGAGTCCAATATTGGACGATGTTTTTCTCATCTTTGACGATTGAACGATTAATGGTGTTCTCAACCATTTTACGCATTCTCACAATCTTACAAGCTTGTGAATAATTAAACGATTGAACCTTGTTATGAAGATGTTTGATAGATACATTCCTTAGATGATCAGCTTGTTTGTAATGCTTCTTTAGTTGTGCAAATTATTGTAATAAATCACGTTAGATGTTGTCACCTAGTGGTGCGGCCGCAAGTGTGGAGGAGCAGATCATCTTTTATTTGGAGGCTCACGATTGCAAGGGGACTTAACTAAACTGACCATAACTTGATCTAAAAGACTCCGTTTTGAGCATGCGACCAGTCAAACGACTGTTGGTTCGAGGAATACGTTTCTACAAATGGTCGTTGGTGGTTTCAGTCATCGTTTCGGCCCAAAAACGGATTATTTCATGAGTTATTATACTTTTTATCTTGTTTCTAGTTTTTGTTGGACTTTGTTTATGGGACAGTTTTTGGTCCGTTTATGTTTTGAAGCGCATTTGAATTTTGGCTTACTTTTTATATTCATGCAAACACTGAGAAATGATTAGTTTTGAAGTTTATGAAAAATCATTTTCTTCCCATCACAAGTGTGTGATTATCCTGATTGTCTGTATTTTCGTAAATCAACGATATTTAAAAGAATTGTTCATTGTAATCGTTGTGAAAAAACAAGTTTAATTAGTTATCTTGTTTTCCCGTCTACATCACCTAGCCTAATGTCCATCCATTTTGATGTTACTATGCCCATCATATGGCATTCTCCCCGTACTATTGCGTTATGAAATTTATTGAGAATGCGACTTTAAAGGCTGTGGAATTTTGGTTAACGCCTAAAAATGTTATTAAATTAAGTAATGTTTATTAGTAAATAAATAAATAAATAATGTTATTTATAAAAACTTATAATAAAAAAATTACCATAATGAAAATGTTGTTTCGACATAGCAACTTTGTGCTTCGGGAACAAAATCTATTCGAGGAGATTGTTGCCCGAAAATAAAATCCATAAGAGGGCAGTAAACGAGCTAGATTAGAATCATAATGGAAAAGGTTACATGGATTGGCGTTGGAACAAGGGCTGCAAACGAACCGAACGAACACGAACAAGGCGTTGTTCGTGTTCGTTCGTTAAGAAATAAACTTGTTCATGAACTGTTCACGAACACTTACCTAACGAGATTTCGTGTTCGTGTTCGTTCATTAAGAAAATGAACATGTTCATGAACTGTTCACGAACACTTACCGAATGCAAATGAACACAAACAAAAGCAAATGAACACAAACAACTGTTCATGATCATGAGGAACACAAAGAAGCTCATAAACACAAACGAATACAAATTATTATAGATTTATTTTAAAATAAAATTTATATATTTTATTACAAACATTACACAAAATTAACAAAAAATAAATAAGTAGTTAACATAAATATCAAGAAATACTTGATGTAATTGTCATAAAATAACTGATACAAAAATTAAGAATATAAACGAACACCTTAACGAACATAAACCAACACATTATCGAACGTTCACGAATGAACGTTAACGAACATAAACGAACACATTATCAAACGTTCACGAACATAAATGAACGAACGTGGCTTGTGTTCATGTTCGTTCGTTTAACTAAACGAACGTAATTTTCTTGTTCGTGTTCGTTCATTTACTAAACGAACGAACATAAACGAACTTCCCGCCGAACGGTTCACGAACAGTTCGCTGAACGTTCAGTTCGTTTGCAGCCCTAGTTGGAACCGTTTAGGTTTAATTGAGAATTAAACGTGTTTGAATTTATGATAGTGGATGAAAATTTGAATTTTTAAATATAAATTAAGGTAGAAGAAAGAGTAGGATAGCCTATTTTTAAGGCTAGTTCAATTCTATTTTTATATTTGTCTAAATTAATAATTTTTTTTAAAATGTCGTTTTACAACGGCTATGTTACTTCAAAATCAAAACCAACACCAACGCCTACAGTAAGAGGTGTTCAAATTCGGATATCGGAAAATTCCAGATAGTTGATCTCACTATCCGAATCCATATCCAAAATTTCAAATACGGATTCGGATATCCAAATTCTAAAAAAATATGTATTATTTAATAATTTTTATAAAAAATAATATTTTTTATTAAAAAGATTTCGGGTATCCGAATTTTTGTTAAAAATATCTGAAACTATCCAAACTTTCAAATTAATATTATTATTTAATAACTTTTAGAAAAATATTTCAGATAATTCGGATATCCAAAAATCTTCAAAAACATTATCCGAATCCGAATCCAAAATTTTGGATATTTCGGATTAAGATTTTCGGATATTTTGGATTCAATTTCGGATTCGCATACTATTGAACCCTCTCACTTCTCACAAACACACCCAACTCGGTCTTCCATGAGAGTGGGCCCTACGTGGTCGCGTCTCGCAAGCTCACAATGTAAAACCTAATATCGAGCCATTGAGGGTTCATTGTTTGGTAGTTGTGAACACGCATGGATAAACGAAATGTCCCAATCTAATACATCTCGTGGTCCATATGGTCTAATGGTCAGCAAGTGGATGACCATGTCTTTTAGGTGTATTTTCATGGTCATGGGTTGGCACGCTATATGTACGTTGTACAATTGGACCATGTAGCATGTTGAGATAAACCCATACGTATAGCTGGTTCGTTTTGGATGATGATGAGGTGGTGATGGATCGATAACGATACATCACGCGTTCACGTACGTGTGCATTCCATAATAATATTAGCTACCCGGGATTGTAAATATATCAGTCGTGTTCAAAGCTTTTTTGTTTGTATTAAACCGAACATATAAACAAAAACAAATACTATTGCAGGTTATAAGACAGGTCCCATTAAATACAACTTGGAGTTACATAAAAATTAAATCTAAATTTTAACTTTTGCGCATCTCCGACAAAAAACCTAGATTTTTATTCACTTTTGAAATAGGCTTATGTCCTGCTAATTAATGAAATATAGAACAAGTAAAACAGGGTCATGGTATTTGTTTGAATTTTCAAATGTTACGAAAATAATGAAAATCAATAAAAGGAATAATTTATATTATTATAAACATACTGACAAAAGAAGAAACTATAGGTTATTGTTTCTCAAGGATATTAAGCATCGTTTTTTATTCAAATAGGTACTATTTCCATAAACTATCGATTCTTACGATCATAAAGAATTGTCTAGTTATAAGGGAATTTAGTTTTGCAAGAAGAAGCAATCTTTTATGCAAAAGAAATATAATTGAATTCATAAATATTCATATTTAATATGCTTGAAACTAAACAACCTATTTGTTATCTAAACAGAAGTACTCAGCCCAAAAAACAAGTCTTATACCTTGTAATATTTTAATAATTTCAGTACATAATATTCGCCCTTCTTAAAGCCCAACGTCCTCATTGGTCATAGCTGGCTCTCTCCAACCTATCACTCAGCGGGCCACCACTTGGAGTTTAGCTATAATACTAATGTTACGGACTAAACAAAATAACTCAACCCATAAAACTACTTAGATGGATGAGAGAACTCATTTGACTTATAAACCTCACATCAATTGGCTATACAAACAATGTAGGTCAGGTCTCATACTTTATTATGGTTTCAGTTTGAGGAGTTGGCTCAATTTGTATAAATGCTAAAGATAAATGACTTCATCGTCCCCTTTTTCTTTTTCTAGCTCCTTTGGCAATTTCATTACCATCATTTTATAATATTAAAAAGTGGTGGTACTTAGCAACTTAATTAGTAGGTCTTTGAAGAAGGGAGACAACTATGGTTTAACATTTGGTTGGTTTAGACGTAGTTTTTCCTTTCTTTTTTAATATCTTTCTTTAAAACAACTTTTTTGTAAGCAATAGTTTATAAAATAATGGCACTACATGTGAGTTTAGTAATGAATGATTTTTCTTTCATGCACAATTTGAGAAAAAATGTTTTTAAAAATTATGTATGATGCACTACCGCTAGACCATGATTGATAGTTGCATTGGTGAGTGAGGTTGGTTGCTTAATATGTGTTTACCATCTGGTTTGTGTTAAACGTACTTATTTTTAAATCAGTTGTATCTTTTTACCTGCTTATTTTAAATTGATGGGCCGTCTTTACTGCACCAGCTAAATAAATCATATTTTCTCTCTATTACTCGCTACGAGGGTGTGTTAAGCATATAGCAGGCACGTTTAGTCAATCCTGTATAACTATGTTAACTTAATTGTTAAAAGTCTAATAATTAGTTAAAATGAGGAAGAAAAAAACAGTCGCTAGACATTGAAGTTGATGGTACGCAGCTTCCTTTGAGTTGCTCCATTGAATGTGGCTTACAAAAAGTATAATATCTTTCTTTTCATGATGGTACTTTCAAGTTGAATATATCATGAATTCATATTATTTTTTTCTAATAAAATCATTTATACATACTTCAATTTGATTAATTTTATATGATCATACACATATATATGTTATTATATTTTATAAGAATTACAATTTGATATACACTAAACCAAAAGCGTTATTTTGGTATTGTTGAGCTTGTAAAAAGAACATTAATCCCATGATCACAGATATGTTCACATGTAAATGTGTGATAGTTATCAAATGTTTTAATTAATTTTAAGCCACGTGGCATACATTCATAAAATCATGAGATATTGAGAAATTAACTTTTTTCCGAACATATGGATCACATCATATTTCTTCTAATATTAGCTAAACATAATATTTGTTGACTTAAACTAAATAGCACACCAAAATATGTCGTAGTAAGAAACGAAGGTTAACTTTTGATTATTCTATTTCAAAAAAATGTGGAAAATAATATAAACAGATAAAAAAATCAATTTTAAGTAGAGAATAATTAAAACCGTATAAACATTGCACATAGTGCATGCTAAATTTAGTGCGAGACTACCTTTGTTTGTTGGTTATTGATGATGAATTTGTTATCGCTAATCTGTCGGTGAAACTGTCACAATAACAATTATTAGAATTTGTTGAGTAATCCGTCCCTAAGATTCCGGTTGGTGTCCCTGGGTAAGTCTCATTGCCAATTCATTGGAAAAAATCACATATAACATATTCGAAGGATACAACCATCAGTGAAAACCCTAAGAATCGTAAGAACCATATAAACATTTGTACATGATGTGCGCCTATCAAATTTAGTGTGACAAAGAAAGGTGGTTATAGTACATAAGTGTTTATATAACATAGCTAGAACATAATGTACGAATATTTATGTGGTTTTTACGGTTTTTGATTTATTTTTTACTTAAAATTGATGTTGTAATTAATAATCATATATACAACGTTTGCTTATATATACACGGTGCTTATTTATTTTATCAGATTAAATTATCATTCTATACGAATATTATATTGTATTTCGTCAAAAAGGAACATGAAGTTGATAAAGCAGCATTGGTGTAGTTTGATTTGGACATTGCATAAGAAGCAAATGAGCAAGAAAACAAATTGAAAGACAAAAGCTAGACGCCATCTTTTATATGTGATTTTATTAATTCATTTTCTAAGGATTCATGTAGGGAAATATTAAAAATAACATTGAGACTTGTTCAAATAATTATATATATTATTTATAAACTCTTTTTCATAGAGTAGCTTTAGTTCTTATTCATTGAACCATTTAATTTTTCTATATTATAATTTGCTTACAAAAGTTTTCTCCATGAACTCCTATATTCTGAAAATTTACATTTACCCCTTACATTTATTTAAATTATTTTTACTTTAATAGTAGCATTAATGATAGTACTAACAGTAATAATAATAGCAACGACAACAACAACAATTTTTAATACAATTATTATTATTACTCAAAACTTTAAATAGGGCAAATTTTATCTATAAGTTTAGCAAACATTTAGATTTTTTATTCATTAACATAATATGTTTTAAGGTGAGGGTTCAAATGAGAAATCTTATTTTATGAGAACTTTAGGAAACAATATGAAACACAAGTTTTAAATGGTAAAGGGTAAATAACAAAAACATAACAAAAAAATTTATAAAACAAAATCAACATTAAAATAAAAATTAAAAAAATAAAAATGTTCCCTCGTTTCGCTATTTCATAAAATAAATTTATAAAAATTAAAAAAAATCATTTTTTACGGGACGTCGTTTTACATATGTGTAATACCATATTTACACATGTGTAACACCAAATTTACACATGTGTAAAACCGAATTCACACATGTGTAAATTACGGGTAGACGATTTTTTAAGTGTATCAATATGGTACGCGTTGTAAAGATAAAGCTACTGAATTTTATGGTGAAATTTTTTTGAAAAAATAATATCGTGAAAAAAATTATAAATCTTAAAAAAAATGAAAATAATATTTGATATTAAATGTGCGACTCATATTTATTACTTGAGTTGTAAAAAAAATTGTTCTCATTTGAACCATCCCTATGTGTTAATTATATATTTAAAATTATCGTATTTAAACAAAAAAAAATTCTTGTAGGTCTGCGAGTTTAGCTAGGCTTGGGTGGAGGCCTTTTACTAAATAAATCAGTTTCAATATGGGCATAGATTTAAACTTGTAGCTCAACTAAATCCAAATTTTTAACTAGCAGACTTTAAGTTAACCATGAATATTAAGAAAAATGAAATGTAAAAGATTGATTTTGTCAATGTTTTAAAACCAGAATATGGACCCTATTAAACTTGATTCAGTGATTGAATAATTTGATGGCATTATATATAAAAAATATTAATATTATTTATATATATACTTTAATAAAGAAATATAAAAATACAATATGTTTTGTGGTGGATTTATATTACACTTAAATAAGTAAAGAGTTAAGTGTTTTTTTCATTTCTAGAATTTAAAAAAATTACCATTTGAATTTAATATTTTAATTTTTGTCATTTGAATCCAAAGATTTCTATTAACTAAAATTGTTATTGTTATTTAAATCCATTTGACTACATGTAAATAGCATTGTTAACTTTTTCTATTAACTTTTCAACGTGTGGATTATTTTAATAGAAATAATTATAAAATAAAGCACCAATCCCACATAAGAGATTTTATGACTTTAAGTCTTTTTGATAATTGTAATTATGACCCGACTCTGGTTAGTGTTTTCTTGTTTTGTCATATTAATGTTTTTGGGTTGAGTAGTTATGTTATTTATGTCTCTTTTGTTAAATCACAGACTTTTTTGGTTTAAGCTTTAATTATAGTTACGATAATTGGTGTATCATGATTATTATTCAGAGATTGTGGATGTCATATTCTTCATTGTTTTTTTATAATGATTTGTGTTTTATTGTTATGATTCAAACATCATGTGTCATATGGCTTGTTTGTTTATTTATATCTTTTTGTGGTATATGCTTTATAAAGTTAAAAATGAGTCAGTTTTAGTCTTTAGATGATTATCCTTATATGTTATGTTATCTAACAGGTAGATTCAAATCGCAATGGTAATTATCAAAAGATACTGAACGCATAAAACCCTTATGTAGTGTTGGTTCTTTATTTTGTAATTGTTTTTACTAAAATATCCCTAAATGTAGGAACGTTAACTAGAAAAAGTTAATAATGTTAATTATGCGTAGTTAAATGGATTCAAATGATAATTTTAGTAAAACATTTGGATGCAAATGATAAAATTTAAACTATAGGATTTTAATGAGAAATTTTATTAAACCACATATGAAAAAAACATTTGACTCGTAACTAAAATATTTATCATAAGTTTTTACAAAATGTGATTTTGAAAGGGATAAAGTATTAAAAAGGTTTTGAAATCCGGTCTGACCACCCGGTACGGTTCGAACCGCTTCACTGGTCTGAGCAGTACCTGTCGGTTAAACCGAAAATGGTCCAAATACACATAACTGAACCAGTTCTGTAACCGCTTTCCAGTCCAACTTACCAGTCCGATCCGATTTTAAAAACACTATGTTTTGACATTTGGGATTGAGCTTCCTCAAGTCATACTTTGGACTTTTGGAGTTTGGAACTTGGAAGTTTGAATAAAAAAAGTTGACTTCAGAGTTCAGTGAACAAGTTACACTCTCAGTTGTGGGCCGTTCGGTTGATAAAGCCCGTATATAGTTTCGTGAACTAGTTGCATATAGACTTGCACAAACCGGGTTTTGGGCCGGACCCGGAACCGGGTTCAAACCGGGTTCGGTCCGGCCGGGTTTTTTTGGACCCGGGTATTGATGAACCCGGGTACGAACCGACCCGGGTTGAAGGAGTGTAAAACCCTACCCGGCCTACCCGGTTAGGGTCGGGTCCGGACCGGGTCGGGTCCGAACCGGGTACAACCGGGTTTTTTTTTTTAACTATTATTACTATTATTATTATTATTATTACTATTATTATTATTATTATTATTATTATTATTATTATTATTATTATTATTATTATTATTATTATTATTATTATTATTATTATTATTGTTATTATTATTATTATTATTATTATTATTATTATTATTATTATTATTATTATTATTATTATTGTTAATATTATTATTATTATTATTATTATTATTATTATTATTATTATTATAACAACATTAAAAAACATGTATAATAACATTAAAAAAACATATATAACTCATTAAAAGATTATTTACTATTAAAACAACTTAAAAGATACATTAACTCATTAATCGTTCATTTTCTTCGGGAGGATTCATCAAATGATAATTCTTCGTCGGATATACCAGAAGATACTCCTTCTTCTACCTCTTCATCGTGTACTTTAGATTCGATTGCAATTTCGTCTTCAAGATTTGTTTTGTCTTGTATACGATCCATCGCGTCTAAGTGGTCTTTTAAACAAATGCACATCTCCACCGCTTCCGGAGTTAATCTTGTTCTCCGTAATGATATTACCCTGCCACTAAGAGAAAACGCAGACTCCGAAGCTACCGTAGAAGCTTGGACGCTTAGTAAATCACGGGCCATAGCGGAAAGAATTGGAAATTGGGATTCCTTTCCTTTCCACCAAGCCAAAATATCAAATGCATGATAATCTTGAGTACTCATAGTTGAAATAAAATTCGTCGTACTATAAATACCAAGTTCGCTTGTTGGGGCGTTACCCCTTTGACGTTTAGCCGTCACATCCCGAACAACATTCAACATAGTCATAACGGGGTCTTTAAACGAGGTACTAGCACTTGAGGTTGATTCTCTTGGCGTAGGTATATTTACGTTAGGCCCATATTTATTTAAATAAAAATTATAAATAATTTTCAAACTTGCATTAAAATCTTCTTTTGCATTGGTTGAAAAATTGGGGTTTTCGTCATGTATATCCAAATTGTCATTTATCTCGTCTATTAAACATTCTACCCCCGCTACATTTAAAAAAGGATTTAAAGCAGCGGCACACGTAAAAACGGGTGGTAACTCAAGAGAGTATATTTTAAACTTGTCTTTTATTGGTTCTATCATTTCTCTAAACATACTATTTTTATTTTGAAAATTTTTAAAATTCAAAGCCATGAAATATAATTCTTGAAGCACCGAATAACTAGTGGGATAATAAACTCCCGATAATTTTGTAGTTGAATTTTTAAACACCTCAAGAAATTCGGATAAATGTTCAATATTTTTCCAACCATATCCGGAAACGGCTTCGCAATTATCCGAAAGACTATTATGAAAAGTTTTTAAAAATCTAGATTCTGTATCTTTACAAAGTTGTTTATAATCTTGATATCTTTTTCTACTTTTTTTAAAAACGTCATGTAACATAAATCGAAAAGCTTTTATAAAGCTATCAACAAATGGTACGTTAAGACCATCTTGTACTACTAAATTAATAATATGTGCAACACAACGAGTATGAAAAAAATCACCGTTTGCAATCGGAAGATATTTTAATTTTAATTTTTCAATGGCGGTTGTGTTGTTGGAAGCGTTATCAAATGCCATTGAAAATATTTTATTTTGTAAATTAAATGTAGTTATTACATTATCCAAAAAGTAAAATAAAAACTCTCCGGTGTGTGGATACGGAAATAGATCAAATGCAATCGTACGTTTCATCAATTGCCATGAACTGGGATCTACCCAATGAGTAGTGACGCAAAGGTACGATTCGGGCAAACCGTGTGGCGCCGACCAAACATCACTAGTTAAGTTTACACCGGTATTTAAATTTTCAAATAAAACAATTAAATCATTTTTTGCTTGCTTCCATAATTTTAAACAATAACGTCTAAGTGTAGTACGACTTACGTGAGTGTAACGAGGTTGAAGCGTCTCTCGAATTAAGTTGGTTAACCGAGGGTTGTCGAAGTGGTTGAAAGGCAAAGCTTCTTGAATCACGAACTTTGCCATTCGATCTCGAACCTCATTAACGTTGTAATTAAAGATTCCACCGTCTCCACTCAATTGTGTTTGTTGCGAATCCGGATTATTTTTCAACGACTAGCAAAACTTCTTGCTAATGTGTTTGTTTAAAGTCGTGTTAGAATCTTTAGCAAGTAAAGCTCCACAAAACTTGCAACGAGCCTTTACAGATCCGTCACTCAACTCAACCATATCCCAATTGCACCAAACATCCATGTTACGATTGTGTGGAAGAACACGAACGACGGATGGAGAGTTCGATGAACCTTGACCAACGGAAGATTGAGAGTGAGCCATATTGAGATTTGAGAGTGAGCCATATTGAGATTTGAGAGTAAACGAGAGTAAATGAGAGTAAACGAGAGTAAACGAGAGTATTGTTTGCGTTTTTTGCGTATGTTTTTTTGTGTTTGAAGCTTGGGTACCTTACCATATCAACCCACACCTATTTATACTTATTTTAGAGGCAAAAACATCCAAAAAACGGTCAAAAATCGTCCCTAACGGCTATATAGCCATTAAAAACGGCTAGTTTAAAAAAAAAAAACGGTAAAAACCGGGTCCAACCCGGGTTCAACCGGTTCGGGTCCGGTTCGGGTCCGGTTCCGGGTCGGGTCCGGTTCCTGGAAATTCTTAAAACCCCAAACCGGGTCCAACCCGCCGGTTCCTGGGCGGGTACGAACCGGGTACCCTTAAGTCGGGTACTACCCGGACCCGGGTCCGGGTCGGGTACGCCGGGTCGGGTTCGTACCCAGTTTTTTTGTGCAAGTCTAGTTGCATAGTTCCATACTTCTATCATTGCATGATTATTATTCAGTAGATTATTATGCTACTTGGGTAAAATCCTGTTTTCTAAAATATATCACTTTAGTTTAGAAAAACGGTTCGGTTTGGTCAAATGAAAAGTCAAAACCGGGTTAAGTTTCAAACCAGTTAGGTTGAGACTGCTTTGTTAACCGGGTTTTTACCGGTTTTGAGTAGTTTTGACTGGTTGACTATTTGGTTTGGTTAAATCGGTTTTAATAGAGAAAATCTTAAACCAGCCCCCAACTTAAGGCTTCTTTTGGTTCAAAAACTAGTTTTTTAATGCATCTTCATCTACTTTGGTTTGTTCATCTAATTACTTTTAACTTTTTTATTTCTTTAAACTTTCTAGTTTTACTTGATTTGATAATATTATTTTAAAGGTTAAAAAATAATATAAATAAGTTACTTACTTACCTAAAGTTGAAAGATTCATATCCATCACCTCTCGCCACAACCAACACATTTTGTTTTTGTAACTCGCCCTTCTACAAGGCTACAAGTACATCTTCTACTTGACACTGTCGTCACCTCTCCTGGAAACCTCATTCTACCACTAACGACTTCCTTTGAGCGCCACCAACAAGTAAAAGCCTTTGATCTTTTGTACCTTATAGTTCTGTAAATTGAGAGTAGCGGTGACATTTGATCTTGCATCAAATATAACGGTGTTGATGTTGCTTCAGTAGTGTACCATACGCCAAGGCTATACATTGATACATACAAATTAACAAATCATCACCCTAATCCAACATGAATTTGTTTTCATATTGTAAACCAAATGAAGTATTAACTATTAAGCATGATTTATTTCTTCATCTACTTCAACATGTAACAATTAATAATTATAGGTTTGAAATTTCCATTCAAATAAATAAATCTCTGAATTAGCTTTAATTTTTTAACAAAAATTGGTGAATCTTGCCAACAACTTAACACACTTAGGTAGCGAATAAATAACAACTCTAAGATTCATAACTCATTAAAGGAGCCAATAAAGACATTCTAGTGTAGCTATATGAAATCTTAGTGAAACATCATAATATAACCCCTTATAAAAACCAACATCATCATTGTTCATACTAATCATTATCATGTCTGGCAATACTACAAGTCGTTAAGTTTCATCAATACTTTTTGTTAGGTTGGATTTTAATAATCTCAAGTTTCACTTATTGGCTGTGATTATTACAACTCGGGAAATATATGTAGACACTTCCAACTTTGAACTTATTTTTCTACAATGGTCTCTTGCTAGCTAAGAGTTAACCCTCGTTAGCTTTATTGATGAAATGGGGACAAGTTTGAGCCATTTTTCAATTTTGTTGCCGCCCAGCCTCCATCAGATCTGTTTTTTGGTGTCTAGCCTCATCATCACTTGGAATCTACCTCCAACGAGTCAAATAGTTTAGATCATGAGGTGGAGATTGATAGGATTTAAGGTGCAAAAGTTTCAGATTCACAGACCAGATGGTTGATATCAATTTTCTGTTTAGTGTTTTGATCATATAAACAGTCTACGTCATCAGAAAACTAATGATTTAACTCTCAGTTAGTAAGGTATCGTTGAAAGAATATAAACTTAAAATTTAAAGTATCTGTAAACATTTCCTGAGTTGGAATTAATCCCGGCCAATAAATGGAAGTTGGGATTATTAAAATCCAACAACTCTTTTTTGTTAAGCAACAAATCGAGTATCGTATTAAAATATAAGAACAATAGAAAACAAGTTTCAAGCTCAAAAATCTTTTTTCCTTGAAGGTATGTTAGAAAAATGATTGAAACCGCTGGAATATCACACATTCAACACCAATTGATACAAACATAAAGGAATAATAAAACATTGTTAAAAAGCCTTGAAGAACATAGAAGTTCAATTTTATAGATAACATATACAGAAATACTTGCACAAACGTTCAAGCTTGTCATCTTACTTCTTGGACGGTCCTAGACATGCCTTGAATTAAAACACTATTTTCCAAAATAAACTTATTTAAAGTTTGAAAAATTTTGTACGTGAACAGTTATAAAGGTTAAGCGAAACATATTTACTTTGACTTGATGTTTTGAAGATGATACACGCATTTAAAGTGTATGCGTAGAGCTATTTCGTGTATACGCTGCTATGGGCTGATGTAAAATGGTATCGTATGACTCACGTCATGATAAAGCAGATACCTGAAATATTTTCATGATATTGGCCGAAAATTTTGTACTTCGAGCAAGCGGGGACCCAACGCCTTTTCTATATGTTACTTATGTTATTAAAAGTTAAATAAATAAGTATATAAATGAGATATGATATAGAAAATATGTGTTCTTTTGTACAAGACTACTTCTGCAATTATTATGCCAAATTGTCTTCTTGTTTCTGGATTTAATGGTGATGCACTGATTTGAAAGTTTCTAACTAGACAACCTTTGGCTAGTATGTTACATCATACGTCATATTCAGCCGGCTCAAAATAGGTTTATTATTTGTTTACATGAATTAAGTTATATAACTAATGGAGTTTATCTTAGTTAATTAACAAAAAGTCAAAGTTTATGAACATATTTTATATGGATCCACTTTAATACTCAAGAAATGAAAGCTACAGAATACTAGTAGTGCTAACAACTTCCTTAACCTTGGCACATAACAAACAAACTTAGATCAAATTAGAATAATTCACCTGTGAATGAAGCTCATTCGCATGGCGGGCTCATTTCTGCCATTGTTAGCTCTTTGTGTGTTGTTTGTTACTCCAAATATCGTCTCTGCAACGCCTGCAGACACAAACTTCACTTGTTCTGCTGGCTCACCGCCTTCCTGTCAAACCTACCTCACGTATCGTGCGAGGTCACCTTACATGGATCTTGGGAACATATCTGATCTGTTTGGTATCAGCCGTTTGAGTATAGCAGAAGCTAACAATCTCACTTCAGAAGATGTAAAAATAGTGTATGATCAGCTTTTGTTGATACCCGTTACTTGTAGCTGCAATGAGAATCGTTATTTGTCTAATGTCACATATTCGATCGAAAAAGGAGATAGCTTTTACGTAGTTGCAACTTCTGTGTTTCAGAATCTGACCAACTACCTTGCGGTTGAAGATATGAACCCGACTCTAAATCCGACCAATTTGACAGTTGGTGAACAAGTGGTTTTCCCTTTGCTGTGCAAGTGTCCCGCACAGTTACAGAAGCATAATCAGTATCTTATTACTTATGTATGGCAACCAGAAGATGAAATCTTGCAAGTAAGCTCCATGTTTAATACAAGTTCTTACAATATTGCTAACGAGAATAATTTTCGCAATTTCACCGCTGCTGTGTGTCTTCCAGTCCTTGTGCCAGTTTCTACATTACCAATCTTCCCACCACCTCATCGTCTCTCTGCATCCAGAAGTAAAAAGCTTCAGATAATCTTTACGCTTATAGGAACTTTTGGGTTGTTCTTTCTTTTTGTTCTCTCGTGGATTCTGATTCACAAATATCGTTCAGGTAAAACCAAAATAATCTTGGCTCGAAATCAGTCATCTTTTGAGTTCACTGACTTTCTTTATACGAAGAAAGATTCAAAAAATGAACAGATTATGCCCATGAAGAACAATCAAGATAAACTGCTTGCAGGCGTGTCAGGCTACTTAAGCAAACCAATTATGTATGACAGAAAAGAGATCATGGAAGCAACCATGAACCTTAGTGAACGTTACAGAATTGGTGGGTCAGTTTACAAGGCCATGGTCCATGGTGAGACTCTGGCGGTGAAAAGAACCAGAGATGCAACCGAAGAACTAAAGATTCTGCAAAGAGTAAACCACACGAATCTAGTGAAACTAATGGGAATTTCATCTGATTTTGATGGGACTTGTTTTCTGGTTTATGAGTATGCTGACAACGGTTCACTCGATAAATGGTTGTTTCCAAAACCTATATCTTCTTCTTCTTCTTCTTCAGGTTCATCTGTTAATATCAACCTCTCATGGTCTCAAAGGTTGAATATAGCATTAGATATAGCTATAGGTCTTCAATACCTGCATGAACATACTCAACCAAGTATTGCACATAGGGACCTCAGAACAAGTAATATACTTCTAGACTCCAAATTCAAGGCCAAAATTGGAAATTTCTCATCCGCAAGACCTGCAATAAGCTCCATCATGTTACAAGTTGATGTTTTTGCATTCGGGGTCATTCTCTTAGAACTACTTTCAGGTAAGAAAGCCATGGAAACCCGAGATGATGGACAGATTTATATGTCATGGAAGGAAATAAGGAAGATAATAGAAGATGAAGATAAACGAGAGGAGAAGTTAAGGCTGTGGATGGACCCGAATCTTGGTAGCTTTTACGCCATTGATGCTGCTTTGAATTTGGCAGCATTAGCTAGAGCCTGCACATCAGAGAAATCTGCAGATAGACCAGGAATGACAGAGATTGTGTTTAGTTTATCTGTTCTTACGCAATCATCTTCCGAAATGTATGAAAGATCTTGGACTTCTTCAGGTTTAGAAACTGAAGATGCTCATATAATCAGTCCAGTTATAGCTCGTTAAAACCTGCAAATATTATTAATCTTGTATGTCTGCACTGTTATCATGTTTCTTGAATATAGTTTCCAGTTTATTTGAATATTTTTGTAATTCATTCACTTGTAAAGGTGAAAAAGTGATGAAAACAATAAATTTTCTGATTCCAATGCTTAACAAAATTCATAATGAAACATTTTATAAAATCACCTCCCTGAAGTTAAATGGTTAGTGAAAGGTCCCAAAGCTGTGAGGTGGTTAGTGAAAGTTCTTAGGTTGTCTAATAACCCAATAATTTTAATAATTTTCTAACAACTTCAACGTACAAATTTCTTATTTTTAAAAAATATATAATATAGTTGTTGATATCACCTAATACCATAGCTGTCTCAAAACCCTTGAAAATTTTTAAAACCAATTCCAGTATGATCAAAAGTCCACCCTTTCATTTTCCTTTAATTATTTGAATTTTTAACCTTGATGCAACATTTACCAAATTAAAAGAAAACATAGGGGAAACATGAACAAAACTTGGCTATCCATGTCAAGTTTACAAAATGCCACTTTTCAATCTAAAAGGGCTCAAGATAGAAATAAAGACTTTTTCAAGGGGCATTGAATAGAACTTCTATTTCTTCTACAATTTCAATTTATGTTCAAGTATTGACCTTTTAGCCCCTTCATCTACTACTAAATTTTCACTTGGCCATGCATCTTGACATGAGTAACAAGCTTTCTTCAACTTGTTATATTTTTCCACATCAAACCCTTCACGTTTCATCAACTTCTTCTGTTTCGAATTAAACCTGCTCTGAAAGAACCCTTCAAAAGAAGGCTCTTTTGCGGTCCTCAAGAAAAACGCGTATCCACCCATGAAATATATTGATGTGACATAGACGCAAATGGGCTCCATCACGTCCCATGAGAGCTCCCAAAATGTGAGCCTTATGAACCCAGCGGTCTGGACCATTAGGTATGCCAGACCGCCCCATAGCTCACGTTGAACCATCTTTTTCGCCTTGGTGTCAATGGTGGACTTCCACCGCTCCATCTCTTCCAATTCTTTCACAGGTGGGTCGAGGGTCGCCGGCAAATTTGTAGGCAGCAAGCCATATATGGCTTTCACCACCTGTAATACAAAATTGTGGGTGAAACACGACTCACCTGACTCTATGACTCAATTTTTTTCAAACTCTTTTTACCTTAACCAAACAGACCACCCAAAAATAAATAAAAAACAAAAAAATAATACAACTTGAACATGTAACCTTGACCTACCAAACACACAAAAAAGTGAAAAACTCACAAAGGACAAATCAAACTTGTTCTTTCTTGAACCTAATTTTGAACACACCCAATGTTTGGAAATTAGTCAAACCCACCCAATGATTGAAAGCTAGTCAAACCCCCATCCCTTTCCCATAGCAAGTTTCCAGCACGAAATTGTAATGCAAGTTGTACTCCATGCATTGCAAGCTGTACATTTGTCTGTATTTTCGTCCAGCCCCGAAGAGGTAAAACCATAACTCAAAACCAGTAAATCTTTTTACAGAAAATCAATTCACACCCTCGCCCACCTAACCTACTTCTAATCCTACAACCGAACTAATTTACATCAATCCATCATCACGTCATAGGTGGGACTCAAACCCTTAACTACAAGGGAGCTTCACCACTCTAAACTAATTTAAAGCCTCTAACTTTAAATAGGTTTAAAGTTGGACCCAAACCCCCACCCTTCAAAAACAGTAAATCAATCAATCTTCTTCAATGTTGAAGAACTGTGTTCTTTATAAGATACAATGGATCTTGAAGTTAAAACTCAATTAAAAAAGAATTTTGAAAAAATCCATTTTAACAATTGCAGGTTTGATGTAACAAAAAAAGATTTTTAATTATTATGGAATTAGAGATTAGTGAGGAAGATGAATCAAAGTAGTCTCTAGGTCATTCTCCATCTCAAACAAACGTGTGAAAGAAACAACACGTTTCTACATCTGGTATCACATTCTTCCCTGTGGAGAAAACATCACACAATAATACAAAAGAACCCATCAGATTTCAATCAACGAATCAAAACTGTAAGCAAACCCTAAAACCCCCAAATGCCTAAGCATTCGATTCTCTAAATCAACCAATTAACATAAACATGCACCAATTTCAACAGATTAACAATTGAAATTAACGAAATTAGGGTTAATCAAAGCACCAACCTGATCAGGCTTGAGGAAAACAACGTTCCCTAACACGATCACCGACCCCGAATCGTCAAGAGCTTTCGCCAGATCTAACCCTAGATCTCTATTCGAACATCCTTCAACACAGATCTCAACGAACTCATTATACGAAACGTGAGTTTTGTTACTGCTGCTCAACTTCGCTTTCACCTTTTCGATTTGCGAAACCCTAAGGATCTTCTTCGCGTCCGCCACCGTGAACTTCTCCGGCGACCTATCCACCGGCGGAGATAGCACATCGAGACGAATCCGACCTCTGGTGATATCCATCTCCTTCAGCTTCTCCAGCATGCTCTCACCTCCGGGCCGGAGGTTCTCCGGCATGCCGGAGGAGGCGATGTGCATCGAACTCCGTTGTATAAACCGCCGGAAGCCGGTGTCGTCGCCGGGGTCCGGCGCCACACCGTCGCGATTGGGCGGCATTAAAACCTTTGCCGCCGCCGCCGCGGCGGAGGAGGGGGATATGCGGCAGTTGCGTAACGTGTGGTCGGAGAATTTGGTGTTGCAGATGGTGAACATACGGTGGATTAGGGTTTGCTTAAACGCCATTGATGATGATGATGAAGATGATGATGATAAAGGACACACACCACCACCTTTGTTGTTGTTGTTTGTGTTTGCCTTTTATCACGGTTTTTGATGTGCTGAAGAATGAGGGGTGTTTTATAGTGAAATATTATTGTTGAAGGTGTAAATTGTCTGAAGAATTACAGCCGTTGGTTCTCCGTATTTGTAGGGCCTTAATCTTGATCGTTGATACCATAACCTAATTTTGTTTAACCATAAAGTCATATTATAAGAAGGGTTGTGATTGGTTGCGGGTGGTTATAAATGAATAAAAGAGAAATTTATAAGTATTGTATTGTGATTTCTCATATTTTAGTAAATACGGTACAACTCTTATAAATTTTTAAATATTTTTAAGACTTAGTTACACGGATGGTCTCTGTGGTAAGCCTGATTTCACTTTTGGTCGCTAACTCTTTGAAATTACAAGGGTGGTCCAATACTTTGCATAAACGGAACACATTTGCTCCTTGAGTTGGATGGGCGTTAAGTTTCTTCGTGAAGTGGGTGGGTATTGACATAAATACCCTTGGAATTGGAAAATTAAATACACATTTTATTAACACATTATCTAATAAAGAAACAAAAAAAACATCAGTGGCCACTCAAACACAATCACCCATCACCCCCACCCTACCGTCACCGACTCCCAGTTACCACTACCATCGCAATCATCAAAGAACAACCCCCTACCCTCCCCAATCTTCTTTGTCTTCTGGAGTTACCGCTGCTTTTAATGGTTACTCAGATCTGTGCAGCGGCTGCTACTATTGAGTCGCCACTATGAAGTTATCGGAGTACATTGAGTAGATTGGGTTGACCCCCTTTCTTAACCGAAGGACCACCGATCATTTGTGCTACACTACACAACCAGGTGATCCACCACTACTACCACCCCCAAACCCTTTGGATTTGTTTAAAACTTATAGGTTAGCTTCCTAGACTTCCACCCCAAGAAAATATACGATGATCCCATTCCCGGCAGGACCCCGGGGTGGTTGTGGTGGAGGTGGTGGCTGTTTAACAGGGATAGTGGATGTGAATTGTGATGGAGATGATGATTTGTGTGACTGAGATGGTGATTGTGGTGGGTGGTATCTTCGGTGAAGTGATTTCTTAATAGTTGTGATGGATTTGGTGGTGGCAGAGTAATACACTAAAGGTTTCGACGGTAGCGATGGATTTGGATTGTGGGTATTACTACAGGGAGGAAGAGGGGTGGGGATGGCTAGGGTGAGATCCATTAATATTAACTAAAGTTTTTTTAATGCAAAGGTAAGTTGGTAATTTTACAACCATTTAACTGTAAAATTTAATGCCATTCAACTCAGGGATCAAATATGTTACGTTTATGTAAAGTATTAGACTAACCTTGTAAGTTCAAAAAGTTAGAGACCAAAAGTGAAATCAGGGCTTACTATAGGGACCACCGTGTAATTAAGTCTATTTTTAAAAGTAGTTGTGAGTGGAGGTAAAAGAAAATACAATAATATTTCTACTTTAATAAAAGAGTATCTTGAGATGACACGTGGCAACACCACAATCATCTTCACCAAAATTTTCCCGCCTCTCTCTCGCATTAAATAAACACTTTAATTAATAATAATATTAGTTAACACTTTTTTTAAATTTAAAAAATTAAGATAGATATCTATTTATTAATGTTATTTATAAATAAATAATTTTTTATTAAATAATAAATTTTTCTAAAACATAAAACTTTTTTAAAATATGAATATTTTAAAAATTGGTATCTTTAAAAAAAATTAAAAACCAAAATTAATTAAATTTGGTAGTTATAATAAGGAAAATTTTAAAATAATATTTTTATACGATTTGTTTTAGAATAAGATGTTTATTATTTTTTTTGGAAAAACATTTAAAAACAAAATTTTAAAAAGTTGATATTATTGTTTTATTACTTATAGTCATTTCTCATACGTAATTTCAGTCATATCATATGTTTAAATATTATTTTTTAATTAATAAATTTTATTATATTAATATTTTATTTATTCAACCCGTGTAACACACGGGTTTGCTAAAGCTAGTAAATATATAAAAAAGTATTTTTTTAATTAAAAGAGAGAGTAAAAAAGTAGCATTTTCAATATAAATATAAGGATGAGAAAGCTAGTGTGAATGTTCTATATATCTGAATTTGAACCATATATTTTAAAATGTCTACTCTTGCTATCAAAAATTTAGGTGAATCATCACATCAATTACTATCAACAATCTTTAATTAAAATGGTTGAAGTGAACCACCCCAATATATCATAAAATTAGAGGGATCTTTTGGATTTAATCACACATGTGATAAATAAATATATAAAAAGATGGTTATCATGTTGGGGTAATAGGTTTTCTCACTTAAGAGTAGTTTTCTTTTAAGGGTGGTCTCATGTATAAAATTGATGGGACAAATTAATGTACGAATTTTACTTCGAGAACATGTCAGTCTAGTGTCTCAAGTTATTGTACTTGAGTAATGCACTAGAGAGTGTGTTTATTTGTCGATAGGAAGAATACTCCACTAATAATTTGACTGATTTTAATATGATCTTTTATATAAAACCTTGTATATACACGTGTAAGGCATTATTATACACATGTATAGGCCCAATTTAACATCATATAATCTCATATGCATATATATAACCCTACCCCGATAAATTAAATTGCTAGAAAATGATTGTATGGTAGAGTTTAAAAGTAATGTAGGTTTAAAGTTAAATGAAAATAATAATAATAATAATAAACAAACATTCAAAATATTAGGTGATATCGATTTAGTAATCTTCACAATGTTCAAATGTCAACGGTTAACTCATCAGCCATGAACTAAACAATTATGGATAATGTTTATTGTTTGATATGTGTACTATAAAAACAATAAACTTTTAGTTGATATGATGAAAACAAAATATACAATTAGATTGTGTTATACTTTTGGATTATTTAGTACTTTGTTATTTGATATGATTGAAGTAAGATAAGTATCAACAAAATCATATGCATGGCTGACTCCCTAACTCAAGCTCTAAGGGTGTAAAACAAAACAAAATTTCAAGATCAATTTCCGAACTAAATTATTAACTTTCCTTCTTCATTCGGGTTTTGAACCAAGGCTAAGTGAATGGGTGATAGTTATTCCAAGAATATGAGTTGTTTCACCTAAAAAAATCCTCAATGGTACAACTTATAACAACTAAACTATCATCAAATTGACTATATGGAGTCTTAGGTGCTGTTTGATTACGCTAACTGAGTAAGATCTGACTGAGTCAAAAGCTGACACAGTTAGAAGTTCTGACTGGGTAAGCATCTGACTGAAACTTGGCTGTTTGATTCAGTATCTGACTAGAACCAAATCGAATCAGTATTTACGTAACAATCTTAATCAACTACTAAATCAAAATCAAAATCATAATAATCATACACAAATCAATCATAATAATCACATACCGGAGCTCACAACTCCACCACCATTCAAACTCAGCAACTCAACGATCTCCTCCAACTCATCACCGGAACTCATAACACCACCACCGTCACCGGCCAGAAACCAACCACCACCTCGCCAGAGACCCAATCTCCACCATCGTCGCCGAGGGGGCTGCTGCTCCGGGGGCCGCTGCTCCGGGGATCTGCTGCTCCAGGGATCGCTGCTTCGGGGATCTGCGGGTCGGATTGTGGGGGTGGCCGAGGGTTGTGGAGGTGAACAAATCAGGTTGTGGGGGTGGTCGAGGATTGTGGTTGGGTCAGCATCTTTGATTTTCAGGTTTGGGTCAGCAATGAGACCCGGTCAGCTAGCCATTTTCCCGAAATCAAACGGGCTGACCCGCTGACCGAGTCAGCCGGTCAACCGGGTCAGCCCGGTCAGCCGAAAACAAACAGTCCCTTACAAGCACCCTTTAGCCAAAGCTCCTACCTTTGTGACATGGAATTTAGACTTGTAACATATTGTGTTTTCTTTATTTTGTATTTTTCCAGATAGCTTTTTGAATCATGTAAAATAACTTTTAAATTGAAGTAATTCCTTAATATACGAAATCTTTAAACGGATACAACAGAATGTTAATTCATTAAAACAAGCATGAATTTTATGTGTAAAAATTCATGTGTACCGTAGTCCCAAAATCAAACCAAATGATTGAATTATATAAGTTAAAACGTTACAACCAACCATCGCAGTAATGACTATCAACCGTTAGTTACACTAGTAGAAACACCATCAATAATAACAAATTACTACAAACTTTCATAACATCAATAGTATTAAAGTAACTACCGACCTTCTATTGCTACCGACATCATGAGTAAATATTGGTACTACAAATCAAAAGGTTACTACCAAACTATATATTTGTTACCATGGTTCCAAATCACTGTCGATCCTATAATTGCTACCGAACTAATAAGTTATTATTGAAGGTTAGCTACTACCGATATTCTATTGATTTGTTGTTGACGATTAATTGATACAAAGTATATGTTTCCTAGTACCTTCTATCATTTGGACGAATCCAAAACAACTTCTAGTGTATAATTAAACATGATAAAATAAAATTTCTTCTCGTGTTAACTTGCCAACTTGACCACTACTAGTGGCGATGCCGCTTGGACGTTGTTGCACCAAGACCCCTGTTGTCACGAGGGCTTTGCCCCTTAAAATACGAAGGTTTATTTGTACGAGAACTTAGAGTAATCTTGAATTAGTGTACACATCACTCCTCCTAACTCATATTAATGTTTATTTAAAAATTTCATTTGGCCTTATATTCATTTATACTAACTTGTCATTGATGACACTAAAACCATGCAGGACCGGTGAAGGGTATGCACTTACAACACAACAACACAATGAGGAGAGTTGCTTAGAACACTTAACAGATCAAATAGGGAACTGGTTAACTTTTAGTGAAAGATGCTAAGAACACAAGTAAAGATGAGACAGAACAAGATGACAAACAACACAAGTAATTGGTTTTCAAGAATGTTGTATATTGCTTCTCAAGTTCTATTACAAATGTTACAAAGCATGCGATGGAAAGTTACAAGTACTTAAGATACTTTATACTACATCCTACAGCCGATCATACTTTGAAAGCCAGCTGGATACAATTAACTAGACAACTACAAAATCAAATGTAAAGTCAAAAGACAGATTTGCCTTTTGACTAGTGACTATGACATGCCATAGCTCACATCCTAATATATTACAAAAAGGATAAAAGTACATAAAGTAGAAAGCACAGACTCAAGACCTCAATGTACAGTTACCAAAAGCATGAACCTTTTCACCAACTCATGTAAGTTGGTGACTTTACAGAGTTGCAACGGAAAGGTGGTCCAGCTTTATGGTAAAGTACATCAGATAAAAGGATGTCTCTAAAAGTCTTCGGAAGAAATCTGTCTTCACTCTTTGGCTTCGGAAGACTTTGTCTTTGAAGCTTCGGAAGACTTCACTTTTGGCTTCAGAAGATGTTGGTCTTGGCTTCGGAAGATTTTACACTTAGAATATTTCTAGTGCTTGGTGTAAAACTTCCGAAGCATTTCTACTTCTGTTCTTCAGTGCATGCATGTAGAGAAACTTTGGATGTTTTGGCTGCATCAAACTTATAGGAATCCTTACAAACCACCTAAGAACTTATGATATCAACATTTATAGAGTTTAACAAAACGCTAATAGAAATATCACTAGCTTTTTATAGACATGGAAACTCAAGTATTTCAAACATGCAACACCCATAACAAATATCAAGATTATCACATCTAATAATGATAGTAATCATGGACATAAAAAATTCAAAATACCGCATGAAGTACCGGAAACAAATTAACATCATGATACTAATATTTCGAATTGAAGTCTATTGATGTCACATTTACGAAGATTATTAGAGAAGATGTACGACCTTTTGAACCATTGTTCCAATATGCATAGAGTTTCGTCCAAAATGTGTCGAAGAAGACTCATATGATAATTTATGGTATAAGAAGCACATGTACGAGGAAGTTATGGATGTAAAAAAACAAAATGGCAACAATATATTGGAGTCGTGGGCGGTCGATTGTCCAATTTAACTCATATGATGTTGTGGTTCTATGAAGTGGGTTGTGGTAGGGATTATGGTTTCAAGTGGGTTTGGTGCGCATCGACTTGGGTTTTATGTCGACGAAGTTCAAGCAGGTAGGCTTGTTGATGGAGGTAGCCTTGTGCACAACTTTGATCCCGAGTAAATCAAAAGATTTTGTATATTGATTGCATATGAATTTATAATAATAATCTGTGTATAGAACTAATATCATATATGATATGAGTACCCTCTAAGCAATGTTAGTTCAGTTGAGTATACATCAAAGTCTAATAAGTGTTACTATAATTCCAAATTGCCAAAATACATCATATAAATAACCATGTCATTTCAATGGCACTTTTTCTAACTCCTACCCATACAATAGTGTACCCATAATTCCATAAACCTTCCTACAAGCTTTTGTGCCTTTCAACACGAAAAATACATAGTTTTTTTAACGCCTAATAAGTTCAAGGGTGATACATAATAGACAACACAAAATTTGTTATGAAATCGAACAAGATATGAACCTGAGTATCATGTCAACAAGTGAATCTGAATACTGCTTTTTCTTAATTTTTAACACATTAATACTCTAAAAGTATGATATTACAACAAAAAGGCAAATGTATATAACTTTTACAATAAAAGTAAATGTCAATTTCTAATTTACTTTTTATATTATTGAATAAAAAACAAAACCACTTTTTAGTCATGGCAAAAAACATATTATATAAATTTTAAAAACAAGTTATCATTTTAAGCAGGTCACCCATAAGCTTGAATCCAATCCGTTGTGCTAAACATGTTCATGGGTGTGACCAGAATCTAATCCTTGAACCTGTGTAGACTAAATTCAAATCCGTGAATATCATGTTAGGCCATTTACCATTCCCTATGGCACTAACACAAACTTTCATATAACTTCAAGTAAGAAATACAACCCTAAAGATGCTTGTGTATGGAGACCCATACTCACACTAGAAACAATAAGGATTTGTACAAGCAAGGCATCAAACGAGCCCATGTGGACATAGTTATCCTTCAACAACAAGTTGAGACCTTAACCAGTTATCCATCATTTCTGATCAACAAGATCTATTAAATCAAATATTGCTATATGAATTTACAATTTCTGTTTCTACACTTTAATGTAGTTTGATGAACAATTCGAATATTCTAATTGTCCTTTTTTCGAAGCTTAAACACCAGGCGTGTAGTTGTAGTATGATTGTGCTTTTTTGATATGTAATATATGTAGGGATATCATTTACAATTTTAACAAAAATAACAATAATAATGAAAAACAAATTTGATGTGAAAGAAACTTACAATATATTAACAATTGACATGAGAACATATAGAAAAATGTTTACGCCCATGATAGACATTTTAGGTCGCTGTCAATCGTCTCGTTTTTCTTAATTTTTTCTAGATGACACATCAGAGTCACAACAAATTTTCTATTTTTCCTAAAAAAAATTCTCGTTTTGCAGAGTGTCATCCCAATTATACCTCGCTTCCATGTTTGGCAATGGTCACAACATGCAACAAAAGAATCCCGATGGTACCCGGTGAATTTTCATCAGGTTTTGAGAAATTTGGTGTCACCGGATCCTAGGGATGGTATTCTCACCAAGGGCCCGGTTTTTCCAACCCTCCCCCGGGCACCATATCGTGTGACTTTAAAACAGATCTCTCGTCTCTTTTAAAAACGCAGTGACTAGTAAGCTATGAGAGAAATTCGCTAATCAAAGACCTGGCTACACGATACGATCATGGATTGACCGTCCAACCCATAATGAATTTTCAAAATTTTCTCACTCATAGTTATTTAAGGGAGTGTCCTTTCAACACTTACACTCACCTCTTACATTCGTAATAACAAATTCCTTTACATGCCAATAGTTTGCATAATCCTTTTAATCATAATCTCAAGATTCAAAGCAAGAGAAAGATCAAGAATAACTTGAATCACCTCACCCTTTACATTTGCGGCACATGATAAAAGGGATCACTTAAAAGTATGAAGCTAGTGGTAATTAATGTACTAATCTCTTCAATCTTGTAATAAGGGGGACGTTGTTGTGACCAGTACCACATGAGATGAATGTGTATACATTGGTGTTCTTTATCCGATAAAAGAGATGTTAATTTGTAAAATGGTTATCTTTATTGTTTAGAAAGACATTTAGCGAAGAACAACACTTGAGGAGAAGCCAAAGAATGGACGTAAGGTTGATTTCTGAACATGTCCACCTGAACCATTATACATTGAGTTGGTATAAAAATCATTACTTAAGAACACAAAATGGGTTGCATTCATGAGTTAATGGGTCAAACTTGACAAAAACCCAAACATAATATGACATGAAAACCATATCATAACACATAAATCCAAACACGAAATGTGTATTCACGAACGACACAAACTAACTCCCTTAACCTAAAAACAGAAATAAATTTACTTTTTACATAACGATGTTCTAAAATTCTAAATACACAAGACTACAGCAAATAATATAAATGTGTATAGAACAATTACGTTTAACAAAAATATAATGGAATGTTCATTTCTCTTTTTTTTAATTTTAAACATCGTTAATAAGATTTGTAAAAAAAATAGCATATTCAAACCCATCTAGAATTTTTCACTGGCCAATTATAAACTAGGATAGAACATATCAATTCAAATTAGGTATACCAAAGTCTGGTTGAATAACCCTAAAAATCCTCTACGCTAACCACATTCAAAACAACAAAATTAGACAAATTAGCCTAAATCTTGCTAGAAAGCCTTTAGACGTGTGCAATCAACCTAAATTTGAACCTAAATTACAGTAATCAAAGTTAGAGCTACTATATTAATATATAACTTAATATAAGTATATAACATGTTTTATTATCTCTTTCATCATCCTAACATTTTAATTATAAGTAGAGAACTATGATAATCGTATAAGCATCATAGTATGAAAAAAAATAATTACATACATGTAGACATGTAGTGCTAAAAAAAGTGAGACGGTTAAAATATGATCTTATAATAATTATGATTCATTAATTTTCTTAGCAGGTGTATGATCACTTGACATTAATTAGTAATTAGTAATGTGCAAGTGCGTGTAGCACTAATATACAAGTCATTTGAGCATTATAAATCAATATAAAATTAAAGTTACAATATTGCCCTGTCAAGTGTAATTACACTTACTCTTTATGCTCTATATTTTTATAATTGTATTTTTTAGCTTTTATTTCTCAATTGTTTTTTGACACATCGTCTATTTGTATTTTTTTTTTTTTTTTAGGTTTTCCATCGCTTATAATATGATTTTCATATAAGTTTGAATATACAGTTAATAATAAACAAGTCATCAAAGCACAAACCATTTAAGTTGCTTTAAGTTTCAGTTTTTTTACATTTTTTTCATCTTACAACTTTTAAAATATAATTATAAAATCCGAATGACGTACATATTTTTCTAACGTATTGACGTTTTCATTTTTATCAACATTATATGATTTTTTTTTCAAAATACGCGTTCTCAATAAAAACTTTATCGAAATCAGAAGGTGAATTCTAATATACAAATCGTCCAAAACGAGTCTTACAAATTTCAACACCCCGTCATATCTCACACGATCACATATTCACCCACTATAGCTAGTTTACTTAAAATTGGTTCCATATTATTCTGTAATTATATGTTTGTTTTGAGCAAAAAGCAATATAAATAAACAATTTAAAATGCTAGAATACACCGACGCTAATTAATTTCAACGTTAAAGCCAGTCATTGCAACGTCAGATTGTCCGGAAAAGCATCCTTCTACGCTTCTGCCTAATCATTTAAAAATTAATAAACTAATAATATGGAATAACTAATAAGCAAACAAAATGCATTTCGTACAATGTACCCTTTAAAATGATAATATTTTATAGAATAATAATTAACATGTAAGATTTATTGAAATTAATGCTGACTAACAAATATGTATATGTTTATAGAATAAAAGATTAATATAATCTTTTAAGTTTTACATAATAGAAACAAGATTAAGAAACTTTTTTTCATTTTATGAACAGCAACAATATTTCAATTGCTAATGCCTAAATGCACGATAATTACAATAGTAAATTTTATTTTGGACATATCACTTACGACTAAGACACAACTCTCACCTTAATAATTACGTACTTTAGATCAAGTATTAGTTAACGTAAATGAAGGGAAACAAAAACTAATAAAATCTTTTATGTTTTATGAAATAGAACCAACTAAATATGAGTATCATTTCCCGTTATCATTTGCATTTAAACTTTCATAAATATAGCTATTAAAGTTAATCATTCTTAAAACGATTTTTAAATGAGAAAATCACTCACACATAAAATGAAAGATCGTGGGGATATTCTCACGCAAAATAATATTCCTTAGGTATCGAGACAAATTATTCCAAATTTTATTCGGGTATAATTAACCGATTAAATAATTATTAATTAAACATTCATAATAAATATATATGGTTTCTTTATTTTACATGTAAAAAGAAGTTATCCAGTGTTTGCATTAGCTTACTCTTTTACGTAAGGACCGGATCGATTCATAATGCAATATACATCTTCATCTTCATCTTCATCTTCATCTATAACCTATAATAAAAGAAGGTTTTCTTAAAACACGTGTCATCATTTTAGCATATCAAATGACACGTGTCATCATTCTAACATATCAAAAAATTCATTTTCCCGCATCTCTCTCATAATAAATACGAAAATTTTAAAAACAATTAATTTGAATTTCCTTTTTAACTAAAATATGTTAAAACAAATATATAAATGTAGTTATTTTAATAATTTATTAATACATATTAAATATAGAGTACATATTAAATATAGAGTAATAATTTCTAATTCATTATGTGTTATAACTTTTAAATATACATTAAATTTTTATTTCACCAATGGATAATAACATCTAAAAAATAAAATATTCATAAAACTAATAATTTTAATATGTTTTATTTATTCCACCCATGTAATACATGGGCTCTAACTTAGTACTCTAATAAAAGCGTATATTGAAATGACACGTGTCAACACCACAATCATCCTCACCAAAATTTTCTCGCCTCTCTCTCCTATTAAATAATTACCTTAATTACTAATACTATTATTTAACACTTTTTTCTTTCTAAAGCATAAATTTTTTTTTAAAATACGAAATATTTAAAAATTGGTATTTTTAAAAAGTTATTTTTTTAAAACAAAAAGTAATTAAATTTGGGAGTTATAATAAAAAAAATTTAAAAATGACACTTTTATATGGTTTGTTTTATAAAATTGTTTATTTTTTTGGAAAAAAATTAAAAACAAGTTTTTAAAAAATTGATATAACTGTTTTATTGTTTATAGTTATTTCTCATACATAATTTCAGTTATAGCATATCTTAAAATATCATTTTATAATTAATAAATTTTATTATATTAATATTTTTTATTCAACTCATGTAACACACGGGTTTACTAAAGTTAGTATTATAATAAAAGAGTAAATGAGGGTGTCACGTATCAGCACTACATTGATTCTCATCAAAATTTTTTCCGTTTCTCTCTCCTATTAAATAACCACATTAATTACTAATAATATTATCTATTATTTTTACATTATAATTAGTTTTTTAATAAATTAAGAAAGATAATTATTTATTAATGTTATTTCTATAGAGATAGTTTGTTATAAAAAGAATTTTTTTTTAAAAAAATAAACTATTTTTATGTAATATTTTAAAATTGGTTTTTTAAAGTAAATTATTTATAAAACAAGAATAATTAAAATAGGAAGTTATAGTAAGGAAATTTTTAAAAAATATTTTTTAAAACATTATTTTAAAACAAAATGTTTAATTTATCTTTGGGAAAAACAAAAAAAAATTAAAAAGTCATATTATTGTACTATTACTTATAGTTATTAATACATAATTTCAATCATATCATGTCTTAGTCTATCGTTTTATAATTAATAATTTTTATTCTATTTTATTTTTTATCTATTCAACCCGTGTAATACACGAGTTTACTAAAGCTAGTATCCTTATACTACACTAATACACTTTGTAAGAAGAGAAATCTCGCAATATTTTTTTTATACATGTACCTTTCTAGTTCAGGACTATATATATAATAATAATTGCAGTGGATCAACTCACTCGTAGGACTGGTTCACCATTAATTCAGAGGGCCCAATTCACCCCGAACCTGGGCGAGACATTAGACCGATGAGTCTGAAGCATATCTAGTAAGTCAATCACGTCTTTTTTACTTTCAATTGTTTAATCATAATACACAACGCCAGAATCTTACCTGTATTGATCCATCAATATATGTACTTTAAAAAAACACCCACCATTCAACCCAATAAATAATATAAGACAACAAAAGCTAAGGCGAATATTAGCTACCGTAAATATTGTGTAGATTTATATATTTAATGACCTAAAAAGTGTTCACTAACTGTTGATTTATCGGTAACAAACAACCATCATATGTATCGTGATTACCATTAGTCCACTTTTGTTTACATGCAAAGTACTTTGATCGCATCGTATATCGTACCTAACGTCCTTTATAAGCAAGGTGACAAATGGCTTTCCTGCCTTTTGTGTTCTTGTCTTCTATTTCACGCAAAATGACAATGTAAATAGCTTAAAAAATATTATTGGGTGTTTATTACTATTAACGGTTACCGGAAAACACATACCTAGATATTACATAACAACAGTAGCACACATACTAAGCATTTAAGGGAACAACCCAAAGAAGACATATATAAAAAGGTATATGTGCAACATAAAACACCAGGGTGTTCATCGGATTGGATAACGGACTATTCGGATTTGAAAATTTCATGACCCTATTCGAAATCCGATCAAATCAGAATAAGAATATCTCTATCTGATCCGAATCTATCCAAATTCAAATCGGATCGGCTTCAGATATATCCGAATAAACCAAATAACTACTTTCTTATCTTTTTGTTTCTAATTTTTTTGGATAGTTTTTTATTCTTAACATTTTATAGGTTTAAAATCACAAGAAAAGATATAAAACACATATTAAAACATAATAGGTAATTTTATAGTACCGGAATATTAGATACTGTAATTTAGAACAACAATCTATTATTGTATATTGTTTAGGATTAGAGGACTAAAATATGTCAAGATCCTTGAGTATTAAGTTGAAAACTTATTAGATAGTTGGGTAATGAGTATTGAACAAGAAACATAGTTTAATTATTATTTGGATTAATCGGATATCCGAATAACCCGAGTAAAAAATTATGGTATCTGAAATCGGATCTGAAATCCGGATAAGAAATTCGGATTCGAATGAGATCCGATCCGAATATCCGAATAAGAATTCGGATCAATTTATTCAGATTTGGATACGGATTGGATTTCAGATATCTTCATGGTTATTATAATAAGTTATATATCAATATAAATAATAGTATACTTATAAGCAATTAACATGATTAAATCCAAAAGCCTAGCTAAACAAACACGGACTTGGGCTCGTTTATTAATTGTGCTCTAATAAATTATGTTTAAACAAACCAGTTTAAGTAGAGCTCGCTTTGAACTGTAAAACTACCATATTTCAAGTATTTTATAGATTTCTTATGCCCTGTCTACATGTTTACTAAAAGCATAAACCACATACAATATTGCTTGATAAGGTTTAGGATGGACCTTGAACGGATGGCCGATAAAGTTCGTGTCACGTGAGGTGGAGGTCTTAGGTATTATGCACCAAAAGAACTTTAGTTAAAATTAAAAAGGTAGTTTGCTTTTCTACTGGATGTAACAACCACGTTAATGCATACATTTTATTAACAAGCTCCTAAATTTGTGAAACCATCTAATGAAAACGACCCTATCATCAAAAACTTTATATCATGTCTCTTTTAAACAATCAAGGTACATTCGATTCTTACATAACCTTCAAGTACCATTGGTAGCCTGAAAATCACGCAACTCGTGTGAAACACTAAAACAACAACCCAATAATAAGAATGTGATAAAATCTTTAACCAAATTCATACATTCACACGAATACGTGAGTGTAAAATGATGTGATTTAGGGGATTTGTATGAAATTAGAACCTGGCACGAGACATAATTGAACAATTGTCACGTTCGTCAATTCGGTTTCCGACCACCGCCTTACAAACTAATTGAAACCATTTTTAGAGTCAATAGTCGGGGAAAAAACAATCCAATCAGTCAGAAACGCAATCGTAACAAACTTGACTTACCTAATTTGTCATGGGTGGTGTGAGAATCATTAATCTACATATAAATGAGACATGCAAGCCTTGATCAATTTCATAGAGCTTTGCCAGAACCCTAAGTTTAGTAGCTGGTAGTTCATGTCACCGTGCAACCACACCACCGTTGTAGTCAAGTGCGGGGAAAAGCCACATTGTCTGGCTTCATAGATGAGGACAACACCGCCCCTACCAAAATTACCGCTCATTCACTCGTTTTTTTAACATATATGTTAATTAAGGTTAATTGTAATAACATATTTTACAAGTAGGATATATATATATATATATATATATATATATATATATATATATATATATATATATATATATATATATATATATATATATATATATATATATATATATATATATATATATATATATGTATATATATATATGTATATATATATATATATATATATATATATATATATATTTGTGTGTGTGTGTTTATTTATTTTTATTAAGTTTTCTTTCTAAGGGTAGAGATTAAATGATAACTAAATTTCATAAGAACTCTGAGAAGTCATGATAAATAATCAAAATTATTATTTTAACTATAGTACTAACATCATTATTAAAATATGACTTCATTAAAATAACTTACATGTATCCATTTAAATGTATCTGTATATTTTAAAAGCTTACACATGTATAAATGGTAAAATCTTATAAATGTGTAAATGCTAAGTTTACATATATGTAATTGGTAAGTCTACACGTGTGAAATTTTAAATTTATGTAAATTAACTTATATAAGTTCAATTTATGATGTTGTATTTTAACAATAATCATAAATACTGAGATAAAATAATGATTTTTCTTGTTTTTCATGAATTCTTGAAGTTCTTATAAAAAATATTAGTTTTCGTTTGAACATTCCCTTCTTTCTAATATGTTCATTATGCCATTTTAATTACTTGATTAATAATATATATTACCTTATATTTTATTGGTATCAAAATTTTATAGATCTTACATTCTTTTATTTTCTCTCTCTCTCCCTATCTTTTTGCGTTATTTTTGTTGGGCCCTCTCCCCATTGTCATTCTTTGCGTGAAAAAATTCTTTCTTTTCATCACTCTTTCATCTTACCCAAGAACGCATGTACATGTATACAAATTAGGCATTAGTCAGTCTTCTTTGCATCTGTCATGTCATCATAGTTGTAGCTTATGTTCTCATAGTTGTAGTTTATGTCATCATAGTACTATTGTTATGCCTCTTGTCCTTACAACTACACCCTTAGATCCATCGCCACGCTTGTCGTCATAAAATATCCTTACAATTTACATTTTCATGGTTTTTTCTTGTATTTTCCCTAGATTGTATGTTCTTCTTATAAAAGTATAATCGTTGCCACTCTCTCCAGTAGGAGTGTTTGATTTCCTTGTACATTATTGTGACAGTACTTGTCATTGTTAGAAGATATGATTTAATCACGTTTTCTTTTTAATTATGTGCGTTATACTACAATAATTAGTTGATAATGTCTTATGTGGTTTTCATTATTCTATAGTTTAAACTTCATCCTACTACAACGACACGTGAATGTCTAATCTAATGGTCTTAATTCATATAGCTATTAGCTCAGAAGATGACGTAGTCCTAAGAGTTAGGCAAAAGATATTTCTCCTATCATAGCCATAACCACATATTCTTAACCACCTTCCATAATCATCAAGTTTTCTTTTGGCTCATGGCCCCCAAATGGCCTTAAGACGTTCATATTGTTTTGATTTAACATACCTAACTTTATGCGACTTCATTTTCTCTATTTATTGTTGGGGTAGAGTTATAGTAAAAAGGGTGTTTATTCTAAAAAATCTAAGAATGATTGTGACTTTGACACGTGTCCTTCTATTGTTTTAAAAAGAAAGACATTTTGGTCATTGTGTATTATACGTTCATTGTGTCAAATATTAGTACATTGTGTTATATATTTTACATCATTTGTTATATGTATCAATCATTGCGTTTTATATTTTAGATCATTTTATGTTAATTTTGTAATTGTTTTTATAGATTATATAAATTTGTTATCTATCATTGTGTTTTACAATTAAAAGTACATAATGATACTCTTTCACCAATTTATTTTTCAAAACTCATAGTGTTGAAGGTAACACAATATGTTATTTTTGTTATTATTTTTTAATATATTATTATAACTTGTTGTTATCCATTATTGTGTTTTACAATTAGAAGTACACAATTATACTATTTCACCAATGTATTTTTTTAAAACTTATAGTGTTCAAGATATAACACAATGACGATTAAAAAACATAACGAGACATTATGTTATTTGTTATTGTTTTTAATGTATTAGATTAATTAGTTGTTAATTTATTATTGTATTTTGCATATTAGAGATACACAACAATGTTATTCCACCACTAATTTTTCTTTTAAAATTCATCATTAAAAAAACACAATAATATCCAGAAAAACACAAGAACTAATAAAAAGACACAATAAACTGACTAAAGACACAATAACGAAATAGAACTTAAAAAATAAAAAAAAAACTTTGTCTTTTAATATAACAATAGTATACTCGTTTTAGAGATAAAAAACGCTCGTTTCTATGGTGTAGTTTTTATATAAAAAATAATATCGTACATAAAAATTGTGAACGTTTAAAAAAATGATAGAACTTGCAAAAAGTTAACAAAAATGGTTAATCCTAAAATAACACTTTAACAAATTTTTCTCTACAATTTGATATTAACCATTGATTAAGAATATAGATGGTTGAGATTACCTTTTACACTTTTTAGTTTTATAAAACTTTTTATTTGAAAATTTCCTTTAATATTGGGATTTGTATATAGGTTTTGGAAATTAAATATTATAACACACAGAAGCAAATGTATACAATGATTTTAAATTCTTGTAAAACTAAAGACTGTATAGTGATCGAAGTTAAAGAGTCATAAAACTAAAGACCGAAACAAAATCAGTCGCAAAAATTAGTGACCGAAACAAAATTGATCGCGAATTAGCGACCGAAACAAAATTGATCGCGAATGACCGAAACAAAATTGTTCGCAAATTAGCGACCGAAACAAAGTGCTCGCGAAAATAACTACTAATTTTGATTCAGTCGCAAATCAGTGGCAAATATAATCGACGAAATTGTTTCATTTGCAAAACGTCGCAATGTTATTAAGAAATAAAATAAAACTAATTTGGTCGCATAAATGTTCACAAATACAACCACCATAATTGTTTCCGTCGAAAGTATATTCGATAGTTTCTAAAATAATAAAAAAAATTAAAATACATTGGTCACAAATATAGCTACTATCGTCGTAAATTATAAATATAATAGCTAGTTTAAAAAAATAAAATACAATATAATGTGAAAAAAAACAGTCATATATACAACTACCAAAATTGTTTTGCTCGAAAATACATCAACTCATTTTAGAAAACAATAAATAAGATACAAACAGACGTAAAAACCGTCAAGAGTATATCAAACGAAATTAACAAGCCACAAACTTAGCTACTGAAAATAATTTGGTCGCAAATACGGTCACAAACTATATCAATAAAACAAAAAAAAATATTTTGTACGCATAAAACAGAGAGCGCTCAAATTTGTGACCACTGGTTTTATGTTTAGCAGAGATTTAAAAGCACAACTAAAACATTCATAATGCTATCAAATTAACAAGCAAAAAAGCAAAGTACTATGAGAATTAGAAGAATATATAGAAAGAAAGATATGTGTATTTCATTGATCATATGTGTCTTTGAAGCAATTGTGTTATAAGTGTGTGTTAGTTTATTAGTTTGTCTAATGATCGAGATTCTTAAGCAACTCACGATACTCTCTTGTTTTTAACATTGGTTTTGCTAGATTTCTTGAGAGTACGTTTGGAAGTTGGACGCAGTTTGCTATGTGTATGATATCTCTCGAATCGATTGCATATACTTGTTTTTTTATTAATATTTAAACAAAAACTACAAGAACCACATAAACACATGTACATTATGCATGCTATATATAATGGGACCAAGAAAAAGAGATGGTTACTTAGATGTCCTGTATAACACCATCAAAACAATTGCTACAAGTGTTTTGTTTACTCAAATTTGATTTTTTATGTCAAACATCTCTACATATATCTATCGCTAGTTTTTCCTCAATGCACAAGCTAACAAAAATCATTGATGTGAACAGCTTTAACCAACTATATAACCAACCAACCAACACCCTAGTCTTACATACTTTTGGTTTTATTAATTTTGTGTTTTAATCATATGTTTATTATATTTTGTGTTTTAATCATATGATTTTGGTGATTTAATTACAAAAGACTAAAACAAAATGGAAATGTTTTACAGCAATAACAAAATCGGTCGTTGTAGTATAGTGGTAAGTATTCCCGCCTGTCACGCGGGTGACCCGGGTTCGATCCCCGGCAACGGCGATTTTATATAATCTTTTTAACATTTGGGCTTTGGAACCCCACAATATAGCTTTTCAATCGTTTCTTGGGCCTTGGATTGAGTAAAAAAAACACCTATTTTTATTTCTTCCATTTGTTTTAACATTTGGGCTTTGGAACCCCAGAATATAGCTTTTCAATCGTTTCTTGGGCCTTGGATTGAGTAAAAAAACCCCTATTTTATTTCTTCCCTTACTTTTTACTAAAATTCTGTTTCATGAGAACTGAGAACTAGTGTAATAATGCAAACAGAAAGTAAATCTAAAATATTGTCTTAGATTAGGTTAGAGATAGGGGTGTCCAAATTTAGATAGCCGAAAATTTCAGATAGTGAATTTCTCTATCCGATTTCACATCCGAGATTTCGGATATCCAAATTCATAAAAAATTTGTTTTATTTAATAAATTTTATAAAAATATAATAATTTTTATTGAATTTTCGGATATCCGATGTTTTTGTTAAAATATCCGAAATATTTAATTAATATTTAATATTAAATTACATTTTTTGTCTTTTAAAATTTATAGGAAATTTCAGGTTTCGATTTAAAAAAAAGCTTGCACGTTTCTTCATTTCCTGTAACGGACATCAATTTTGTCCATTAAGTCAGGTCATGTGTCTTGCATATGAGTGTAAATTGGTATTTTTTGTATCTATTAATAAGGAGGTAGAAAGACTAATTTACCCCTACATGCAATGCACATGACCTCACGTAACAGACAAAATTGATGTCCGTTAGAGAAAATGATGAAACATGTAAGCTTTTTTAAACGTAAAAGAACGTTTACTGTAATTTCATTAGTTTAAGGAAGAAACCTGAAAATTACTATAAATCTAAATGACAAAAAAATGTAATTTACTCTTGATAAAATAATAATGCGGACTATCAGAACCCAAACACCCTATAATATTTATGTTTTGATGAATTGTAGTTTTGGGTATTTTAATCCTCTTTGTTACTAGTGTTGGAAAATTGATCATAATCTATCTAGTTTTGAGTAAATAAAACTACTACAAAAAGTCAAAAACCACACCCGATCAATTCACTCTTAATATACACAAAACATCACTAGTGTATCCGAACATGTTTGACATGTTCCCATCACATCTTGTTAGCTTATTATTCTACCTCTAGTATCACATAAACTTTATCAAGCAAATGATGATGAATGCACGTCCGCTCGTTAAGTTTCATTGTGTATGCGAAAGATTGCCCTCCTCTGACTAAAAGCTGAGGGTGTTTTAGTCATTTTACAAACTCTCGTCGTGACTAAAAGCTTTAAACTTAAGAATACCTTTGTCTTTTCATAACCTTCCAAAATTATGTCAGAATCAGGCATAAAAGAAACCAAACCAATACCTAATCTGTAAAGTGATAATAATATTTGGGTGACGTTGACGAGAACTTTGAAGTACTCGGATGACCGATACACACTGTATTTTTCATCCTAATATAAACTGGCAACAAAATGAGATAAACAAGAGCAGAATCTGTAAAAAGGCTGCTATAGAAGCTTCACTAACAGCAAAATCACAAGCTTACAGTCTAAAAAAACTAGCAATCTATATCAAGACCTATAGATTAAAATTACCACAAAATTAAGCTCGACAGACTCCTGTTCATATGTAGTAGTTCTCGCCGACTTCATCCCGTTCATTTAAAAAAAAGTGTCATCTTTTGAAGGTTTCAATGAATCTTGAAAAGATTCCAACATGCCAAGACCTGCAAATAGAGGCAAGCAACAAGAGCATAATTCCAATCATTATTTTAAGCAGATATAAGAAACAAGACAATGGAAGTTAAAAAGGCAATCGAAATAGATATATAGCATTCAATAATTATAATGTTTATATTGTTCAAGATAGTTATTAAAGCAAGTACTTACCAATCATGTATTGTTTACTCGGTTGCAGTAGCAAGATTCTTTTGCTTACGGGATCTTTTCCTTTTCTTGCTCCTGCTCCTTACGGTTTCAACATTCTCCTTAACTTCCTGCGGTCATGTAAACAGAAGCACATGTAACACCAAAGCATAATACGGTCGGCTCTCATAAGCAAAAAAGCAATAAAAGTTAACTTACCTTTTTGGCCACTGGTTTTTGGTTCTCCTTTTTCTTCTTCTTACAAGAAAGCGGATTTGGACCCTGAAAACCCCCGTAAAGATGAGTGATTTGATTATCAAAACTCAATGATCATGACAAGAATTAAACTTAGAAAGAGTAAAAAACAGATCTTGGAAACAAGGTGAAGAACCAAAACCTTCGCTCGTTTTCTTTTGAATTGTACTGTATCCTTTACATCAGTTTTCCTTTTAGAAGCAATTTTCTTCAAATCTTCAACGGTTTCATTTGGAAGATCTTCATCTGCTTGCTCGTCTGTTTCTGAACTTCTCTTTTTCTTATTAATTAGCAGTTTAAGCTCTAACTCATTCAAGTGTGAGCGTTCTTCTTCTGCCGATTTGGCAAATTGTAGTTGAGACTGAGATGGAGGCTCGAGAAACAAAGCATTTCTTAGTGCAAACATTACAGGCACAGCAGGAATCTGTATCCATAAAGCATACAAGTTAGAAACGTAACACACTAACACATACGATTTTTAAACCATTAAAACTGAACAAATGAAATATGTATTAACCTCCTGAAACTTCTTGCGCAAGTCAACGTCTTGACTAGCAACAAAGAAATGCTCTGAATTGCTTTCGCCAATAACTTCTGCTAGACAAGCTACGGCACTCTTTCTCTTCTCATGATCACACCTAAAACCATCTCTTCAGTGTTACCGTTCAATATAAAATCATAACTAGAAGGTGACAAGACGATACTGACCTCGCAGGTGCAAGATCACGAGCCACATTAAGAGAATCGGAGTAGGTTTCCCCAAGGCTTTTCAACTCCGCAAGAACACATCTAATGAATATATTACCAATGGAGTGAAAGAACATATAAGCCAACGCGTTTTTGGACATTATACGAAGTCAAACATGATGACAGTGAATGCATCGAACCTGGTGGTGAACATTTTGACTGGAGCACCTAAGATGTTAGAAATGGCGGTATCAGCTGGAGTAATACGATTAACAAGAAGATGGTGTATAAACGTCCCATCACACAATATCTTAAAGGGCGGTCTGAAACCATAACATGTTGTAAAGAATCTAACACTTCTGCGATGACGTTTTTGCTTCTTCAACCTCATCTGTAAGACAAAGGAGGATATAACGTTTACTATATAAACTAACAAACAATTACAAAGGTAGAAGCATTAATAAAAATGCTACAAGGATCTAAGTTTTTCTTTAAGAACACTTGATTATGGAGGTCCTATAGTAACCAAAACCAAAGGTTGTCATGTAGGCATGTAACACTAACAACAATGCAAGGTAAAAACCACCATAACAAAGCATCAGATATGACTTATCATCACTGTCTTAAAAAGCTGAACCTTAAACAAAAATAAAACTGAGTAAGCATGATTTCCTTAAGCATCATCCCAAAATCCAATGTTGTAAAAATCCAACTAGTCAGCCGATTAATCGGTACCTCACTGATTGAATTTTCCCTAATCGGAGCCAAAAATCGCTAGCAACCATAGAACAACCAAATCATATGTTTTCAACTTTTTTTATCAATTATCAAAACAAGGCAACAAGGATTCTCAGTTAGGAGTGTGACTGTATGAAGATTCTATTATAAATTTAGAATCATGCCAGAATTCATCATAACAACTCATTGTGGGCACAATAACAGGCAACAATATTAAAAAAACATGTGACTTTGAACATGTTACGACATGTAAAATAAAAAAAACTACAGCTTGTTGCAACTGTAATTCGATATAGCAAACACTTTGTAATTACAATAAGATCAAGAATTTAGCACAATTCACTTGGTAATCTCAACAAACACTTTGTAATTACAACAAGATCAAGGTTTCTCAGGCACTCTATATCAAAAACTTTCGGGTGGCACCCACAAAAATAAAATAACAAAAAAAAATCAAGAACCCAATGTACGGAAACAACGAGAAAGCAAACAGCTTTGAAGCTGTGCTGTGTGAATCAACCTTTCCGTTGGATTTGAATATGATAACAGTACTAAAACTAAAACCCAGTGAAGAAAAACAGGCACCCCCATCACTGAAATCATTAACAACATGCAACTAACACATGATTAAGCCCTAATGTGGAGCAAAATCAAGAAACCCTGAGTATAAATCAAAAGAAAAACCTGAATCGAACGATGGTCTGGAGTTGTGAAGATTTGGTAATCGGAGATGAAGGAGGAGCTGATCGGAGGCTAGTGATAGCGCCGGCGAGATGGAGGAGCCGACGGCGGTGAAGAAGGTGCTGTAAAGTGTCGGAGCCCTAAAGGATACACGTTTGGCGGTTTGGTTTTATTATTTCTCACTGTTTAATTTTTATAATTTTTTATCTTTATTATTTGTATTATTATTATTATAATTATAATTTAATAAAAGAAAAACTTTACGTAATAATAAGCATGTTTTAAGAGTATTTCAATTAAAATCATGCTATAAGGAGAGTTTGATCGGGTTCCCGAGGACACCCCTTGGTCTCACTCGGGTAGTGCCAATGAGTAAAGTTGTCAGGTTCATGAAACAACTGTGTTGGATCATAAGAGGCTGTTGCAACCAAAACCATATCACTTAGAAGATTTTGAGTACTACATACAAAGGACTTCCGAAGCCAAGTGTGGGACTTCCGAAGGAAGAAAGAGCTCTTCCGAAGTCTAAGTGTAAAATACACTTCCGAAGGAGAACTCCAATTTTCGAAGGTAAAGAAGCTACTTCCGAAGGTTCAAGACTTGAAGACAAAGATCTGAAGTCAACTTCCGAAGTATAAAGAAGTCCTTAAAGCCTCGGAAGCATAGAAGCATCTTCCGAAGTATAAGTGGCTTCGGAAGAAGTTGTTCTTCCGAAGCCAGTTAACCTTCGGAAGACACTTCTATTATCCAGTAGACATAAGTATGGTCTGTCTGACAGTCCGCTGCAAATCTCTGAGATACTGCATGGCGTTTTCTCAAAAGCCATGTAGTTGACCATACTTTAATCTACTGTTTACCTTTTTATGTTAAGTACAGTTGCCATCTTTAGTTGGTGACAAAAGGTAAGTCATGGACATGTCCTGACTACCATATCTTAGATAATACTTTATCTAAGATACCTTAACTATAGCATTGTAGTATATGCTTTAGTCTTAGGTTTCCAGCTGGTATCAAGTATAACCGGCTGTAGGATCTAGTATATATAGTTTCTCATTGTAACTCATGTTCTATGCTTGTAAGTGTCTTGTAATCTTGAGTTGAGAAGTAATATATACAAGTACCTTGAAAATATTTCTGCTTGTTGCTTTGATTACTTATTATATTATTATCAACTCTTGCCAAAGACATTGCTTCATCTTGTTTGAGTGACTATTATAAGTGAGTTTGAGAGAAATACAAGTGTTTAGTGACAAAACCCGATCCTGCAATTGGTATCAGAGCTTTTTAGGCTCTTGATTGTGAGATCTTACCATCCTAATCAACCAGTTTTTCACTCCTCCTTATACCTCACTCAAAAATGGCCCTCATCAAATCTGAAGTTGAAATGGGAACGATGACCAAAGCTCCCATCATTGATCCTGAAAACTTCAGGTCTTGGAGCAGAAGAATGGAAGGCTTCATCAGATACCAGGACAGCAAGATGTGGCAGTCCATCGTGAATGGCCCGTATAAGCCAAAAGTTGCTGGTGGAAACGGTGCCATGATCGAGAAGGCTGTTGAAGACTACTCCGATGAAGACAGGAAGAAGCTCGACATTGACAGCAATGCTATGACTGTTCTCATGACTGCAATCCCAAACTCCATCATGGTGGGGTTTGAGCATTGCAAGTCAGCCAAAGAACTCTTTGATGCACTTGCTCAAATGTACTCGAGCTCTAATGATTCAAAGAAGGACTCACTGAAGCAGCAGTTCGAGAACTTCACCTATGTTGCTGGAGAAACTTTTAGCCAGCAATACTTCAGGTATATGGATCTTATCTCCTCCCTCCAATCTGTGGGAATCACTCAAGAACTTAGAGACCTTACCAGAAAGTTCATGAGTGCTCTACCCAATGAGTGGACTTTCTACTGTGTCTCCATCAAGAGAACAGAGAATTTAAACACTCTCACCATGACCGAACTCTATGGGATCCTTGATGGATACCGTTTGGAAATGGAAAGCAAGAAGGGTCACCAAGCAAGCAGACCCTTGAGCCTTCCTGCTAGCAACGCTTTAATGGTTGCTGAAGGCTCAGGTATCTCTCAGTCTCAGCAGTACCTGTCATACACCCAGCAGCCATCTTGTTCATCTGGGCCTTACATCACATTCCCTGAGACTCCAAGGTCTCATCAAGCTCAGCAAAGCTCCTTTCAGGAGGGCTGTGCGTTTGTCTCAGGGAGTGGACACTCCAATGATCATCAGTTTTGCTTTGATGATCTTGAGTGCTTCAGTCCAGATGACATAGAGTATGTGGACATTGTCCAGCAAATGGCTCTCCTTACCTACAGAGCGAAGAAGTTCTTTAAGAGAACTGGAAGGCAATTCCCTCAAAACCCAATCACTAGCAAGTTTGGGTTTGATAAGAGCAAGGCTAAGTGTTACAACTGTAACCAGCTTGGCCACTTTGCAAGGGAATGCAAGGCTCCCAAGTCCAACCCGGGAACCTCACAGGCCTCCACACATCCTTCTACACCAAAGCCCAATGGGAAGTCAACTGAAACTGCAGCTATGGCTCAAGAAGTTGACTGGAGCTTTATGGTTCAAGATGTGACTCCTGCTCAAGCACTCATGGCAGGAACAGATGAAAATAAGGTATATGAACATCTCTGTACCCCTGCTTGTATTGCTAAGGTTAAGTTGTACCAGGACTACAATATGGAAATTAAATCCGATATTGAGTCTTTAAATGTGCTAAAATCTGACTTTAAAAGAGCTGAATCTGACTACCAAAAGAAAATTGAGGAGTTAGAGAAAACTGTATCTCTTTTAAAACATGAACACACCAACTACAAGACTCAAATCAAGGATTTAATATCCAAATTGACTGAGGCTCAAGCCCAGCTTGTCACAGCTGAGGCTCAAGCCAGGAAGTATGCTATTGCTGAGCAAAACTTCCAAGCCATACTTGCATCATCCTCTCACTCCAAACTTTGTTATCAAAACAAAAGTGGGTTGGGAACCAATGAAATTGCTCCACCACACTCTTATGAGTCTGTAAGACAACCAAGATGTGGTACTGAAGAGCAAGAGGTTCCATCTGTTGACCCACCTTGTAAAGAGTTAAAGAGTGATGCAACTGTGGAGACCATGACCATCACAGGGAAGGAACAGGTAATTGAGCCCTCCCAGACCAATGATGATCAATCCCTGACCACCAAAGCCAGAAGAAGCAGGGCTAAAGCAGCCAGAAAAACTGCCAAGAAGGTGGCTGAATCCAAGCTGAAGATAGACCCAAAGCAAAAGGGTGTATTCATATCAGCAGGATTCCAGGTGGTTGGACCTTCTGATTCAGGAAAGGAGTATAATACCACTACTCCTATCCTACCAAAGGATCAGAAGTTAAAGGGAAAGGTTGCTGATGAGGAGAAAAAGAACAAGAAACAGCAACCCTCAAATTCCCAGAAAATTAACATTGCATGCATAATGTGTGGTCTGCAAAACCACATGGCTAAAGATTGTTATTACAATCCTGCTAGCACACATTATGCAAATAATGTTAAAAGAGAAGGAGTCAGGGAAGGTTTCACATTTGGACCATATCAGATGGTTCAAGTGTTGAAAAAGGGAAAGCTTGTTTCCGAAGCAAGGCTTGTCTCGGAAGAAAACTCTTCTTCCGAGAGGAAAAAGGCTTCGGAAGTGAAAGCTGCAAAGACTCACAAAAGAGTCCCCTTGAAACCATCCCAGAAGAAGACTGCTTCGGAAGAAAAGGTGGTGAAGGTTTCTTCCGAAAAGAAAGAAGCTTCGGAAGAATGCCAAGCTACAAAAGCTTCATCAAGCTCATCCTCTATGATCAACCAAGGGATGGAATGGAAGATCAAGGAAGATGCTGTAGCCCAAACCTCTTCTTCAAAGACATCCATTGAACCCCCATGCATAAATTTTGGTTCAATCATGTCACTTTCATTGGAAGAACCCAAGACCAAAAAGGCTTGGGTTTCCAATCAAAACTAATTATCTCACCTTATGTGCAGGGACATCCATATGACAAGAATAACAACATTTGGATAGTAGATAGTGGATGCTCCAGGCACATGACACCGAACAGATCTCTCCTTCAGCAATTTCAACATTATGATGGAGGTCCTGTCCAGTTTGGAGGTGAGGCCGGAGGATATATTTCTGGCAGAGGAAGTATATCCAACGGAAAATTAAAAGTTGACAAAGTTAACTTTGTCAAACAGCTTGAACACAACCTGTTAAGTGTTTCTCAGTTTTGTGATCAAAAGCATCAAATGCTTTTCACAGAACATGAGTGCATCATCCTTAAACCTGGGATGACAATTCCTCAGGAATTGGTGCTTCTTAGATCTCCCAGGAGAGGGGATATGTACAAGCTTGATATGAACAATGCTTCCCCAATGGGAGAAGTATCATGCTTTCTTTCCAAAGCTGATAGTGATGAGTCAACACTGTGGCATAAACGAATGTGTCATGTCAATTTTAAGACAATGAATAAATTGGCTAAAAATAACTTGGTACATGGTTTGCCTAAAAAGGAATTTTTCTGCAAAGATAACTGTGTTGCTTGCCTGAAAGGGAAACAACACAGGTCTTCTCATAAATCCAAAGTTGTTAACTCTATCACTACTCCATTACACTTATTGCACATGGATCTATTTGGTCCCACAAGTATAATGAGCATTGGAAGGAAATCATATTGCCTTGTGATAGTTGATGATTTTACTAGATTTACATGGGTATTCTTTTTAAGAACTAAAGATGAAACTGCTGAAACTTTAAAATCTTTTATTCTTAAAATAGAAAATCAAGTTGATCACAAGGTTAAAATAATTAGAAGTGATCAAGGGACTGAGTTTAAGAACTTTGTTCTTGACTCATTCTGTAACTCAAAAGGGATTGCCAGACAATACAGTGCTCCTAGAACTCCTCAACAAAATGGTGTTGCTGAGAGGAGAAATAGGACACTTATTGAGGCTGCTCGGACTATGTTAGCTGATTCAAAGCTGCCTCTAACATTCTGGGCAGAGGCAGTCAGCACTGCATGCTATGTACAGAACAGAGTTCTTGTAGTAAAGCCACATGGAAAGACCCCTTATGGACTTTTTCCTTGGAATTCAGGTAAAGCAACTGAAAGAAGGGTTTTTCATCAATCAATCTAAGTATGTCAATGATATTTTAGAGAGATTTGATATGAAGGATTGTAAAGCAGCAAAGACACCCATACCCAGAAACCATGATTTATGCCCTGACTCTGAGGGGGAGGATACTGATCAACATCAGTATAGAGCAATCATTGGTTCTCTGATGTATCTCACAGCAAGTAGACCTGATATCATGTTCGCAACCTGCATTTGTGCAAGATATCAGGCTGCTCTAAAGGTGTCTCACCTAATTGCTGTCAAGAGAATCCTCAGATACCTCAAAGGAGCACCTAAATTAGGTCTCTGGTATCCAAGAAATAGTGATTTTAATCTCTATGGTTACTCTGACAGTGATTATGGTGGCTGCAACATCAATAAGAAATCAACATCAGGTGGATGTCAGTTTCTTGGTGGAAGGATTATCTCATGGCAATGCAAAAAGCAATCCTGTGTCTCTACATCAACTGCTGAAGCTGAATATATTGCTGCTGCAAGTTGCTGTGCTCAGCTGCTGTGGATTCAAAACCAGATGATTGACTATGGATTCAACTTCATGAGCACTCCTATCCACATTGACAACAACAGTGCTATATCCATCACTGAAAATCCAGTAAAGCACTCAAAGACAAAGCACATTGACATCAGGTATCATTTCATTAGAGATATTCATGAGAAAAATCTTATCAAACTAATCAAAGTTGATTCAAATGAACAATATGCTGATTTGTTCACCAAAGCATTTGATGAACAAAGATTTAAGTATCTTATTACAGCTATTGGGATGATAAACATTGACTAGTTAATCTCAATTGAAAACCTTTTCAATATGTAAAGTCTTATGTCAACACAATCTAAGCCCTGTTACAAAAGATCCTTTCTTATTTAACTAAGTATAAGTTCTTCCGAAGAGAAACTTGCCTTCGGAAGATATCTAGTATAACTTCCGAAGCAAATTTCTCATAGGATAATTTTCTTCTCGGAAGTGTACTAAGTCTCGGAAGAAGCGATTGAGGTAATCTCAGATCTACTTCCGAAGCACTTAATACTCTCCACTTGAAAGCAACATGTATCTTCGGAAGCAATTTATTTACCTTCGGAAGTACATTTGCCTTCGGAAGAACTTTACCTTCGGAAATACCTTATACTCGGAAGAAGGATTTTACTGTGTAACGGAAATCTTTTGGGCCCCACTCTGTAAAAAGTAAAGATTTTGTTAATGATGTCGGATTATTTAAATGGCTTAACCTTACCGCCCCTGTCACATCATCCTCTGAACCCTCAAATCATCTTATCCAAACCACCCTTTAAACCGCCATTTCACCCATTTAAATACTTCCGGTTAATCACTTACACTCTTTTTACCAAATTCACTGCCCTAAAAGCTTTCTTCTTCTCCAATTTACCTCTCTCTCAAGAAATTTTCCTCTGCTATCTTTCTAAATGGCTCTAAACCCTCAGCACAACCAAGTCGCACTCCTTGACTCTTCAAGGGATGCTGACTTCTCTGATATTATCTCTTTCTTAGCCCAATCTTCATACTACACAGCACTGACTGTAAACCCTACCATTTACACCAACCAAATGTCCGAATTCTGGGCAAATAGTCGGGTTGAAACCCTAAATGGGGTTCGTGCTATCAGGTCAAGTGTATGTGGCCAAGAGTTGGTCGTTACTGAACAAATCATCAGGGAGCATCTTGAGCTCCATGATGAAGGCGCACCGACGAAATTCCCCAAGTCTGAGTTAGATAACTCTTATCTCCAAATGGGATACGGTGGAGATGTAAGCAGCTCTACAGTCTACAAATTCAACTTCTCCTACAAGTGGAAGTTCCTGCTACATGTGGTTCTTCACTGCTTATCTAACAAATCCGGGGGATGGGATCAAATTCCCTATGAACTCGGGTGCCTAGTTCATGGGTTGGTACAAGGCCTGCGCTTCAACTACTCCAGGTTTGCGCTGACTAACCTCATGGGAAATCTGCAACGGGACACATTCTTTATGTATCCCAGATTTCTACAGCACATAATCAACTGCGAGCTAGATCAGAGTAAGCTTGTCTGTGCAGCTGCTCTGTCTGCTCCTCAAATGAGGCCGACCATCTTCAAAGTTTTGAAGAGAGTGTCTACCAACTACACTGGAAGGGATACCGTACTACTTCCAGGTATGATTGAGCCAATGGCTCCTGGTGACATCCCTGTTATCCCCACAGGTGATGAACCCACACCAGCAACTACCCTCACCATTCCAAATCTACATTCTCCTCCAATAAAAGTCACCTATCAGAGACGTACCAAACGAACCCTTGTTCAATCTACTCTGATTGAACAAGCCCCTCCTCTTCAAACCAAAAAGGCTAGAGTGGAACAAGGGGCTCCCACTCAGCCAGAGGTCCCCCAATCCTTCACTATTGACCTCAATATGGGTCTTGAGTCTCCTCAGTCTCAGACCCATGAGCCCATAACCCCAGCTGATAGCCCTCAGGGTGAGTCTCTATACTCCCCTGAGCAGCCACCAAGGGACAGCTCAATGCCTTTTGACATTGATCAAAGTCCCGGGTCCTTAGGTCTTCATTCCTTCTCTTTTACTGACCTATTGACCGGAGCTGGTGAAGAGACTATGTCTCTCCAAGGCAATGAAGTTGATCCACAACACCCCATTAAGGATCAACAGAGTCTAGAGAAACCTCTTGTCTCTAGCCCACACCAGCAAAGCCCTACTGAGGTGAGTCCCACTGATGTGGAGGGGACTCATGTAGATTCAGCTGCCACTACTGAAGGAGCCTCATTGGATCCTCAGGACAGTGGTAACGCTAGTCAGACTGAATCTACGGCAACCATGCCCTATGATGCCTCTGAAAGAGACATCATTGTGCAAGGGAAACCAGGGTGCCAAGAAACCACATCTGGTGGTGAGGATGAACATACTAGGTATGTTACCTCATCTCCCCGTGATTCTTCCAAAGAAGATGAGGGAAGAATGCAACTCACAATAAGAGACCTACTTTCTAAAGTTTCAAACCTCGAATCAAAGGTTAAGACTTTAGAGGATAGGTCTGCCACTCAGCAACTTGAGATTGAAAGTCTCAAGGTCAAACTAGCTGAGAAACAGATTGAGAGATCTGTTAGGCATGTACCAGTTCAAGTCTCCTTGACCTCTTCCTCTAGCTCATCTACCTCTCAAGATGATGCTACCAAAAAGGGGGAGAATGTTGAGGAACAAAGTCAAAGACAGGATTCCATCAGTCAAGCTCTCACTTCTTTGAGCTCAAGACAACAAGCTGCCATCTTCCCTGAGCCTCCTCCAGTTGTGTTTCAAGTGGATCAAAGGATGCTTCAGGATCTAAATAGGATCTTCAACAAGTTCCTTTTAGAGTCCCTCATTGATCAACCTAGTCCGGATATGTCTGTGATATACTTTGGAGCTCAAGAGCTTCAGAGGTTGAATGCACCTCCTACCACTGTTGAGGAAGTTGGTCAACCTAAGGCCCAAGTGGAACCTGAGATTGATTTCGAAGGGGAAACTAGGACTGATGGCCCAGCAACTGAAATAGTTGGGACATAAGGTGTGTTTTCACAGGCTTCCGAAGCACAATTCGAAGCCTCGGAAGAACCAACTCAAACTTCCGAAGCTGAAATTGCTGCTGCGGAAGGACTGTTCTCTCTTTCCGATGATCTAATAGTCACAGATGCAATTCTGGAACTTGCATCTGAGGTTAATAGGGAGGACTTTCTCAGCCAACCACTAGCCATTACATCTGCATTGACCTCAGCTCCTACCTCCACCATCCAACCTGAATCTTCTACCCAAGAACCACCAAAGTCTAGCACTTCCGAAGACATTAAAGCAAAAGGAAGATGACTTCGGAAGAGCTTCAGGAAGAAGAAAGACTGGAGAAACTTAAAAGGAAAGGAAGACTGCCAACTGGGAAACTGTTAGCTGCAAGTTCAAAAGCAGCTGCAGCCAACCAAGAGGCAATCAACAATAGAAGAAGGGTGGAGGTAATTGATAGACTTGTCAGTCTAGGGGCTGCCTCGGAAGATGTACTCCTGCTACCATTAGAGGAGCTGATAGAGCTTGAAAAGGCAACCTTGCTGCAAAAACAGCAAAAAGAAGAAGCTGCAAGGTTGGCCTTGGAAGAAGAAAGGCTGAGAAAAGAAAGAGAAGCTGATCTGCAGCTCAGGAGAGAAAGGATCACTTTCCTACTCTCCAGAGGATTCTCTCAAGAGGAGTTGTCTCCACACAACAGTGACACGATCTTGTGGCTCTTTAACAAAGAGCAAGATCAAATGGAGAATGAGAGAAAGAGAGCTGCAAGGGAGAAGCTGGTAGAGAAGAAGAAGAAGGAAGAAGAGGCTGGACTGTCTGCCGCCAAGAAGATAGGTGACAAAGCCTGGATGAAGAACTATCTTAAAGCTCACGGCTTCTCTGGCAGGCAAGTGGGTCCAATGTCTGAGAAGACTCTCCAACGACATGTCAGTGACATCAAGGCTGACATTCGTGCAGGGAGAAGAAAGGAGATGTATAGAAGGGGACAGGGGATGACCTTCAAAGCCACCCCTCAGCCAAATATCCAAACCCAACATCAACCTGAACCAATACCCTTTCCCTTCCCAATCAAAACTGAACCTGAACCTTTCACCCCTGAACCTACACCTTCACATCTACCAACTCCCTCACCTCAACCACCTAAACTACCCATCATCCAACCTAAAACCTTACCCAGAACCCAACCTCCAAAACCTACCCAACAACCAATCAAATCATCCCCTCAGCCTTCCAAACATCTCTCAATGGAGGAATTCAAGGAGATCAAAACCAAGCTCATCAACTGCACTACCCTGAGCGACATCTCATGTGAGGAGGATACAGTCAACCTGACTTATGTTGATGGATCCTCAAGTTCCCTCACAAGAGATGAGTTTCTTGATCTGCCAAGAGGAACTTTGGACCAAGCCGCAAGACTCTTTGGCCTCAATTCAGATACATTGAATGAGGAAGAAAAGAAGCTGAGGAGAAGGCTGGTGACTCTGCTGGACACAAAGAAAGGAGATAGGGTACCAAGACAATCTCTTGTACCCAGAAAGAAGATAGTCCAGTGGAGGTTCGAAGACTCTTCTCACAACTTTGTTGTTGAGAGAGAGAATGGTGAGATTAACAGGCTGAATGCCTCATCTCTGCTACACTTAAGCAGATTTGATATTACTGAGTTAGCAGAGAAACCATTCTCCAACCCCTCAAACTCCGAAGTAGCTGCTCACATCAGAAATCATCTAGGCAGCCTTCACATGGCCGAGCTCACTGCAAGAAGCAAGGTCGAAGAGGAGTCAAAACTGAGAGAGGAGGAGGAAAGGAAAGGATCAGCAACCAAAGGCAAAGCCTTTCTTCAAATGGTTGAAGGTCCTGAACTTGAGTCCATAGTTAGATGGGAGTATGACTACAACCCCCGTCAACTAACTCTCTTCAGGGGGTCACAACAAAGGGTGCATGTCATTCAAAGTGATAGACTGGATCTCCTATCCACGAATGACTTGTACAAGCTTCTCAGCACCACTTCCGGGAAGAACAGAGAGACAGACAAATATCTTTTGTCCCTGGTGCTGAAAACTTTGAGAAGTAGAGATAAGTGAAGTTTTGGTAGCATCAGCCTAGGGGGAGTTTGTTGGATCATAAGAGGCTGTTGCAACCAAAACCATATCACTTAGAAGATTTTTAGTACTACATACAAGGACTTCCGAAGCCAAGTGTGGGACTTCCGAGGAAGAAAGAGCTCTTCCGAAGTCTAAGGTAAAATACACTTCTGAAGGAGAACTCCAATTTCCGAAGGTAAAGAAGCTACTTCCGAAGGTTCAAGACTTGAAGACAAAGATCTGAAGTCAACTTCCGAAGTATAAAGAGTCCTTAAAGCCTCGGAAGCATAAGCATAGAAGCATCTTCCGAAGTATAAGTGGCTTCGGAAGAAGTTGTTCTTCCGAAGCCAGTTAACCTTCGGAAGACACTTCTATTATCCAGTAGACATAAGTATGGTCTGTCTGACAGTCCGCTGCAAATCTCTGAGATACTGCATGGCGTTTTCTCAAAAGCCATGTAGTTGACCATACTTTAATCTACTGTTTACCTTTTATGTTAAGTACAGTTGCCATCTTTAGTTGGTGACAAAAGGTAAGTCATGGACATGTCATGACTACCATATCTTAGATAATACTTTATCTAAGATACCTTAACTATAGCATTGTAGTATATGCTTTAGTCTTAGGTTTCCAGCTGGTATCAAGTATAACCGGCTGTAGGATCTAGTATATATAATTTCTCATTGTAACTCATGTTCTATGCTTGTAAGTGTCTTGTAATCTTGAGTTGAGAAGTAATATATACAAGTACCTTGAAAATATTTCTGCTTGTTGCTTTGATTACTTATTATATTATTATCAACTCTTGCCAAAGACATTGCTTCATCTTGTTTGAGTGACTATTATAAGTGAGTTTGAGAGAAATACAAGTGTTAGTGACAAAACCCGATCCTGCAATTGGTATCAGAGCTTTTTAGGCTCTTGATTGTGAGATCTTACCATCCTAATCAACCAGTTTTTCACTCCTCCTTATAACCTCACTCAAAATGGCCCTCATCAAATCTGAAGTTGAAATGGGAACGATGACCAAAGCTCCCATCATGATCCTGAAAACTTCAGGTCTTGGAGCAGAAGAATGGAAGGCTTCATCAGATACCAGGACAGCAAGATGTGGCAGTCCATCGTGAATGGCCCGTATAAGCCAAAAGTTGCTGGTGGAAACGGTGCCATGATCGAGAAGGCTGTTGAAGACTACTCCGATGAAGACAGGAAGAAGCTCGACATTGACAGCAATGCTATGACTGTTCTCATGACTGCAATCCCAAACTCCATCATGGTGGGGTTTGAGCATTGCAAGTCAGCCAAGAACTCTTTGATGCACTTGCTCAAATGTACTCGAGCTCTAATGATTCAAAGAAGGACTCACTGAAGCAGCAGTTCGAGAACTTCACCTATGTTGCTGGAGAAACTTTTAGCCAGCAATACTTCAGGTATATGGATCTTATCTCCTCCCTCCAATCTGTGGGAATCACTCAAGAACTTAGAGACCTTACCAGAAAGTTCATGAGTGCTCTACCCAATGAGTGGACTTTCTACTGTGTCTCCATAAGAGAACAGAGAATTTAAACACTCTCACCATGACCGAACTCTATGGGATCCTTGATGGATACCGTTTGGAAAGGAAAGCAAGAAGGGTCACAAGCAAGCAGACCCTTGAGCCTTCCTGCTAGCAACGCTTTAATGGTTGCTGAGGCTCAGGTATCTCTCAGTCTCAGCAGTACCTGTCATACACCCAGCAGCCATCTTGTTCATCTGGGCCTTACATCACATTCCCTGAGACTCCAAGGTCTCATCAAGCTCAGCAAAGCTCCTTTCAGGAGGGCTGACACTCCAATGATCATCAGTTTTGCTTTGATGATCTTGAGTGCTTCAGTCCAGATGACATAGAGTATGTGGACATTGTCCAGCAAATGGCTCTCCTTACCTACAGAGCGAAGAAGTTCTTTAAGAGAACTGGAAGGCAATTCCCTCAAAACCCCAATCACTAGCAAGTTGGGTTTGACAAGAGCAAGGCTAAGTGTTACAACTGTAACCAGCTTGGCCACTTTGCAAGGGAATGCAAGGCTCCCAAGTCCAACCCGGGAACCTCACAGGCCTCCACACATCCTTCTACACCAAAGCCCAATGGGAAGTCAACTGAAACTGCAGCTATGGCTCAAGAAGTTGACTGGAGCTTTATGGTTCAAGATGTGACTCCTGCTCAAGCACTCATGGCAGGAACAGATGAAAATAAGGTATATGAACATCTCTGTACCCCTGCTTGTATTGCTAAGGTTAAGTTGTACCAGGACTACAATATGGAAATTAAATCCGATATTGAGTCTTTAAATGTGCTAAAATCTGACTTTAAAAGAGCTGAATCTGACTACCAAAAGAAAATTGAGGAGTTAGAGAAAACTGTATCTCTTTTAAAACATGAACACACCAACTACAAGACTCAAATCAAGGATTTAATATCCAAATTGACTGAGGCTCAAGCCCAGCTTGTCACAGCTGAGGCTCAAGCCAGGAAGTATGCTATTGCTGAGCAAAACTTCCAAGCCATACTTGCATCATCCTCTCACTCCAAACTTTGTTATCAAAACAAAAGTGGGTTGGGAACCAATGAAATTGCTCCACCACACTCTTATGAGTCTGTAAGACAACCAAGATGTGGTACTGAAGAGCAAGAGGTTCCATCTGTTGACCCACCTTGTAAAGAGTTAAAGAGTGATGCAACTGTGGAGACCATGACCATCACAGGGAAGGAACAGGTAATTGAGCCCTCCCAGACCAATGATGATCAATCCCTGACCACCAAAGCCAGAAGAAGCAGGGCTAAAGCAGCCAGAAAAACTGCCAAGAAGGTGGCTGAATCCAAGCTGAAGATAGACCCAAAGCAAAAGGGTGTATTCATATCAGCAGGATTCCAGGTGGTTGGACCTTCTGATTCAGGAAAGGAGTATAATACCAGTACTCCTGTCCTACCAAAGGATCAGAAGTTAAAGGGAAAGGTTGCTGATGAGGAGAAAAAGAACAAGAAACAGCAACCCTCCAATTCCCAGAAAATTAACATTGCATGCATAATGTGTGGTCTGCAAAACCACATGGCTAAAGATTGTTACTACAATCCTGCTAGCACACATTATGCAAATAATGTTAAAAGAGAAGGAGTCAGGGAAGGTTTCACATTTGGACCATATCAGATGGTTCAAGTGTTGAAAAAGGGAAAGCTTGTTTCCGAAGCAAGGCTTGTCTCGGAAGAAAACTCTTCTTCCGAGAGGAAAAAGGCTTCGGAAGTGAAAGCTGCAAAGACTCACAAAAGAGTCCCCTTGAAACCATCCCAGAAGAAGACTGCTTCGGAAGAAAAGGTGGTGAAGGTCTCTTCCGAAAAGAAAGAAGCTTCGGAAGAATGCCAAGCTACAAAAGCTTCATCAAGCTCATCTTCTATGATCAACCAAGGGATGGAATGGAAGATCAAGGAAGATGCTGTAGCCCAAACCTCTTCTTCAAAGACATCCATTGAACCCCCATGCATAAATTTTGGTTCAATCATGTCACTTTCATTGGAAGAACCCAAGACCAAAAAGGCTTGGGTTTCCAATCAAAACTAATTATCTCACCTTATGTGCAGGGACATCCATATGACAAGAATAACAACATTTGGATAGTAGATAGTGGATGCTCCAGGCACATGACAGGAACAGATCTCTCCTTCAACAATTTCAACATTATGATGGAGGTCCTGTCCAGTTTGGAGGTGAGGCCGGAGGATATATTTCTGGCAGAGGAAGTATATCCAACGGAAAATTAAAAGTTGACAAAGTTAACTTTGTCAAACAGCTTGAACACAACCTGTTAAGTGTTTCTCAGTTTTGTGATCAAAAGCATCAAATGCTTTTCACAGAACATGAGTGCATCATCCTCAAACCTGGGATGACAATTCCTCAGGAATTGGTGCTTCTTAGATCTCCCAGGAGAGGGGATATGTACAAGCTTGATATGAACAATGCTTCCCCAATGGGAGAAGTATCATGCTTTCTTTCCAAAGCTGATAGTGATGAGTCAACACTGTGGCATAAACGAATGTGTCATGTCAATTTTAAGACAATGAATAAATTGGCTAAAAATAACTTGGTACATGGTTTGCCTAAAAAGGAATTTTTCTGCAAAGATAACTGTGTTGCTTGCCTGAAAGGGAAACAACACAGGTCTTCTCATAAATCCAAAGTTGTTAACTCTATCACTACTCCATTACACTTATTGCACATGGATCTATTTGGTCCCACAAGTATAATGAGCATTGGAAGGAAATCATATTGCCTTGTGATAGTTGATGATTTTACTAGATTTACATGGGTATTCTTTTTAAGAACTAAAGATGAAACTGCTGAAACTTTAAAATCTTTTATTCTTAAAATAGAAAATCAAGTTGATCACAAGGTTAAAATAATTAGAAGTGATCAAGGGACTGAGTTTAAGAACTTTGTTCTTGACTCATTCTGTAACTCAAAAGGGATTGCCAGACAATACAGTGCTCCTAGAACTCCTCAACAAAATGGTGTTGCTGAGAGGAGAAATAGGACACTTATTGAGGCTGCTCGGACTATGTTAGCTGATTCAAAGCTGCCTCTAACATTCTGGGCAGAGGCAGTCAGCACTGCATGCTATGTGCAGAACAGAGTTCTTGTAGTAAAGCCACATGGAAAGACCCCTTATGAGCTATGGAACAAGAGGCCACCGTTCATTGGCTTTCTAAGGTCCTTTGGCAGCAGGTGTACCATACTTAACACAAAAGACAATTTAGCAAAATTTGCTGAAAAGTCAGATGATGCCATCTTTGTTGGATATTCCTCCCATTCTAAAGCTTACAGGGTTTATAACATTAAAAACCAACAATTTGAGGAATCCTCCAACATTGTAGTTAATGAGCACACTCCTTGTGTTAGGGGGAATGGCCCTGATCATATTTTTGATTTAGAATTGTTTCCAAACTATTCTAAACCATCTTGTGAGAATGTTTCAGCTGGAACAGGTGCTCAAGGCAATTCTGATGAAGATCAACTATTTGAGCTTCCCAGACCTGCTCCAAGTTCTCCAAGAACAACAAATCAAGTTCCTACTATTGAAAGATCTGACAGTATAACCATTTCAAGAAATAGTGGAACTTCAACAAGGGACTCACCTGATGATCTTCAAGTCTCCTCAGGTGATCCTACACAACACCAAGCTGATGGAAGCAGCATTTTGAAGGAACAGGCAACTGTTAATGATGCTTCACAGCAAAGAAATGATGATGTTTCTCTTTCATTCAATCAGTCCTCATTGAATGAGATTGAAACAACAGCTGGACCAAGTATTCAAGCTCCAGAGCAAAATATGTCCAACTTGGACCTATCTTTGCAGCTGGAGGTAATTCCAAGACTTAGAATTCACAATACTCATCCAGCTGAAAACATCATAGGGGAAGTCTCTGAGGGTGTGAGAACAAGGGGACAAACTCACAATGGGAATGTCTGCCTGTACTCATGCTTCTTATCCCAAATGGAACCCAAGAAGGTGGAAGATGCCTTAAAGGATAGTAGCTGGGTTGAATCAATGCAAGAGGAGCTGCTTCAATTCAAAAGACAGAAGGTTTGGAACCTATGTCCGCTACCATCTGGTCAAGTACCTATAGGCACCAAGTGGGTTTTCAGAAACAAAAGAGATGACAGAGGCTTGATTATCAAGAACAAGGCAAGACTGGTGGTTCAAGGATACACTCAAGAGGAAGGAATTGATTATACTGATGTCTTTGCACCTGTTGCAAGACTTGAGGCAGTTAGGATCTTCCTTGCTTATGCTGCATCCAAGAATTTCACTGTCTACCAGCTTGATGTCAAGTGTGCCTTTCTATATGGGGATATAGATAGGGAAGTCTATGTATGCCAGCCTCCAGGATTTGAAGACCCACAGCATCCAAACTATGTGTGCAAATTGGATAAAGCTCTATATGGGCTGCACCAAGCACCTAGGCTGTGGTATGAGACATTGTCTCAATTTCTTCTGAAGAATGGCTATACTAGAGGAACCATTGACAAGACTCTCTTTATCAGAAAGTCTGGGAAAGACATTTTGCTAGTTCAAGTCTATGTCGATGACATCATATTTGGTTCTTCAAATGACCAAATGTGCAAAGACTTTGAGAGCATTATGAAGAAGAAGTTCGAAATGAGTTCTATGGGAAAAATGGACTTTTTCCTTGGAATTCAGGTAAAGCAACTGAAGGAAGGGTTTTTCATCAATCAATCTAAGTATGTCAATGATATCTTAGAGAGATTTGATATGAAGGATTGTAAAGCAGCAAAGACACCCATACCCAGAAACCATGATTTATGCCCTGACTCTGAGGGGGAGGATACTGATCAACATCAGTATAGAGCAATCATTGGTTCTCTGATGTATCTCACAGCAAGTAGACCTGATATCATGTTTGCAACCTGCATTTGTGCAAGATATCAGGCTGCTCCAAAGGTGTCTCACCTAATTGCTGTCAAGAGAATCCTCAGATACCTCAAAGGAGCACCTAAGTTAGGTCTCTGGTATCCAAGAAATAGTGATTTTAATCTCTATGGTTACTCTGACAGTGATTATGGTGGCTGCAACATCAACAAGAAATCAACATCAGGTGGATGTCAATTTCTTGGTGGAAGGATCATCTCATGGCAATGCAAAAAGCAATCCTGTGTCTCTACATCAACTGCTGAAGCTGAATACATTGCTGCTGCAAGTTGCTGTGCTCAGCTGCTGTGGATTCAAAACCAGATGATTGACTATGGATTCAACTTCATGAGCACTCCTATCCACATTGACAACAACAGTGCTATATCCATCACTGAAAATCCAGTAAAGCACTCAAAGACAAAGCACATTGACATCAGGTATCATTTCATTAGAGATATTCATGAGAAAAATCTTATCAAACTAATCAAAGTTGATTCAAATGAACAATATGCTGATTTGTTCACCAAAGCATTTGATGAACAAAGATTTAAGTATCTTATTACAGCTATTGGGATGATAAACATTGACTAGTTAATCTCAATTGAAAACCTTTTCAATATGTAAAGTCTTATGTCAATACAATCTAAGCCCTGTTACAAAAGATCCTTTCTTATTTAACTAAGTATAAGTTCTTCCGAAGAGAAACTTGCCTTCGGAAGATATCTAGTATAACTTCCGAAGCAAATTTCTCATAGGATAATTTTCTTCTCGGAAGTGTACTAAGTCTCGGAAGAAGCGATTGAGGTAATCTCAGATCTACTTCCGAAGCACTTAATACTCTCCACTTGAAAGCAACATGTATCTTCGGAAGCAATTTATTTACCTTCGGAAGTACATTTGCCTTCGGAAGAACTTTACCTTCGGAAATACCTTATACTCGGAAGAAGGATTTTACTGTGTAACGGAAATCTTTTGGGCCCCACTCTGTAAAAAGTAAAGATTTTGTTAATGATGTCGGATTATTTAAATGGCTTAACCTTACCGCCCCTGTCACATCATCCTCTGAACCCTCACATCATCTTATCCAAACCACCCTTTAAACCGCCATTTCACCCATTTAAATACTTCCGGTTAATCACTTACACTCTTTTTACCAAATTCACTGCCCTAAAAGCTTTCTTCTTCTCCAATTTACCTCTCTCTCAAGAACTTTTCCTCTGCTATCTTTCTAATGGCTCTAAACCCTCAGCACAACCAAGTCGCACTCCTTGACTCTTCAAGGGATGCTGACTTCTCTGATATTATCTCTTTCTTAGCCCAATCTTCATACTACACAGCACTGACTGTAAACCCTACCATTTACACCAACCAAATGTCCGAATTCTGGGCAAATAGTCGGGTTGAAACCCTAAATGGGGTTCGTGCTATCAGGTCAAGTGTATGTGGCCAAGAGTTGGTCGTTACTGAACAAATCATCAGGGAGCATCTTGAGCTCCATGATGAAGGCGCACCGACGGAATTCCCCAAGTCTGAGTTAGATAACTCTTATCTCCAAATGGGATACGGTGGAGATGTAAGCAGGTCTACAGTCTACAAATTCAACTTCTCCTACAAGTGGAAGTTCCTGCTACATGTGGTTCTTCACTGCTTATCTAACAAATCCGGGGGATGGGATCAAATTCCCTATGAACTCGGGTGCCTAGTTCATGGGTTGGTACAAGGCCTGCGCTTCAACTACTCCAGGTTTGTGCTGACTAACCTCATGGGAAATCTGCAAAGGGACACATTCTTTATGTATCCCAGATTTCTACAGCACATAATCAACTGCGAGCTAGATCAGAGTAAGCTTGTCTGTGCAGCTGCTCTGTCTGCTCCTCAAATGAGGCCGACCATCTTCAAAGTTTTGAAGAGAGTGTCTACCAACTACACTGGAAGGGATACCGCACTACTTCCAGGTATGATTGAGCCAATGGCTCCTGGTGACATCCCTGTTATCCCCACAGGTGATGAACCCACACCAGCAACTACCCTCACCATTCCAAATCTACCTTCTCCTCCAATAAAAGTCACCTATCAGAGACGTACCAAACGAACCCTTGTTCAATCTACTCTGATTGAACAAGCCCCTCCTCTTCAAACCAAAAAGGCTAGAGTGGAACAAGGGGCTCCCACTCAGCCAGAGGTCCCCCAATCCTTCACTATTGACCTCAATATGGGTCTTGAGTCTCCTCAGTCTCAGACCCATGAGCCCATAACCCCAGCTGATAGCCCTCAGGGTGAGTCTCTATACTCCCCTGAGCAGCCACCAAGGGACAGCTCAATGCCTTTTGACATTGATCAAAGTCCCGGGTCCTTAGGTCTTCATTCCTTCTCTTTTACTGACCTATTGACCGGAGCTGGTGAAGAGACTATGTCTCTCCAAGGCAATGAAGTTGATCCACAACACCCCATTAAGGATCAACAGAGCCTAGAGAAACCTCTTGTCTCTAGCCCACACCAGCAAAGCCCTACTGAGGTGAGTCCCACTGATGTGGAGGGGACTCATGTAGATTCAGCTGCCACTACTGAAGGAGCCTCATTGGATCCTCAGGACAGTGGTAACGATAGTCAGACTGAATCTACGGCAACCATGCCCTATGATGCCTCTGAAAGAGACATCATTGTGCAAGGGAAACCAGGGTGCCAAGAAACCACATCTGGTGGTGAGGATGAACATACTAGGTATGTTACCTCATCTCCCCGTGATTCTTCCAAAGAAGATGAGGGAAGAATGCAACTCACAATAAGAGACCTACTTTCTAAAGTCTCAAACCTTGAATCAAAGGTTAAGACTTTAGAGGATAGGTCTGCCACTCAGCAACTTGAGATTGAAAGTCTCAAGGTCAAACTAGCTGAGAAACAGATTGAGAGATCTGTTAGGCATGTACCAGTTCAAGTCTCCTTGACCTCTTCCTCTAGCTCATCTACCTCTCAAGATGATGCTACCAAAAAGGGGGAGAATGTTGAGGAACAAAGCCAAAGACAGGATTCCATCAGTCAAGCTCTCACTTCTTTGAGCTCAAGACAACAAGCTGCCATCTTCCCTGAGCCTCCTCCAGTTGTGTTTCAAGTGGATCAAAGGATGCTTCAGGATCTAAATAGGATCTTCAACAAGTTCCTTTTAGAGTCCCTCATTGATCAACCTAGTCCGGATATGTCTGTGATTTACTTTGGAGCTCAAGAGCTTCAGAGGTTGAATGCACCTCCTACCACTGTTGAGGAAGTTGGTCAACCTAAGGCCCAAGTGGAACCTGAGATTGATTTCGAAGGGGAAACTAGGACTGATGGCCCAGCAACTGAAACAGTTGGGACAGAAGGTGTGTTTTCACAGGCTTCCGAAGCACAATTCGAAGCCTCGGAAGAACCAACTCAAACTTCCGAAGCTGAAATTGCTGCTGCGGAAGGACTGTTCTCTCTTTCCGATGATCTAATAGTCACAGATGCAATTCTGGAACTTGCATCTGAGGTTAATAGGGAGGACTTTCTCAGCCAACCACTAGCCATTACATCTGCATTGACCTCAGCTCCTACCTCCACCATCCAACCTGAATCTTCTACCCAAGAACCACCAAAGTCTAGCACTTCCGAAGACATTAAAGGCAAAAGGAAGATGACTTCGGAAGAGCTTCAGGAAGAAGAAAGGCTGGAGAAACTTAAAAGGAAAGGAAGACTGCCAACTGGGAAACTGTTAGCTGCAAGTTCAAAAGCAGCTGCAGCCAACCAAGAGGCAATCAACAATAGAAGAAGGGTGGAGGTAATTGATAGACTTGTCAGTCTAGGGGCTGCCTCGGAAGATGTACTCCTGCTACCATTAGAGGAGCTGATAGAGCTTGAAAAGGCAACCTTGCTGCAAAAACAGCAAAAAGAAGAAGCTGCAAGGTTGGCCTTGGAAGAAGAAAGGCTGAGAAAAGAAAGAGAAGCTGATCTGCAGCTCAGGAGAGAAAGGATCACTTTCCTACTCTCCAGAGGATTCTCTCAAGAGGAGTTGTCTCCACACAACAGTGACACGATCTTGTGGCTCTTTAACAAAGAGCAAGATCAAATGGAGAAGGAGAGAAAGAGAGCTGCAAGGGAGAAGCTGGTAGAGAAGAAGAAGAAGGAAGAAGAGGCTGGACTGTCTGCCGCCAAGAAGATAGGTGACAAAGCTTGGATGAAGAACTATCTTAAAGCTCACGGCTTCTCTGGCAGGCAAGTGGGTCCAATGTCTGAGAAGACTCTCCAACGACATGTCAGTGACATCAAGGCTGACATTCGTGCAGGGAGAAGAAAGGAGATGTATAGAAGGGGACAGGGGATGACCTTCAAAGCCACCCCTCAGCCAAATATCCAAACCCAACATCAACCTGAACCAATACCCTTTCCCTTCCCAATCAAAACTGAACCTGAACCTTTCACCCCTGAACCTACACCTTCACATCTACCAACTCCTCACCTCAACCACCTAAACTACCCATCATCCAACCTAAAACCTTACCCAGAACCCAACCTCCTAAACCTACCCAACAACCAATCAAACCATCCCCTCAGCCTTCCAAACATCTCTCAATGGAGGAATTCAAGGAGATCAAAACCAAGCTCATCAACTGCACTACTCTGAGCGACATCTCATGTGAGGAGGATACAGTCAACCTGACTTATGTTGATGGATCCTCAAGTTCCCTCACAAGAGATGAGTTTCTTGATCTGCCAAGAGGAACTTTGGACCAAGCCGCAAGACTCTTTGGCCTCAATTCAGATACATTGAATGAGGAAGAAAAGAAGCTGAGGAGAAGGCTGGTGACTCTGCTGGACACAAAGAAAGGAGATAGGGTACCAAGACAATCTCTTGTACCCAGAAAGAAGATAGTCCAGTGGAGGTTCGAAGACTCTTCTCACAACTTTGTTGTTGAGAGAGAGAATGGTGAGATTAACAGGCTGAATGCCTCATCTCTGCTACACTTAAGCAGATTTGATATTGCTGAGTTAGCAGAGAAACCATTCTCCAACCCCTCAAACTCCGAAGTAGCTGCTCACATCAGAAATCATCTAGGCAGCCTTCACATGGCCGAGCTCACTGCAAGAAGCAAGGTCGAAGAGGAGTCAAAACTGAGAGAGGAGGAGGAAAGGAAAGGATCAGCAACCAAAGGCAAAGCCTTTCTTCAAATGGTTGAAGGTCCTGAACTTGAGTCCATAGTTAGATGGGAGTATGACTACAACTCCCGTCAACTAACTCTCTTCAGGGGGTCACAACAAAGGGTGCATGTCATTCAAAGTGATAGACTGGATCTCCTATCCACGAATGACTTGTACAAGCTTCTCAGCACCACTTCCGGGAAGAACAGAGAGACAGACAAATATCTTTTGTCCCTGGTGCTGAAAACTTTGAGAAGTAGAGATAAGTGAAGTTTTGGTAGCATCAGCCTAGGGGGAGTTTGTTGGATCATAAGAGGCTGTTGCAACCAAAACCATATCACTTAGAAGATTTTGAGTACTACATACAAAGGACTTCCGAAGCCAAGTGTGGGACTTCCGAAGGAAGAAAGAGCTCTTCCGAAGTCTAAGTGTAAAATACACTTCCGAAGGAGAACTCCAACTTCCGAAGGTAAAGAAGCTACTTCCGAAGGTTCAAGACTTGAAGACAAAGATCTGAAGTCAACTTCCGAAGTATAAAGAAGTCCTTAAAGCCTCGGAAGCATAGAAGCATCTTCCGAAGTATAAGTGGCTTCGGAAGAACTTGTTCTTCCGAAGCCAGTTAACCTTCGGAAGACACTTCTATTATCCAGTAGACATAAGTATGGTCTGTCTGACAGTCCGCTGCAAATCTCTGAGATACTGCATGGCGTTTTCTCAAAAGCCATGTAGTTGACCATACTTTAATCTACTGTTTACCTTTTATGTTAAGTACAGTTGCCATCTTTAGTTGGTGACAAAAGGTAAGTCATGGACATGTCATGACTACCATATCTTAGATAATACTTTATCTAAGATACCTTAACTATAGTATTGTAGTATATGCTTTAGTCGTAGGTTTCCAGCTGGTATCAAGTATAACCGGCTGTAGGATCTAGTATATATAGTTTCTCATTGTAACTCATGTTCTATGCTTGTAAGTGTCTTGTAATCTTGAGTTGAGAAGTAATATATACAAGTACCTTGAAAATATTTCTGCTTATTGCTTTGATTACTTATTATATTATTATCAACTCTTGCCAAAGACATTGCTTCATCTTGTTTGAGTGACTATTATAAGTGAGTTTGAGAGAAATACAAGTGTTAAGTGACAAAACCCGATCCTGCAAACTGAAGCTGTTGGGGGATGATGATTGAACGACATTCTAGCCGTTGAGCAAATAAACATTATGTTAGCGCGATAGCCATAGGGCTGGCCCTGAGGGGGGCAGGGTGGGCGACCGCCTAGAGTCCTATCTCCTCAGGGGCCGAAGTTTCTTAAAAAAAATTCACTATTTACTGTATAATACATTTTAGAAGGATAAGATGATAATTTCATTTAAAGTGTAAGACACCTAAATAACATTTTAAGCATATAGTACAAGTGTTTTATGCAATAGTTTTACTTTTGCCCCCATTTAATTAACTTTTTCTAATTGATGTATTATTTAATACACATTGGTAATATTTTATTTAATAATATGATATTATTTAATTCATTTCATTAAATTTTATTTTATTTATAATAATATAAATTGACATTTAAATTTATAGTTACTAATCATATTTTTATAACCAAATACTATTTAAATTAAGTATTGTTTTATTTAAATATTTATATATATACAATTATATAATACATTTTTATAGAGATATAATTTTGCCAAGCATATAAGTTTTGAAGCAACATGTACAAAGTATTGCAAGACATTTAAAATGGGTAGAATAGGGAATTGATTAATATTTTAAGACATTTTAGGGGCAATATGGTAAATTTATCCATTAAATTTTATATACCTTGACATTTTTGTTAATTGTCTTTTTCATGTATTTAATAAACATTATTAATAAATTATTTAATAATATAATATTATTTAATTTATTTTATTAAATTTTATTTTATTTATGATACTATAAATTGACATTTAAATTTATATTTACTAATTATATTTTTATAGCCAAATACTATTTAAATTAAGTATTATTTTATTTAAATATTTAAGTATATGTATTATATATATATATATATATATATATTCATATTTATAATAACTATAATACTAATATTTTTCTAAAGACATAGTGTGAGTTTAATAATTTTAATATTTATCTTATATCTTTTATAATAAAAGAGAAATGATGATAAATGCTAGTTTTAGGGGCATCTTATGCATTAAGACACCCATATAAAAAGTTATGTTTAAATTTCAAATAATTAATCATTTTATTCCATTTAAACCTTTAAAATAAAGTATAACATATAATGTTTATAACACATATGGTAAAGCATATACACGTGACCAAACAAAACCGTCATTTACTTTCAATGCCATTTATTCATTGCAATTAAGCATTAATCCCTCTTCCCTTTTCCTCATGCCGGTTGTTAACAGCTCAATAACAATCAAGATGTGTTATTGTTTTCTTTCGTTTATTTTTTTCAATAGTTATATTTTATTTTTTAATTTACGTCATAACGCACCAAGGCGATACTGACTTAAATCGAAATCTCAAAAATGGCACAACAGTCGTACCGCCGCAACGCGCAGGTATTTCCACTAGTATTATTCTAAAAAGCCCCATATATATATTTTTAAACGCTTAAACTCATTAGGCTCAACAAACTCATTAACATTTTAAGAATTTAGGCCTAACGAACATTAGAGCTCATTAATTTTTTATAAATTTTAGCACACTATCATTTATCTATTACTAGATTTGTAAACCCATTTTAAAACTCAAACAAAATAACTTGTGATTTAGGGAGAGGCTGTAAAAGAACGATCAAAACACAGCGGTCAGAGCAATTGATTAATTGAACTAGGGTTTCTTTTTTTTTTTTGCTCGTACAGGCCCAAAATTTTTATATATGAATTATTCGCTTAATATAATAACGGCTCTTTTTTCTCTACTCGCCCAGAGCCCAATTTTTTTGACAATTCTCCGGTGATAGGTTAACACTAATGAACATGAGAACAACCCATGTATTTATTGTTGAAATTAATCTTATTTTTTATGTTTTAAACAACCATCCCGATCTATTGTAGTACAACTTAAACATTATTTTTTTTAATTGGGAGAATTACATACTTCCTCCTACAAACTTCATCAATATCATATATACTCAACTTAAAATTTTAACTACATATATTCTCTTGTAAAACTTAGTTAATTACGTATATACCCAAATTAAAAGTTTAATTACATAGATCCCCTTCTTAAACTTAGTTAATTACGTATATACCAAAACTAAAAGTTTAATTACATATATCCGCTTTATTAAACATAAATATTACATATTTATTCATTTAATTATTTTTATTAAAAATAACCTCTATATAATTAATATTTTACTCTTATTATTGTTAAACTATAAAGTTATATTTTTCCTTTTAACTAGCTTTTTGAGTTTTGAATATATACTAATATTTTTATACTAACGTTTTTTATGTTTTTTTTTACCTTTTGAGGCTAATTTTTTCTGATTCCTGTACGAGACACTTCTAGTCTCGTTATGCAACATGATCCGAACACATAATTTTATGTTGCATAATGAGATTTAAAGTGTATCTTACAATTACCGGGAAAAAAATTAGTATAAAAAGGTAAAAAACAAAAATAACATAAAAAACGTTAGTATAGCAATATTAATAAATAATAAAAACTCAAAAAACAAGTAAAGAAGGAAAACATAATTTCATAGTTTAATAAAAATAAAAGTAAAATAGTAATTAAAAAAATTATTTTTAATAAAAGTAATAAAATGGGTAAATATGTAATATTTGTGTTTAATAAAAATAGATATATGCAATTAATTAAACTTTTAGTTTGAGTATATATGTAATTAACTAAGTTTAAAAGAGGATATATGTAATTAAAAGCTTAAGTTGGGTATATATGTAATTGATGAAATTGATAGGGGAATATATATAATTTTTTCTTTTTGATTATACATACTCAAAATTATATTATTAAATGAATATATGAAATTGAAATCAAATCTCTAACTCATTTCATGTAGTGTTTTAAGCTTTGTCATAAATATCCTTAAAATTATATTATTAAAGGACCTTTTAAGAATTTTAGAATGACTCTTATGATATACAAAAATTTTGTTATCCGGTAATAAAACTTATAAATAAGGAATTTGATAAATTGTTTGATTTACTAATTATATATATATATATGGGAGGGTTCAAATGAGAATCACCTTTTTTTGTGAGAACTCTAGGAACCAATCTCAATCACTCATTTTTTATCACATGCAAATCACATGTCATTTCCCCATATTTTTTAAAACGTTCATAACTTTTTTTCACGACATCATTTTTTCAAAAAAAATTTCACCATAAAATTCAGTTATTCTTTTATCTTCCAACGCCTACCATATTGATCTTTTTTTCTAAAAAAAAATACATCCGTTGTTTACATGTTGTCCAACTACTATACAATGTGTGTATACACTGGATTTTTACACATGTGTAAATCCGATTTACACATGTGTAAAACGAATTTTGTAAAAAAAACGGGATTTTTTTTAATTTTTTATAACTTTTTTTTTATTTTTTTATGAAAGAGGGAAAGTAGGGGAACATTTTGTGTCTTATTTTTTTTATTTTTATTTATTTTTTATTTATAAAAATTTTAAATATTTTTTTGTAAAATTACAATTTGCCATGAGAACTAGTGGTTGAGATTGATTCCTAGAGGTTCACAAAAAAAAGAGGAGAGAGATAGGAGAGGGAGAGAAGAGACAGAGAGAGAGAGAGACAGAGAGAGAGAGATACATAGAGAAGAGAGAGAAGGAGACAGAGAGAGAGAACAGAGATATGAGAGAGACAGAGACAGAGGAGAGAGGACAGAGACAGAGAGAGAGAGAGAGAGGAGAGAGAGGAGAGATAGAGAGAGAGATGATAGAAGATGAGAGATATAGGACACACACAGAGGACACGAGAGAGAGAATAGAAGAGAGAGAAGGAGATCGAGAGAGAGAGATAGATAGAGAGAGAGAGAGAGAGATTCGGATATATAGAGAGATAGAGCTAGAAGAGAAGAGAGAGAGATATATATCTATATAGATATATATATATATATATATATATATATATATATATATATGGGAGGGTTCAAATGAGAACTCACTTTTTTATGAGAACACCATGAACTAATCTTGGCCACTAGTTTTAATGGCAAAATGGTAATTAACAAACACATAATAAAAAATATATAAAATGAAAAGTAACATAAAAAATAAAAAATAAAAACATAAAAATGTTCCCCTACTTTCCCTCTTTTCATAAAAAAAATTATAAAAAATAAAAAAAAATTTCATTGTTTTTTACGAAATTCGTTTTACACATGTGTAACACCGGATTTACACATGTGTAAATCCAGTATGTGTAACACATGTGTAAACAATGGATGGACGATTTTTTTAAAAAAAGTATATCAATATGGTAGGCGTTGGAAAGATTAAAAAATACTGAATTTATAGTGAATTTTTTTTATAAAAATGATGTCGTGAAAAAAAGTTATGAACGTTTTAAAAAAGGGAAAATTGCATATATATATATATATATATATATATATATATATATATATATATATATATATATATATATATATATATATATATATATAATTCTCTTAAGAATGCGATTGGTGAGTTGGTGATGTTATTAAGACAAGAAGCAAATATATATTTTTTAATGGTTAAGAGATAGTCTTAAATTTGAATAATTAAGAGATAACATCTTAATATTACAAGAGACTGAACCATTACGATGTAGCATTTTAATGATTATTATAAGGCTACCAAACAACCCTTAAAAAGATAGTTGAGATCTTAAAAAACTATAGTATTGTAAATGAAACGAGTAATTATAAATAAATTAATTATAAGTGTAAAAAACATAAATAAGTTATCACGTCTGTATGTATTTATTAAATCAAATAAGTTAACCATAATGTCACCACTCACCATGTAAAGTATATTACCAAGAAAATAAATTGGCTGACAGCTTGATTTCCTTAACACAACAAATGTGTATAATACTGGCCTATCGCTCACTAATGTTAACATCACTAGAAATAAAAACATAGGTTTTCAAGAAGTAGTAGTATCTTCGAATCCTACATATATCGGTTAACAAAATAAGTGCAATAGCAGATGATCAGCGGTGGACACATGATATTTTTTACCAAGTAATTATTCAAATATGTAAGGTGAACTAGAGTCACTCTTCGTAAAATACACATAAAGAAAGAGAATCGGATACTAGATAACAGCGAAAAATATATGAGGAGTCACTTGACCCTAGAACCCAACACTTGGGTCCGCTCCTACAAATGAAACGGTGACAGTTATATCGCCTTTTCAGTAAATATATTCAATCATCGAGCAAGTGAGCAACACAGATTAATGATTAAGTTTTCTAACTTGTATAAGGTAATATTATGAGCCTTTCTAACTATTCGATCAACCAGCAATTTATAGGACGATTAACTATAAAACTCGCGTAAAAGCATGTCCCGGTTCCAAAGAAAATTAGAGTTGTCAAAACATATCCTATGTGCATCTATGAACCGTCAAATCACCTTGTAAACGACTGGAGATCGAACACAGCTATACAATTGTTCAAGATGAACTAATAGAAAGCCTACATGATGGTAATTATTTCATGTAGACGATTGAATTAACGTATAGGAGAGTAAATTCAGACCGACTACCATCAAAACAGGATGAACCTGTTGTAAAAGCAGCTTAGCTAAGAAAAATGTTGTATAAAGTTCAAGAATTCATGATACGCTAAAATCTTCCTTTTTTAACATCGATTCCTATTACCAGAAAATTCACAAAATCTGCACACTGCAGGATTTGAACCCACAATCATTTGGTTGAGATATGACAATCGAAAAAGGGTTTTTACTTGAACATCAGTATGTGTTTACAAATAGGAATAGGATTAGAAATTACGTTGAAGATGAGACTTTTGTCGTCTGAAATGAGAGCTAATCCTCCTTTGTAGCGAATGTTCCATATGAGAACTAACGTAGCAATGAACATACACTACTAGAAAATAAGACTAATGCAACATTTTAAAAGCAACTTTTTCCAATAATAATCAAGCGATCGACAAATATGCCTTGAAAGGTACTTAATTAAATCATGTAACGAAATTTGTAATGAAATATGACTTACTCGGTATTTATAGATAGAAAAGTTCATACTTGTTAGTCGATTCTGGAATCAAAATTGTCGATCAATTCTGGAATGTAAAAGAAAAACCAAATGTCGATTGTTAATCGAAGCTAGAACGGCAATCCCGTTTTTGCTCAAGCCCCAAATGATTTCTTGATGATTCATTTCATTATTTGATGGCAAACTTGTTCTTGTGAACATAAACTTTACTTTTATATAAATAGAAGTTTTAATAAGGTTTAACTTTTTAAATATTAACAAAAAATGCATGTCATCTTATTCATGTAACGTGCCATCGGTACTAATAATTGACCACTTGTAAGTTGTAATCCAATAATGACAAAATAATAATTGACCTTGTCATGTTATCTCCTTTATATGTCCGGCTGTAGTTGATGTTTGGTTTTTTCATTGGAATCACCATATGAGGGAATGGGTATCATTTTAGGTGTCACCAGCAACACTGTTCTTTAATTTGATGATTATGACTTATGAGCTATAGGCAATAATTATTCGAATCATCTTTGAAAAAACTTAAATTTGAATCGAATTGAATTGAACTTGAATTACTAATTCGAATAATTTGAATTCGGTTTTTAAAGTTTTGAATTGAGTTTCCGAATTTCAGACTCACTTCACCTCATATATGAATTCACATCAATATTTTTAATATAAAAGTACACATGTTTTTTTTGTGTTTTATATATATAGAAATATATAATTTTATGTTTTTATTTTCTGCTATTTCAAGTTAATCAATCTCGAATCCATATTTTTAAATCGAATCGGTTTTCTAATTTAATCAAATTGGACTTTAGTTATAATAATTCCGAATTTAAAAACTCGATTTGAATTACCTAAAAAGGAAACTGAAAATTAAACTGGTAAACACTCCTATTAAAATCCGAAAACATGCATGATGAGTACTGGTGGCCCTAGAGGAGGGGGGAGGGGCTTCTTATGGCCCAATCTTCTCGACGGTCTGAAATTTTATTAAAATATTTATATTACATATGCATGTATGTTTTAAAAAAATTTACAAGCCATTAACAAACCAAAAAACATTTTAAGTATTTCTAGCCTATTAAACCTTAGAGCTCATTAAGAATCCTATTTAGTTTAACCCACTATAATTTACCCAATCTAATACTCAAATTAAAAAGTAGGTCATCGAATTATAAAATTATTATATGAGTTATTAACTTTATATTGTAGGGGTCTCGTATTTTCTACTAATTGAGAGCCAAAAATGTTGGGGATTCTCATGACGACCCTAACAATGAGTTTGGTGGTTTTAAAAAATTCCTAAATTTTGGTATCATTTTCATTCCAAGCTCATAAACCAAACACCATAGCAATTATTATCACTGTGTATCAAGTTAAATTAAGAGAATCTATGATTGTTTCCTTGTAAGATTAATAATTTGACTATTAAAAACTTTAAAAACAAACATACACAACCACTAGATAGTTCAGTAACAAAGGTGTATGTCTCTCGTTGTTAAGATGGTAAGTTGAAGTCTCACTTGAAAGATATGAAATATATTTAATTTAAAGTAAGATAACAGTAAACTAAAACCGTTCAAAAGTAAATAAATAAACTTGCAACTTTCTAGAAGGAACATACTTTTTTTTAACGGCCAACGTATAATTATTATGCCCGGTCACCCGAGTAAACCCATTTGCGAAAAGCCACTCACGCCCGCGAACACAGACAACGCTGGTGACCCGGCTCACCCACCATTCCAAGGAAACCCACCACCCAAAGGCTCACTGTGGTAAAACCCTTGGCCAGGGCCGGTCCCGAGAGTCTTCGAATTACTTTAGGCCCTGTGCGAGTAGAAAAAATAGAAAAAATGGGCCCTATAATATAATAACAATAACTAGTATGTTAAAAATCTATAATATGACAATAACTGTTTTACCAATAAATAAAAAGTATTGTAGCAAAATAATCTAATTTACTTACTTAACCGAATCCTAAGACTCTCCTAGCGTTTTTTACTTGAGTTTAGATTGAATCGACTAAACTAATTAAAATGTTAACGGATCCTAAGTTTCAGTTGATCAAGATAATTAAATTGTTATTGGGTTTGTTAATTAGTTAATAATCTATAGTTGTTTTCATATATAGCTGTTAATGGGCCCTTGATTAGATTGGGCCCTGGACAGTCGTCCATCCTGCCCACCCTCAGGGCCTCCTGTGCACTTGGCCCACTTGAAACATATTGCACAAGTAAGACTTCAATTCATGACCTTCACTTTGGAAAATCATAATGTGTCTCTTCTTAAACCAGTTGATCTAAAACTCATTGGTTAAAATAACGAAAAGAAACATACTAATGTTTTACTCGAGCAGTATTGGTGCACTTTTATTCCCCACGCACGGGGACATTATCGTCATTCATACGCATTCAGACACCTATGTTCTTTCTCAAAAGGCGGCCTGTTAAAATTCAAAAGCATCATGCTTAAAAGAAACATGATTTAATAATCAAAAAGGGTAATCAACATTTACAAGAACTATATTTAAGCACATGGCTTAAATATAATATTTATAATTTAATCAACATTTACAAGATCTACATTTAAATATAATATTTGTTTTTTCTAATAAACAATTAGTTTTTTCTTCTGCGCTATGCAACGGGAGTTTTGTATCTTTCTCTTGCGTTAAGCGTAACTTTGGTAGTGATCGGTCTAACTTATAGTAAACCATAAAAGCGAATATCGACATGGGTTTCGATAACACCAATACAGGCAATAGATGTTCGCTTATAATAAATATGATTTGTCACGTACTACAATGCTAAATGTACTCGTTATAAGAAACTTAACGAACAAAAGTTATTCCTTGCGTTACGCGATGAGAATTTGTCGTGTCCCACTGCACTACGCAGCGTGAATTTTGTCGTTATCACACCGACCCGCTGAGAACCATAAAAGCGAATACTAAAAGTGGTCCTGACAATACCAATAATGATACTTATAATAGTATTTGTATTTCATTTTTTTATTTGAATATGCATATACCATGAGAATATATTAAATTAGGTTAAACGCATTCATTACTACTAAATTTAGTCATTATTGATATCTTCTTTTAAAAAATATGTGTGTACGACTACATTTTGTTGCGCCCTTATTCGACCACTTAAATCCATGTGTAAGTTTTTTCAGTCTTTGATATAATAATACGTCTATATAAGACCTCATATTGAATGATTGATTTGACAATGATGCATTCAATAAACTTAAAGGGGTATATTTAGAGGTACACATATATTATTTACAGCAGAGGCTACCCCCTCATTTTATTTTTCATTCATTTTTATATATGTTAAATCGTATTAATCAGTTTTGTCTTTTAGCGTAAAATATTGAATCTTGTAAATGTGACGAATCGAAGGTGGTGAGACCAAAGGTGATCATGGGATCCAGGATTAGGCCAACTTGGATTGAATCTACCAAGACCAAAACTTTATAATTTAAAAAACGAGGCCCAAAGCTGGATTGTTTCTATGTGTTTCAAGTGGGTTTATCGGTTTTTTCTAGTCACCCACAATCTGCTCACTTCTAGGGTAATCATGGGTCCAAGACAACCAACACTGACCAAAACATCAAGGACCAAAACCAAATAAGATGAAAAACAAGGACCCGTACCAATAAAACCATAAGAATCTATAGTTAATTACATGAAAGGTCTCTATGGTTAGGTCTATTTTCACTTTCAGACCCCCAGGTTAGGTCTATACCACCACCACCCCATCTTCCCCCTAAACGTAACCACATTTCAGGTCTTCACCGCCGCCCACCACCGCCCTTCACCGTTGCAAAACACCACAACCTTCCCTTACACTTCATATTCTTCCCCCCTCACCACCGCCTCCGTTTGCATAACCACCACAAGTCCACCACACAAGTGCGCAATCGCCCTCTTCTTCACCCATCGTCGACCACTAGTCCACCACACCACGACCACCGTACACCACACAGTCATTTGTTTCTGCATCACAACTCAACCTGCCACTCATCTCCTCAAACACCGAAACCCTAGCACACTACTCGTCTCCTCCAACACCGCAACCCACCATCACACTCGTCGCCTCCAACACCGCATCCACCACCGCCACTTGACGCCTCCAACACCGCATCCATCACCACCACTCGATGCCTCCAACACCACACCTACCACCACTATGCGTCATCTCTAACGTCGCAACTCACCAAGATTAAAGGGCTGTTTGATTACCGTTGACTCAGTAAGATCTGATTGAGTTAGTAGCTGACCCAGTTAGAAGTTCTGACTGAGTCTGCATCTGACTGAAACTTGGTTGTCTGATTCAGTATCTGGCTACTCGATTACCCCCTCCTCAAATTGGTCAACCCGACTACCCCCTACCTCATTGACGGTCAAAATGGTGGTACCCCCTCTTCAAATTGGTCGACCCGACTTCCCCCCACCTCACTGGCGGTCAAAATGGTGGTACAATCGACGACAGAACCGATGGTCGAACTGGTCAGTGAAAAGGAGATTTCGGTCTCGGTTTCGCAGTGGACCAACGGGTGGGGGTTTGGCGGAGGAGGGGGTCGCGTGGTGGGGAAACCGCCGGAGAGGGGGTCGCCAACGGGTGACAGATTGCAGGGGTGAAGGCGGTGTGAAGGGGTCGCCCCTTTTCTAGGTCTTGGTTAGAATGTTTCAAATGTAGGTCCGGGTCAGACTAAAAGGACGCGGTCAGATATGATTTCAAGCATATCAAACAGGCTGACTCGGCTGACCGAGTCAGCCAGTCAGCCGAGTCAGCCGGGTTAGACCCAAACAAACAGCCCCTAAGTGGTGGTGTGCAGTCTGCGATGACAAGCGGTGAGCGAAGGTTGTAATTTGCGACGGTGGTTTTGCCAGTGGTGGTTGTGGGCTAGTGGTGGTGGTGGTGTTTAATGATGCAATGTTTGTGGGTTAGAAAAGAAGAGGGGATAAGAAGATGGTGGGTGGGTGGGTCCCACTCTCATTATATATATATATATATATATATATATATATATATATATATATATATATATATATATATATATATATATATATATATATATATTAATATTATTTTTTAATTTTAGTAACTCAACTGTTTTTAATACTTAAGGGTAATTTGGTTATTTTACACGTAGTTAACAGAAAAATTAACTCTACTTTCATGTTTTGTCAAACCTGTGAACCGACTTTATATCCTTTTAAAACTGGGGACCAAACCTTTCATATGATTACAAGAATTATTATTTTCAAAAAAAAACACCAAGGACAATAATGTAATTCCACATAGTCGCCTTGCTGTTCTACCGAATAAAATTTAAGAAAGAACGTGAGTTATCCTCACTAGCCCACCACCGGTGGCTTTAGAGAGAGAAAAAAAAAGTTAGTTTACAGACGTTACCGGATTCCAACTCCTTTTATTCACCAGAATTTGGGATTTTTTCACGTCCGGTTAGGGTTTGATTCCATTCCTCTCATCTATCATTCATTTATTCCCTATTGGGACAATAAACATCTGATTACAGGCTTCTTTTTGGGTAATAAAAGTTTGATTACTGTCACTCTTTACAACTGTAGATTTAGGATCTGCAATTTTTGGGGATTGTGATTGTCACACCCCCGCTAAAAGCGGAAACACAGGGATGTAACGAGACCGGGATCGTCATAACACATGGTAAGCGATAGAGAGCAATATAAGTAAATGATGACATGCGTGTCATGACGACACCCGACAACAAGGGGACTTGTGTCGTGTTTAGTCAATATTCACGACAACATAGCCATAAGCAACATGATAATGATAACACATATTCACATAAAGATGATAATGTAAATGTTAATTCCCACAACCCGGGAACAAGTTTCAAAAGTTTATAATTGTTTACAAGCGTTAACATTGTTCAAAAGGTTGTTTATCAAAAAGAGCTAAGTCCCAAAAATGCATCCTAGGGTCTCCACTAAGGCAGCACACCTAGATTCCTGGACTTGCATGATCACCTGAAAAGATATGCTTAAAACGGTCAACATAATTGTTGGTGAGCTCGCAGGTTTATGTAATAAAAATGTAAGTGATGCTGTAATAAGTAAGCGCGTTGGAATACCGTGAATACAGTTATATACACAAGTAAATATCACATGACATGAGCTTTGCAACCAAACCTAGCGACGTACACAAAGAAATTGTCGGCATATATTCACCCAAGGGCCCGTTCCTGGCCACTGATGGTACCAACTAGTATACCATCGAACGAGGGTGGGGGTGTCAACCCAGTAGTACTACCAATACCTAACCGTCGGTTCCCACACTGGAATTAAATAGTTGCAAAGATAGAACCACACAGCAGACCCAAGCATGTATCAAATAGTACTTGCAACACAGTATCACGTTGATTCCTTGTATGTAAAATGTATATAAGTTGTACAGCATTGAAAATGAGTAAGCATATTTTTCCCCCAAGTTGTAAATGATTGAAATATTTTATAAGCGTAAAAAGGGGCCACGAAACTCACTTGTTAGGTGGTAAGTATGTATGATCGATGTATCCCAAATGTTGAATGCAAATAAACAGTCAAACACCTATTGACAGTTATTGTATAGCATTAATGATATGATATATGTATAAGCGCGCAATAATGATGGGTCGGTTCGGGTCGTATCGGCTGGGTCACGTATAACACACACAGACTGACACACGTACTAGATCTTATGTAGATCCAAGTACAAGACATTGTCGCCATTAATAATGATGTTTGAATAAAAGTCTCATTGTTATTGAAGAAGCATTGAATAAGTGTCAATAGTTTTAAGTCAGTTGATCGTTGTAAAATGTTAGTTCAATTTGTTCAAAATGGTATGTGTGCCCTTTCTCGCATTGACTTTAATATTTGTGGCCGAACAATGGCATTATTGTGTTAATGTTACCTCAACATCACACGACATACGCACACCACGCACAAGGGATCAAACTCAACAATTTCAGTCGCATAACAAGGCCAGACGCACGACTCAACCTCCATTCGTGCGAATCAACCCTCAATCGTGCGAATCAGCTTCATTCGTACGATTGAACCTCCATTCATATGACTGGCATTCAGTCGTACCACACAACACCCAATCGCACGACTCAACCTCCATACGCACGAATCAACCTTCAATCGTGCGAATTAGCTACTTTCGTACGATTGAACCTTCATTCGTGCGATTGGACTCCAGTCGTGCGAATCACGCACATTCGCACACATTCAGTCGGTCACCTGACTCAATCGCACACAATCACTCAATCGCATGACTCAATCGCATACACCCATTCGCACGCATGACTCAATCGCATACAGACACTCAGTCGCACAACTCAGTCGCACAACAAGCCTAGTCGCACAACTCAGTCGCGCGATTGACTCAGACGCACAATTACAGTCGCACGACCCACTCAGTCGCACGGCTCAATCGCATGGATGACCCAGTCGCCTGATCAGCAGAATCGCGACTGTGGTCGGGATGAGCAGCCCCCGAGCTGCTCTAAACACGGGTTTTACACCACAAGGACCTCCAGAAACACTCAACAAACATTCCCAAACATGAAACACAAGCAAAGAGACCTCACACGCACCCATACGACCTTGCGTGTTCGGGTTGAACCCGAACACCCGAAACCCTAGTTTTGGACAGCCGTGAAAAGACTATAAAACGGACAACTAAAGACAACTACCTGCTAGAAAGGGGTAGTCTAAGCTGTAGACGGTGTCGAGACGAAGAAAACAAGACCTCTCGGGTTGGATTTGATGCAAGAATGGTGATTTTGTGTGTGAAGAGGATGAAGATGAAGAAGATGGTGATAATGAGGTTCTAGGGCTGATAAGGGGGTATTTATACCCAGCCCAAGTTTGCAAAATTACAAGTTTAGTCCCTGCACTTAACCCCCGAGCTTTCCCAAGTTTTGTTCGGTTGAAAAACGACTTTGTTAGGTGTTTTATATTAATTGTAAAAGTATGTTTAATGTTGTTATGACTTAAGAAATGGTTATATTAAAAACATTTATTATATTTATATAATGATATATTTGACGTTTTCAAAAATGAAAGCTTTAAAAGTCCTTTTAAGGTTAACACATGGCTATGACGAATACACACACAACGATAGTAATGCACACATGATATCCACATAAAGAGTCAAATAGAGATGAGGAATGACCAATCATAGAATAGATAACGGACAAACACGTTAATTGACGGACCTTAAGGTGACGGATGTCACAGTATCCCCCAGTTGAGAGAATTTCGTCCCGAAATTCAGCTGGAGTTAGGTCCAAGAGTGTCATCCTCGAAAAGATGTGGATATTTGAGTTTCATCTGATCTTCACGTTCTCATGTAAACTCTGGCCCTCGTTTTGAATTCCACCTTACGCGAACAATAGGTATCCTACTGCGCTTCAGTTGCTTGACCTTTCGATCCATGATCTCAATGGGTTCTTCAACAAATGAAGCATGTCGTCAATCTTGATTTCTTCGATTGGCACGTGAAGGGATTCATCGGCCAAACATTTCTTGAGGTTTGACACGTGAAAAGTATCATGCACACCGCTAAGCTCTTGTGGCAACCTTAACCGGTAAGCCACTGGACCGATCCTTTCAGTGATCTCAAATGGTCCAACGTATCTTGGGGCTAACTTCCCTTTCTTTCCGAATCGAACGACTCCTTTCCAAGGGGAAACTTTGAGTAACACACGATCCCCAACATTGAATTCTAGAGGCTTCCGACGATTGTCGGCATAGCTCTTTTGGCGATCTCGCGCGGCTTTAAGTCGATCTTTGATTTGGAAAATCTTGTCTGTTGTTTCTTGGATGATCTCTAGGCCTGTCAGCTGACTTTCACCAATTTCGGCCCAACAAACGGGAGATCTGCATTTCCTTCCATACAACGCTTCAAATGGAGCACATCCAATGCTTGTATGGTAGCTGTTGTTGTAGGAGAACTCAATCAACGGTAAATGAGCATCCCAGCTACCTCCAAAATCGATTCACACGCTCTCAACATGTCTTCTAGCGTCTGTATAGTGCGTTCACTTTGGCCATCTGTTTGAGGGTGATAGGCTGTACTCATGTCTAACCGAGTGCCCATCGCTTTCTGTAATGTCTGCCAAAAACATGAAGTGAATCTGCTATCACGGTCGGATATGATTGACACTGGCACCCCGTGCCGTGTCACGACCTCTTTGATGTACAATCTCGCCAACTTATCCATCTTGTAATCTTCTCGGATAGGCAAGAAATGTGCTGATTTCGTCATTCGATCAATAATGACCCATATCGAGTCATGACAGCTGCTCGTTCTAGGGAGTTTGGTAATGAAATCCATTGCTATGTTCTCCCATTTCCACTCGGGAATTTCAGGTTGCTGTAATAATCCCGATGGTTTCTGATGTTCAGCTTTGACTTTGGAACACGTCAAGCATCGGGTGACGTATAAGGCAATGTCTTTCTTCATGCCTGGCCACCAGTACAGATCCTTGAGATCATGATACATCTTGTCTGCACCAGGATGAATAGAATATCGCGTCTTGTGGGCTTCATCCATGACTAAGGTACGAACACCTCCCCATTTGGGTACCCATATGCGATCCATAAAGTACTGTACACCGTCATCCTTGCGAATCATCTGTCTATCCAACCCCCGGAACTCTTCTCCCGCAAGGTTTTCTTCTTTCAATGCCTCACTCTGTGCAATCTGAATCTGAGCTTTCAAGTTGGTTTGGATGGTCAATCCCAACGCTCGCGCACGCAGTGGTTTCACGCGTTCTTTACGGCTCAAAGTATCAGCCACCACGTTAGCTTTCCCCGGATGATACCGGATTTCACAATCGTAATCACTGAGTAGCTCTACCCAACGTCGTTGGCGCATGTTGAGTTCCTTCTGATCCAGAATATGTTGAAGGCTCTTATGATCGGTGAAGATGATGCATTTGGTGCCATACAGGTAATGCCTCCAAATCTTGAGTGCAAATACTATAGCGCCCAACTCAAGATCATGAGTGGTGTAGTTCTTTTCGTGCACCTTAAGCTGTCGCGAAGCGTAGGCAATCACCTTGTCCTTCTGCATTAGTACACATCCCAATCCTTGATGTGACGCATCGCAGTAAACCACAAAATCATCTGTTTCATCTGGGAGAGACAGTATAGGCGCGTTGCACAACTTCTCTTTCAACGTTTGGAACGCTTGCTCTTGTGCATATCCCCAGTCAAACTTCTTGTCTTTCTGAGTAAGCAGGGTCAACGGTTGCGCGATCTTTGAAAAGTTCGCGATGAAGCGACGATAATAACCGGCCAATCCCAAGAATTGCCGTATCTCTGATGGTGTCTGGGGCGTATCCCACTTCTTCACCGCTTCGATCTTGCCGGGATCTACGTGAATCCCGTTCTCATTAACCACATGACCCAAAAATTTCACTTCCCGCAACCAAAATTCGCACTTTGAGAACTTGGCGAAAAGTTTCTCTTCTCGTAGCAGCTCCAGAATTGCCCGAAGATGTTCTACATGATCCTCTTTTGATCGGGAGTAGATAAGTATATCGTCTATGAACACGATCACGAACTTATCCAGGTAAGGTTTGCACACCCGATTCATTAGATCCATGAACACAGCTGGTGCGTTAGTCAATCCGAACGGCATGACCAAGAACTCATAGTGCCCATAACGAGTCCTGAACGCAGTCTTCGGTATGTCGTCCTCGAAAACCCTTAGCTGATGATAACCAGATCGAAGATCGATCTTTGAAAAATACGAAGCTCCTTGCAGCTGATCAAATAAATCGTCGATCCTGGGGAGAGGATATCGGTTCTTCACCGTTAACTTGTTCAGTTCACGGTAATCGATGCACATACGGAACGACCCATACTTCTTCTTGACAAATAGTACCGGCGCTCCCCACGGTGAATGACTCGGTCGAATACCCTTCTCCAGTAGTTCCTGTAAGACAACTCTTGCATCTCGGATGGCGCTAGTTGATATGGCGTTTTCGCTACCGGTGTAGCTCCAGGAACCAACTCTATACGGAATTCCACCTGTCGTGGAGGAGGTAAACCAGACAAGTCATCTGGAAATACATCTGGGTAATCCCGTACCACTGGAATATCCACCAGTTTCCTTTCTTCGTCTTTCTTTTCAACCACATGAGCCAGAAAAGCGTAGCATTGCTTTCGTAAACTCTGGCGTGCTTTCATGCAGGAAATAAGCTTTAAGCTCTTACCCGGTCGTTCTCCCTGAACCTTGAGTACCTCCCCGTTTGGCATAGGGATACGTACTACTTTGTCTCGGCAAACAATCTCTGCTCCATTTTGCGACAACCAATCCATACCCACAATCACATCGAAGCTTCCTAACTCGAAGGGTATCAAATCTATCTCAAAGGCGTGATTCTCCAGCGTTAACGAACACTTCCTAATAATCTCATCGGCCTGAACAACTCTACCATTGGCCATTTCTACAGAGTAGCTAGTTTCTAGCCTACTAGGACTCAAATCAAGTAATTCCACAAACTCAGAAGATATGAAACTATTGTCTGCTCCAGTATCAAATAATATAGATGCGAAGTGATGATTGAGTAAGTGCGTACCCGTGACAATATTCGGGTCCTGACGAGCATCATTGGCTCCAATGACGAATGCACGTCCCCGAGCTGCATTCCCCTGAGTAGCCGGGCCTTGATTCCCAGCGATAGCCAACACCTGCTGCTGGTTGTTCCCCTGTTGACTCGGTGCCCGATTCAGCCTAGGGCACATATTCCTGTAGTGATCGGGGCTCCCACACTCAAAGCAAGCCCTTGCATTCCCGGCGGGGTTAACCGCGTTGACGGGTGCCACAAGATTTGGCGCAGTTCTGCAATATCTTGCCAAATGACCCGGGCGCCTACAGTTAGCGCACACCCGGCACTGCGTCCCTGGGGGATGATGATAATTGCACCTGTCACATTTGGGGTGCGGCCCCACATACTCTCTCCTGGCCTGAGACACGGCCACAAAACTCCTGGTCGGCTTAGACCTCTTCTCAAATTTCCCGGCACTCGACCGGCTCGATTCCCCAACATCCTTTCTCTTCTCGGCTCCTCTACCCAAAACCCAGTCCTAACCATCTCGTCAGTCAAAGCGCCAGCTTTTAGAATTGCGCTCTAAATAGTAGGAGGAGCGGCTGCTGTGACCATAGCTCTAATTTGAGGCGCGAGTCCCCAAATGTACCTTTCAATCCTCTTTGATTCCGGCGTAACCAGATGCGGGACCAATCTTGCAAGCTCATGAAAACGATCAGTATAAGCTGCATGCCCTGCCCCCACCATGGCATGATTCTAGAACTCATGCTCTAGCTTCTGCATCTCGTTGAGAGGGCAGTATTCCTCAGTAATCAAAGCTTTGAACTCGTCCCACGACATCTGCATCGCAGATTCTCTTCCTCGAGCTTGAACCTGGGTGTTCCACCAGGTTAGGGCCTTACCCTGTAGAGAACAAGTGGCATACTTGATCCTCTGGCTGTCGAGGCACTCGCTAATGTCAATCACTGCCTCCATCTTTTCCAACCACCTGGTTAGGGCTATCGCCCCACCTTTCCCATCGAATTCCCTCGGCTTACAAGCCACGAACTCCTTGTACGAACATCCCCGACGAGCATTAACCACCCAGTTTCAATACCGGCAGTACCACCATTCCCGGTTTCCTGGTTGCTCTCGTTTCCGGTCGGGTTTCCGTTTCCCGTCTCAGTTTCGATCCCACCTTGGGCTCCATCATCGTTGCCACCATCCCCATGAGGGTGGTGTTGTTGGAGTGCGTCGCTCACTTGGGCCACGATAGTAGGAATGAGTGCGGCCAATTGCTGAGCGATCAGGGCTGCCATGTCGGCGTTCCCTGTTCCTTGACTGTTACTGGCAGGAGCATCGTTTGCTCTTGGTGCTCTGCCTTTGCCTCGGCCTCTGCCCCTTGGGGCTTCACTCCCGCCACTATTGCTACGGGTAACTCTTCGAGGCGGCATGTTCTAATCATAAAAGAGGTAACATATAAGCTTTAGTCACCATAAGATACACAAGTATTCCACTTATCAAGTTCCAATGTTCATGTTCCGGTCGGTCAAGATCACCATGCAGCCCATTTCAAGCATATTCTCGGTATACGGGTGATGTTTATATATAGGGTTCCCCGCAGCGTTCCCACCACACCCATGATGTACCGAGAATGATGCCCGATCCGGTTACATGACATCCGACTTTCCTTTACATCATATCCATAATAATCCATCAAGTCCATGTATTTCATGTCAATATCATGCTTATTGTCATCACACATCACATACAATTCGTGCAGTTCACACATCATGAATTGATAATGTTCAATGATAATCCATTACAACAGTTGCAAGTCCATGTATACAATCACGTTTAGTCTAGCGGAGGTTGTCTATTTCCTTCCTCTTTCGAGGTTTCAGACATATTCCTCCACAGTTAATCTCAATGTCCAAGGTCAAGCGCAATAGCATGATCTGTGAAGATCTCTTCGGGTCTAATACCCGGATCTGATAACTAACTCGGCGCGCAGAGGGAACGAAAGATTCAATAGAAGCATCCCCATAAAAGAGTGAGCACAAGGGCTCTCTCATAGGGCGGAAAGATCACATAACAAATAGATGAACAAATCAAGCAGCGAGGAACACATACACGAGATATAATATGCATACAGAGTCCTAGCATGCAAATCTACATGAAGGTTCCTAGGTTATAGTCTAGGTCAAGCGTATTGCCTAATTCTCTATAACCAATGGCTCTGATACCAATCTGTCACACCCCCGCTAAAAGCGGAAACACGGGGATGTAACGAGACCGGGATCGTCATAACACATGGTAAGCGATAGAGAGCAATATAAGTAAATGATGACATGCGTGTCATGACGACACCCGACAACAAGGGGACTTGTGTCGTGTTTAGTCAATGTTCACGACAACATAGCCATAAGCAACATGATAATGATAACACATATTCACATAAAGATGATAATGTAAATGTTAATTCCCACAACCCGGGAACAAGTTTCAAAAGTTTTTAATTGTTTACAAGCGTTAACATTGTTCAAAAGATTGTTTATCAAAAAGAGCTAAGTCCCAAAAATGCATCCTAGGGTCTCCACCAAGGCAGCACACCTAGATTCCTGGACTTGCATGATCACCTGAAAAGATATGCTTAAAACGGTCAACATAATTGTTGGTGAGCTCGCAGGTTTATGTAATAAAATAGTGATAAGTGTGTGCTGTAATAGTATGCGCGTTGGAATACCGTGAATACAGTTATATACACAAGTAAATATCACATGACATGAGCTTTGCAACCAAACCTAGCGACGTACACAAAGAAATTGTCGGCATATATTCACCCAAGGGCCCGTTCCTGGCCACTGATGGTACCAACTAGTATACCATCGAACGAGGGTGGGGGTGTCAACCCAGTAGTACTACCAATACCTAACCGTCGGTTCCCACACTGGAATTAAATAGTTGCAAAGATAGAACCACACAGCAGACCCAAGCATGTATCAAATAGTACTTGCAACACAGTATCACGTTGATTCCTTGTATGTAAAATGTATGTAAGTTGTACAGCATTGAAAATGAGTAAGCATACTTTTCCCCAAGTTGTAAATGATTGAAATATTGTATAAGCGTAAAAAGGGGCCACGAAACTCACTTGTTAGGTGGTAAGTATGTATGATCGATGTATCCCAAATGTTGAATGCAAATAAACAGTCAAACACCTATTGACAGTTATTGTATAGCATTAATGATATGATATATGTATAAGCGCGCAATAATGATGGGTCGGTTCGGGTGTATCGGCTGGGTCACGTATAACACACACAGACTGACACACGTACTAGATCTTATGTAGATCCAAGTACAAGACATTGTCGCCATTAATAATGATATTTGAATAAAAGTCTCATTGTTATTGAAGAAGCATTGAATAAGTGTCAATAGTTTTAAGTCAGTTGATCGTTGTAAAATGTTAGTTCAATTTGTTCAAATTGGTATGTGTGCCCTTTCTCGCGTTGACTTTAATATTTGTGGCCGAACAATGGCATTATTGTGTTAATGTTACCTCAACATCACACGACATACGCACACCACGCACAAGGGATCAAACTCAGCAATTTCAGTCGCATAACAAGGCCAGACGCACGACTCAACCTCCATTCGTGCGAATCAACCCTCAATCGTGCGAATCAGCTTCATTCGTACGATTGAACCTCCATTCGTATGACTGGCATTCAGTCGTACCACACAACACCCAATCGCACGACTCAACCTCCATACGCACGAATCAACCTTCAATCGTGCGAATTAGCTACTTTCGTACGATTGAACCTTCATTCGTGCGATTGGACTCCAGTCGTGCGAATCACGCACATTCGCACACATTCAGTCGGTCACCTGACTCAATCGCACACAATCACTCAATCGCATGACTCAATCGCATACACCCATTCGCACGCATGACTCAATCGCATACAAACACTCAGTCGCACAACTCAGTCGCACAACAAGCCTAGTCGCACAACTCAGTCGCGCGATTGACTCAGACGCAATTACAGTCGCACGACCCACTCAGTCGCACGGCTCAATCGCATGGATGACCCAGTCGCCTGATCAGCAGAATCGCGACTGTGGTCGGGATGAGCAGCCCCCGAGCTGCTCTAAACACGGGTTTTACACCACAAGGACCTCCAGAAACACTCAACAAACATTCCCAAACATGAAACACAAGCAAAGAGACCTCACACGCACCCATACGACCTTGCGTGTTCGGGTTGAACCCGAACACCCGAAACCCTAGTTTTGGACAGCCGTGAAAAGACTATAAAACGGACAACTAAAGACAACTACCTGCTAGAAAGGGGTAGTCTAAGCTGTAGACGGTGTCGAGACGAAGAAAACAAGACCTCTCGGGTTGGATTTGATGCAAGAATGGTGATTTTGTGTGTGAAGAGGATGAAGATGAAGAAGATGGTGATAATGAGGTTCTAGGGCTGATAAGGGGGTATTTATACCCAGCCCAAGTTTGCAAAATTACAAGTTTAGTCCCTGCACTTAACCCCCGAGCTTTCCCAAGTTTTGTTCGGTTGAAAAACGACTTTGTTAGGTGTTTTATATTAATTGTAAAAGTATTTAATGTTGTATGACTTAAGAAATGGTTATATAAAAACATTTATTATATTTATAAATGATATATTTGACGTTTTCAAAATGAAAGCTTTAAAAGTCCTTTTAAGGTTACACATGGCTATGACGAATACACACACAACGATAGTAATGCACACATGATATCCACATAAAGAGTCAAATAGAGATGAGGAATGACCAATCATAGAATAGATAACGGACAAACACGTTAATTGACGGACCTTAAGGTGACGGATGTCACAGTGATGTTTATGCCTCAGAAGGTGTTGTCGGGTTGGCTGTCGGGTAGAGAGGAGAAGAACGAGAGTGTATCCGGCGATTTGAACGCGAATTTGAGTTCTACACCCAAGGGTTTGGTGTCGAACGTCGGGGTTATGGATCAGGAGGTTGTGATTGATAAGATTAATATGCTCGAAAAGGAGGTTAGTGATAATTACTATCTTGCTGCTTGTGAATCTTGTTGTTTTGGTATGCTTTGATTTTCTGATCTTGATTTTGGTATTTGGTATGTTTTTTGGTTCTTAATTAGTTGAAGGGAATGTTAAAGTAAAATTGTTACCATCTAGTCAGTGAATTGGATCTTAGTGAAGTCGTGGAGACTTAAAGCATGGGGAATCAGGCTTTTTTTTTGGGGTGTAAACATAAATAAGTGATCTTAGGTGTTTTTTCTTTGTTTTTAATTTGATAAATGGGTGTATCTGGGGTGTTAACAATAGTGTATCTATATATATTTGGTGAATTTAGTGTCACAACTCATAACTGGGCTGCTTTGAGACTGTAAATGAAACTAACGTAGATCGGTTTAGAGAGTTTATAAGAAAGTAACACATCTGATATGAACATGAAGTGTGAGTGGGTGAGTAGGAATTAAGGTGGATGCTTAGCGGGACAATAAAGCACTTAGATAAGACAGGTCTCTGCTGGTTCTTATGGTGTTTGCATCAGGATTTCTGTACTGTTGTTTAGAAATTCTTTAAGCTAGAAATGTCATATATTTAAAATCCTGGAAAAGAATGTCTTATTATACTAAAAGAAGGTAATTGATTTAGGAATCGTGCCCTTGTACATTTAGCAGTTGAAATCTGGTACTTACAAGTAATTATACCAAGCGTTTTTAAGTTTTAGATCACTTGGACTTCCTTTGAATTCCATACTTCATATAAGTGATTTCAACATATTATGTGAAACTACAAATAACAGTTACTCCTTTTGTCTATAGTACATGACATTTTTTGGAACAACAGTAAGAGGAACGTGTTGCATATTTTTGCATATAGTGGATTGCTATTTTTCTTTTTTCTATTGTCAATGTTATTTTTTTTCAGTTTGTTTGATTAGTTTTTTAGTAGTAGACTGATTGAAATTGAAGTTCATTTGATTATTGGTCTTATACAGCTATATGAATATCAATACAACATGGGCCTTCTCCTCATTGAGAAAAAAGAATGGATCTCAAAAAACGAACAATATGAGCAAGCATTAGCTGAAACCAAGGAGCTCCTTCAACGAGAGCAAACGGCTCCTCTTATTGCAATGTCAGAGGTAGAGAAACGGGAAGAGAAGTTAAGAAAAGCATTGGGAGTTGAAAAACAGTGCGTCAATGAGGTAATATTTTAATTAATATTATTATCTTTGTTTATGTTGAATCACCCTTTAACAATGATGTCAATAGCAAATTAGCAGTATTTACTAATTGGTTGCTGCAGTTAGAGAAGGCTTTGCCTGAAATGAGGGCAGAATATGCAGAAATAAAATTCACTGCTGATTCAAAGTTAGAAGAAGCAAATGCCCTGTCTGCTAGCATAGAAGGAAGGTCATTAGAGGTTGAGGCGAAATTACGTTCTGCTGAGGCTAAGCTTGCTGAGGTCAGCAGGAAGGCATCAGAGATTCAAAGAAAAGCAGCGGAGCTCGAGGCAAAAGAAAGTTCACTCTTGAGAGAACGCATGTCATTTAATAACGAGTATGCTTAACATGTTTTATAATTTTATAGTTTTACAATATTATTTCTGATTCTTATAAGTTTTCTTGCATTGTCAGAAGAGACGCACATGATCGTAGTTTATCTCACCAAAGGGAGGATTTAAGAGAATGGGAGAGAAAATTACAAGAAGGGGAAGAGAAGCTGGCTGAGCTTCGTTGATTGATCAATCAAAGAGAGGAACTGGCAAATGATAATGATAATATCTTTAAACAGAAACAACATGATCTTGAAGAAGCTCAAAAGAAGATTGAAATGGATAATTTAGCTATGAAGACTAAAGAAGATGAAATCAGCACCAGGATGGAAAACCTAACTTTGAAAGAGAAGGTAAATCTTTTAGGTTTTGGCTGATTGGTATCTTAAAAGTTGTGTATTCACTTCATCTATATGATTCATCTGCAGGAAGCTGCGGTTATGAGAAAGAACTCAGTGGTAAAAGAAAAGGAATTACAAGAGCTAGAGGAGAAGCTTAATGTGAGAGAAAAAGTAAGTACTTAAAAGAAAATTTATTTGAATGTCGCAGAAGTTTTTCTTTTTATAGATGTGATTAGTAGTGTCCTGTTGCAGATAGAGGTTCAAAAACTTTTGGATGAACACAAGGCCATCCTGGATGCAAAAACGCGTGACTTTGAATTAGAAATGGAACAAAAGAAAGAATCATTAGACGATGATTTCAAAATCAAGGTTATTGAGGTGGAGAAAAAGGAAGTCGAACTCAACCACATGGAAGAAAAAATTGCAAAATGGGAACAAGCACTAGAGAAGAAACTTGAGAAAATTACGGAGAAAGAGAAGGATGTCGACTTAAAGTCAAGAGATTTGAAGGAGAAGGAGAAGTCTCTTAAAGCCGAGGAGAAGAAATTGGAGAAAGAAAGGAAAGAATTAAGTGGTGAAATGGAGAGGTTGTCAACTCTCAAGGCTGAGCTTGAGAAATTAAGTAGTGAAATCGAAGTGCAAAGATTTAAAGTAAACGAAGAACGGGAAAGACTTCAAGTAACAGAAGAAGAACGAGCTGAATTTGTCCGTTTACAGGTGGAATTAAAGCAAGAGATAGAGAAAACAAGGCAACAAAAAGGGAATTGGTTGTGATGGAAAGGGAGAATCTGAAGCACGAGAAGGAGAAATTTGAAGAAGAATGGGAAGAACTTGATAAGAAACGAGCAGAAATAAAAAAGGAATTAGAATCTGTTGCTTTAGAGTCAGAAAAGATGGAGAAACTGAATCGTTTAGAAGAGGAGAAGTTGAAAAATATGAAATCAGAAACACAGACATATGTAGAGAGAGTTGGAATCTCTCAAACTGGCTAAGGACTCATTTGCTGCTTACATGGAGCATGAGAAATCAGTGTTATCAGAAAAATATAACAATAAAGAATCCCAAATGCTTCATGATTTTGAAGTGAAGAAACAAGAACTTGATTCCGATTTACGGAACAGAGAAATGGAAATTGAGAACCGTATGCGTGAACGGGAAAAATCATTTGAAGAAGAGAGAGAAAGAGAGTTAGCAAACGTGAAATACTTGAGAGATGTTGCAAGTAGAGAAATGGAAGAAGTGAAATTAGAAAGAGTACGGTTAGAAAAGGAGAAACATGATGTATTCGCAAACCAGAAGCATCTAGAAAGTCAACAACTTGAAATGAAAAACGATATTGATGATCTTGTTCGGCTTAGCATGAAGTTAAAGGACCAACGCGAACAATTTTTCAAGGAAAGAGAACGGTTTGTTGCATTTGTTGAGAAACAAAAGGGGTGCAATGAATGCGGAGAGAGAGTTTCTGCGTTTGTTCTATCTGATCTTCAATCTCTAGCAGAAATTAAGAACGCTGATAGTTTTGCTTTACCAAAATTGGCAGATGGGTATTTGAAAGAAGCTACTCAGGTTACTTCTGAGGGTAAATCGAATGTCGGGACTTCTATGGGTACTTCAGGATCTCCTGGTTCTGGTAGCAGAACCTTAAACTGGTTTGAAAAAATGTACGTTTATATTTTCAGCAGGGAAGAAGAATGAGCATAAAGCTGGTGAAACAGAAATAGAAGCACAAGCGAAGCTTGTAGATGTTGGAGAAATACCTGAATTAATACTGAGCTCTGAGGATGAGCCAGAAGTGTCGGCTAGAGTTGCACCAGATTCTTTTGATGTCCAACAACATGTGGACCAATCAACTGATGATGATCTTAAACACATCAACAGCCAAGAACATGAGATTGAGGAAGTTTCTCAGCAGCCTGATGAGAATGAAGGTCAAAGTAAGTCAACCAGGAGGCGGCGACCTAGGGCTACTCGAGCAAGGTCCAAGGCTACTAGTGATATTAATGGTGTTGCAGAAAACTCTGATCACACAAATGAAGTGAGTCAGAAAGTTGCAAAAGGTGGAACACGTGGAAGCCGTAAGCGTGCAAATGAACAGGAGCCTGAGCACAGTGAACAATCTGATAGTGTTGCAAACGGGGGCCGCAGGAGCAGGAGACAAAAAATCGTTGAGGCTCCTCAAGTAACAAGATACAACCTTCGCCGACCTAAGAGGTAAGTAAATAAATCTGCATTTTTTCCTTGCTCGTTTATTCAACAAACCATATTGTGGTTTTGTAATCTAAACAAACTTATCCTGAAGAGACCAATTCAGAAAACTCGTTTACTTATGAACGGGTCAATTTGGTTATATGTTATATGTCTAATGGATCAAATGGTAAGATAAAAAAATCATCTAAATTGTGCATTGGTTTAAATGGGCTGAAAATCTTCTGGAGTGTATTTCATAGACCTTGCAACTTGCTTTATTATATAAAATTAGATGTTATTGTAAAAATATGGTTGTAGACTTGTATCCTATTTAATGACTTGATTCTTTATAAAAGTTACAGATATGTGTTTATCAGTCAGCCCGTCCCGACTAGTACTTAAAATGTCATATTTTATCCTGCCCAACCTTCCCATATTGCCACTTTTAGTGATCATTGATAGGTTTACATCTTGTTTAATGTTTAAAGTAAATGTGGTCAACTGAAACATATAGGGGACGTTTGGTTGAAAGGAATGGAATGGAATTGAGAACTAGTATAATTTTCAAGTAAAATTATATTTGAGTGGGTAATGAAATGTAAAACCCAAGGGAATGTTTCACCTCAAATTCCATTGGTTATGGGATTTCAAAGTCCTTCCACCTCTTGAGGGATTTTGAAATCCCACAACCAAAAGAATTTGAGGTGAAACATTCCCTTGGGTTTTACATTTCATTACCCACTCAAACATAATTTTACTTGAAAATTATACTAGTTTCTCAATTCCATTCCATTCCTTCCAACCAAACGCTTTGTTTTGACAATTTTGTTTAATATACCAGAGTCCAGTGCTTAAAACTCCTTTGGAGGCAAATTTTACACCAATCTTTTGGGTTATGGCTATTTCATTAGTTCATGGTATGCTATGTTAATCAGGGGAGCCCCCGCGGCTGGTGATGGAACCTTGTCTAATCAAAGTAAAGAAGGAGGAGCTGATTCAAAGGCCCAGCCCGGAGCTTCGACAAGTATTGTTAACGGAGACTCGCAAGCCAATGTATGTGAACTTGATTTTATTTACAGATCTGTTAGAAGAAATATTACATACTTACATCGAATGGTTGGTTTCTATTGTAGCAGAAAGCTGTGGATGTGGAGAATGAGGCTGCAAACAAGCTTCCAGAAGACATGGCTTTGAGTGAAGAAGTCATCGGGACGCCACAGCAGGTTAGAGAGAATCACAATGATCCACATGAAAAGAAAAGTGTTTTATATGAATACGCATGCATAGAGTCCAAACAACTCATTCCTTTTTGGTGTGTCAAGAGTTGTTTGTTGTGTTTCTAGCGTCGGTCGGTCATCTATTTTTTGTTTTTGTGTAGTCATGGTAAGTAGTGGGTAGTTTACAAGAAGTCTGGTATGGATCATCACCCTTAGATTGTTTTGCAAAGAGATGCTGCTGCATATAATTTATGTAAACCTTCACATTTTCTTGTGTGCTTTTTTTTCTTAAATTTGTTATCAGACTTGGACTGACTGTTCATTCTATTTATGTTGTATAATTCTTGATTGTGTCACATCTTGTGTTTATATTCTTTCTTATAAAAAACTTGTCTGAAATGTATCTAATTGATACAAATTGTAGTATGATGAGTCTCATACCAATGTTCTTATCAATGTTTTATGTTAAAGAAAGAATACAAGAGGTAAAGAATTACATAAGATTCTTGAATTGTTAGAACATTGATAACTAAATTTACATAGGAAAACTCAGCACAAATTTTCCATAAGGGTGATCAGGGCGTTCTCGAGTTCCATTGGGTAGTCTTAGATCTACGTTGTTTTTCAACATGCACACAACTTTCTAGGTTAGGTGAACCTCGCCGTAAGTCCCTCGGGTTGGGACAATGGCTTGTAATATAGGTTTGTGAACCAATGATGAATTGAAAAAAAAATCCATAATTTGAGAAAATGAAAGAAAACACCCAGCCCCAAGAATTGAAAATCAGTAGAAGTGAATGAATCGCAATCGTTATGCATTGTTCCATTTCATTCCTATGTAATAAACAAACATTTTTTTTATATTTCAACAGAACGACATGTTACATTTCATATTACATTCATTCATACCAAGCATGACCCGTTGTATAATTCGAACTCACAATCTTTGACAGTGATGTATGCAACCACTTAATCATTTTTAAACGGTATTTTGAACAATTTGGAGTTAGTAAAATAAAAAGAAAAAGAAAAAGAAATTGAATTGCTTAGGTTTATTCTAAGGCACTTCTTCGACGCGTTTGTCAAACTAATCATAACAAACAAGTTGGCTTAACATTAAATCAGAAATGTAATTGAAGTAATAATATTAGGAGTTTCAAATTGGTTTTTTAATTCTGTACGTCTCATATCTTTTATAATACTATGGATTTAATAAATCAACAACTAATAGGATTTTAATAATTTAAATTATAACTTGATAACCATTAGTTGATCAATGTTACACCTAAGTTTTAATTTTACTGTCAAGGATAATCTCATATAATCATCATGATTTACACTTGTTCTTGCTTATAAGACATTGTTTCCTCCATTTTGCTTATAATCATCCTTGTAAGCGCGATTGCTACCGAACTTTTATGGACAACAGAGATCAAAAGGACCGAACTTTTAGTGACAACACAACAGTGACCAAACGACTCAAACTTTTAGTGACAACAGAGACTGAAAGGCTTGAACTTTTAATGGCATCATAATAGAGATAGCTATTAGTTGCTGCCAACCGAAGACATACATAAGAGCACAAAATCTGCTCTGATAACATAAAAGATATACAAAATATGTATTTTCTGATTTCTATTATAAACCGCAAATACAAACAAAAGCCTCCTATATACAGTGAAATAGGAGCCAAAACAATACAAGTGGAAATGTAACTCACAAAAGAAAACCAAAACCAAGTATAACTGTATAACCACCTATAACTATAAGTGACAAAGATGATTGAACTTTTAGCGACAACAAAGACCAAAAGACTCAAACTTTAGTGACAACAGCAACCAAAAGGCTTGAACTTTCAGTGACAATAGTGACCAAACAAACAATGTCTACCAGTTCCTTCTTCACAATCATCTCTACTAAAAATCCACCACAACAGATTACTTAGTGAATTCCCATCATCATGTCCCCTCAAACTCCTAATCTTTTCAACAGCAACATCCTTCTCATAAACACCCTCTAATGCATACACAAACCCCTTCCACCCTTCGCCGACACCCTCACGCCCCAAAGCAGGCAAAGTCCAGTTCACAAGCTGCCTCACAAACGCGATATCAGAAAACAAAACTTCTGTAACTGGCAACAATGGAAGCACTTGAATCCCAAGCCTGCATTCCTTCCATTCAGCAGGAGCAAACCATAGTCCACTGTCTCTTTTGTTAGCCCAAAGAACTCCCACAACGCGATTCTCACTTGTGAAGTCTGCAGCGTAGATTTTATCGCCTTCTTTCACATGCCACCATGTTTGAGAAGCATGAATCTCCATGGATGTAAGCAGTGATCCAACTGCAACCAAATGTGCATCTCCATAAGCTAGTCCCATTAACGCAGCAGAGTAATACGCGTTCACAGCTTCGCTTGTGCTTTCTTGATTCCTTCCATCTGTGAATTCAGTCAATCCTGCAGCCCATGAATGCAGCTTCCACAAATCAAAGCATCTCAAACGCGTGTACTTCGAATTAGGACCTTTACTCAATGTCATGAAATCCGCCATCAACGAGTATGCTTGAGGCCTATACTTTCTTCCCCAAATGGGATCAATCTTTGCAAGAACCGCGATCCCATAAAGAAAGTAACCGATGTGAAAATGGTGATCATTGTACACACCAAACCCGAAATCAGCACCTGTATCAGTAGACCCTTGTTTGGTCACAAGCCCACCCCATGATCTTTCATACAGAAACCCATTACTACCAAAGGTTCCATCCAACCACGGCTCAATCGTCTCCTTCAAATACTGTTTAACTTTCGGGATCACATCAAGATAACCAATTTCTTCAGCGATCAGGGCGAATCGCGCTGCTCGCGCTACCAATTTCCCATAAAAGTAAGATGATGTGGTTTCTATGGTTCTTGAATCCAAACCCTCAACATCCTGCACAAGTGCAGCAATGATTTCACTATATGATCCTTCATCAACTCCTTTGATTGAATGCCAAGTGATGGAAACCGGGTCGGGTTTCAACACCCACGAATCACCAACAACACCCACGAGATCACCATCAATACTTCTGTACACAAAATCATCAAGAATCTTAATCGAACAACGATCAAGAAGACGAAGATGAAGAGGGTTTGCTAGCATCAACAAACCCCCCCACCCCTTCTTCTCCCACTTGTACTCAACACAAAACGGGTCGTTAAACACAGCCCGACCCGAAACCGGATAACAAGAACTGCACATATCAAGAACCGATTCGAATTCACCCGAATCCGAATTGGGTACCACAGCAATGCGAATTACACCACAGAAATCCCCAGATGAAATCTTGGACACATCATGTGTCAAATCAATCGGAGAAGAAGCATACAAAACCCACGTTTGCCCATTATTAAGCCCAATCTTGAATCTTGTTTTCGAAAAATTGGGGGCAAAATCAAGAATCGCATGAATAGTTGAAATCGAAAGACGGGTCTTTTGCAAGACTTCAAATGTCAAAAAGGGGCTTCCTCTAACGAGGTAGAATCTCAAATCAGGTTGAAGATCTAACGTTACACTAAGATCATCAAACGATGAAACAACATGGGTTCGATTCGGGTTGGGGTTATTCAAAGCGGATACGGTGAGATCGGGGGTAAAGATTTGGTATGTGAAAGCAGTGTTGGAGAACATTGATGGGTATGAGAGTGATAGCGATGAGAGTGAAGATTTGATGAGATAAGGGTGGATGTATTCGGGTTGATCGCCATTTTTGAGGACGAAGTTTTGGAAGAAAGAGTTGGTGGGGAGAGGGGAGTGGAGGAGATTGGGGGAGAAGAAGGAGGAGGGGTGGGGGAGGACGGTGGAGGTGGTCTCCGGGAAGGTGAATGGGTGGTTCATGGTGGTGGTGGTGGTGGTTCCGGTGGTGGTGTGGGGGTTTTATAGGGGTTTTCTTTGAAGTGTGTGTTAAGGTTATGGTAATGATTCAAACTTCGTTGAAATTTCTTCAAGACTTTGACATGACAACACGTTATTTGAGGCTGCTAAGTTTCTCAATGGAAGATAATTAATCTATAAAATATAATAAAAACGCTATATAAGTTTCAATCTTAGCAAAAATGTTTAGCGTTGGGTTAGTAAGTTTTTTTAGTTAGTAGTTTTCTTCTAAGGAGTTGGAGGTGTGGTACCAGCTCAGAAATGATAGATGAGTTCGATTAAAATAACATTTATGATTCGAAACACGATTGTACATTTGTCGTTTTAGAAAATTAAATACAGAAAAGCTTACTTTTTAATTTTTACTTAAAAAATAAGAAATAAGAAATATTTTTAGCCACTTGTAAACCTGCTTAAACGAACTTCAATTAAACTAATTTTAGGCTTTTGGCGAGTTTGAAACCGTTTCTTCGAATTCTAGTTTTATCATTTAGGGTTTAGTTTTTTTTTATCTAAATGAGATAAAAAGAAACCATGATATAAACTCGTCCATTTACTATATCTAGTTTAATATAAATCAGATAAAAGGATTTGTGGACCTGTGTAGATTAACCTACATAGTGTGTTATTAATAAACAATTTATAAGATAAAAACATGAATGATTTTAAAGAAAATACAATCAAATATAATAAATTAATAATAATGAGAGTAAATCTTATATCCACTTTATGTTAGTGAGGAAACCATAAATTTTTTTGAAAGACGGTACTAAATTTAGTGATATAATATCTATCAAATCGACTTACTGGTTTTTCAGCTCAGTTTTCAATTATTCCCAATTATGCTTTTTACTTATATTTAGTGTTGTTAGTGTTACCTAGTGACGGCTGAGTTTTGTTGATGGTTCTTTGGTAATTTCATAAATTATTGCCATCATTTAAGTTTTTTTTTGAAAAGTAAATGCAATAATGTATCTATCATCAAGACTTTCGTTGATTCTTTGTAGCAAGTCAAAATGGGAATCAATTTGATCAAGACTAAGTTAGATTATATGGATGACTTGATAGGTAATCAAACTATAACCATGGGTGTTCAATCGTTTGAATTTCATATTTTTCAATTCGGTTTTTTTGGATTTGAAGTTTCATATCATAAGAAACCGAGTTGAATTCAAAAAGATCAAAAGAAACTGAAGACAAATTTGAGTTCAGTTTGTATTTGCCTTTAAACCAAAATGATTAAATTTGTCAAGATTATATCAAGGAGTGTTCGTCTGTTTGGGTTTTGAGTTCTTCGGATTCCTAAATTCTGCTTAACTGGTTTTTTGATGAGCTAAATGTTTGACGAGCTAGTAGATAAATCCATATGCCAATATATATGAATAAAAGTTACTCACTTTGGACCAGACTGAATGAACCAAAAATCAAACAACTAATTTAACTGAATAAAAAACTGAATATGTAATTAGGCTCAGTCGTAAACGGGTTTGCTTGGATTTCTTTTTCCTATTAATTGGTATGTAACATAACTATTTATAGAATCAAAGATGGCTAGTTGTGATCTTGTGGGTACAAATTCAAAAGTTCATGACCTTTAATGGGATGTGAGTGTTGCAAATGATTGCATTTATTAGGAGTAGATAGTACTCATACATTTTATAAATAGGAACCAAAATTGAATGTGAAGTGGTTATGAGGAAGTTGGGTGTTTATTGTTTAATTAGTGTGCTTTATTACAAAGAGGGACAAGACAGAGAAGCAAAACCTTTAAATAATCGAAAGTAAACAAGCAAAGCCAAAAGAAATTTGTTAATTAGTCAATTTTTATGTATAATATGGTTTATACGATTTATACAAAGTTAAAATGCACACGTATTGTGTCGAGGTAAGACCTTTGATTCTTTAGTTTGTCTTTGTCTTTTAGGATAAAATCATACAATAATTATGTTTTATTGACATTTTAATAAAGTTACATATTTCCTTCTAGCAAGAAAACCACTTAAATTTTAGTATTGTTTCAATAATAAATGATAACAAATGAAACCACAATGTCTAGTATCTCCAAACCACAAGATAAAAACCATAATAAACTCTAAAAGATACATATGAAGCTTATTGAAACAATTATGAAACTTGATTATTGTTTAGTAATTATTTCATAGTTATCTTTTATTTTAGGTTAAACTTAAACAAATAAACTATAAGTAGTAACCAAGTTTTACATTTTTTTCCATACAAGTCACCTGATTTATAAAAAAAATTAACATTACTAAAAAGTTACTACAGATTAAACATATTGAAGTGTAAGTGGTTTTTAAGGTTAAAAAATACAAATACAAGTGACTTTATTAAAACTCTAAAAAAATTGATAGGTATTTATTATCAAGATCATGAAATATAATATTTTAGTTATATTCGTTACAATTTATTAGGGTGTCAATTGTGTTGAGTTGGCATGTTAATGGATTGCGAGTTGGCTGGTTGACAGGTTGAATTGCGCAACGTGTCAATAACATCAACCTTAACACAACCCCTTTCACCGTTTATCTATATGTGTCAAACGAGTAGGTGGTTTGGCAAGTAAAGATCAAGTTCTAAACATGCTAATCAGATTTGTGGGTTCGAGAAACATGTCATAAACAGGTTAGTGGGTCGACTTGTTTTGAGACCGCAATGGATTCAATGGTAATGCAATCCTCCTACAGAAATCAGCAAATTTGTGTTTCATAGGAAATAACTTCTAGTTCCAGAACAAAACTCAGAAAAGCAAGGTTTAACCACAATCTTTGGCTCCCAACGGGTCGTATCTGGATCAATCCTAACCCGTACCACGCCTTTTTTACATTTTTACCATCTCTAAGTTCTTCGCGGCTTCAAAGTAAGAAGATGAACCACAACTGCATCACCCATTTAAAAAAAAAAACATTATTTTTAGTTCATATTAGTTATGTCTTCATGAAGATCATCCAAAACCGAGCAGGTTCATAATTCAAGTTGAATAAACTTCTTTATAACTCCCATCATCTCACTCCCAGGAAACCGCCCAAGAGAACCTCGTGCAGCTGCGATTTCACTCAACCTCCAAACAGAATCACCCGAAAATGCTTGACCCGGTTGACTTATTTCCTCTTCTGCCGCCACACAAGCTGACAAGTCATCACCAGCTTCAATTGTTGGCAGAGGAAATGTATCAAGAGAAGTTTGTAATACTACTGATTCACCACCAACGGCACCCACATAGTCTTTCAACCGACATAATGTAAATGGAACAGGTTCGAAGCTGTGGTCCCCATATTCAACCGGGGTCGAGTGGTCCCCTGTGACACATAGGAAAAACTGGAATTGACCCGTTGACTCCGCCTCCCAAAGAAGTCTAGCAAGCTGCCCGATAGCTTTGTCAACGGCTTCCAATCCTTTGACTTTAAAGACAGTTGCTTTATCATGACCTGCATCATCTATCGCCTGCGATAATAAAATCAAGATTTTCAATAATTTTCAGTCAGGCAAAATACAAACTCTTATTTAAAGAAAAAGTTATCACCTTTATATGGAGAAAACCAAAATCATAGCCATCAGAAGCACCAGGTTTATGCTCATCTTCTCCTGGTACAAAAACATTAGGACATGTTCGCATAGGAGCTGATAACGCATTTGCAATTGCGGTTGCTTTTGATGTCAATAAGGTTCGATAGTCTCCTGTGGCTCCAGGAGCTTCTAGAATATCAATCCCGAGAGATAAACCAAGGCCGGCGATGATTTTTGTGGGGGCCACCATGCATGGTCGTAGCCCATGGTTCTTCTCAAACGCAGGAACCTGCAAAAAGTTACAACAATGTTTTTGTTGCAGTCGTTATTTTATTTACTGTAGAAACATTGTTAAGATTATAAACCATACCTCAATTCTAATACCACAGCCTCGTAAAAGGACAACATTGGCAATGTTTTTCCCTTCAGCGGCGCGTTTTTTGTTCAGGGGATGAGCAACCAAAATTTTAGAAATTTCTTTGGATAACTCATTGACAACCTTTGCGGTGTGTTTGGCTTCTTCTGTTTTGTCAAGAGGCTGTGCCTCCAGAAGCAGACGATTATCCTTTAGCGGGTCGGTTCCTGATATATTTCCACTTAGTTTAGGTCCTTTTACCACAACTCCACATCTGTGTTCAGTTGCATATCTGAAAAAAATCCAAAAGAACATAAGAGCTATATAAAACTGTAACTTTTTTATTATATGAAAGACTCCAAGTTTCAAATCTTAATATGTCAAATAGGCGATTATTATCATTAAGAAGCTGATTTTAACACACCTGACTCTGACTTCATACTCGGGAAAAGATGGCAGCTTCATTTTATCCAGTGCTGCACACAAGATCGGCCCTTCTTCTTCAAAGTGTCGATCAGCCCTTCTACTCGTGACGACTCCAGTTTTCTCATCTAGAGTTGCAAAGTTTGACTGATGGATTGTTGACAAAATGAAAGTCACTATCAAATGTGATCTAAAAACAAATAAAATACAAAAGTTTGTAGATTTATAGTTAATATCCACATTCCACACAAGTTCATGCATTTGATAAACTGATACTCAACAGTCAGCTTCTACAAGCAATCGTCATTTTCGTTTACAATGCATAAAACATTTTCACAACTAGTAAGAGAGTCCAGCTTACATACTTTAAAAGCAATGTCCCCTGGAGCCATGGCTAATCCAGCACCCATTGATTCAAACGCGCCTCGACCACGATAATAAACTCGCGGGTCATAACCCAACAAAGAAAGATGAGCAGTGTCACTACCGCAGCCCAAGCCTACTTCAACCGGGTCCATAAGACCATTAACTCCAGCAGAAGCAATCGCGTCTAAATTCGGCACTTTCGCAGCTTCTAAAGGAGTTCTGTACCCAAATCTTGGAATAGAAACATCTCCCAACCCATCAATCAACACGAATGCAACTCGCTTACGGGGCATCTCTGAATTAACCATCCTTCTTCTCACACCCCTTTTAAGAATCTACAAATTAAGCTTTCCTTTATCAAGATCATGCCATAATCATCACAAACTCAAGGTAAATAATCTTTCAAAATTGAAAATTTCATATGAATTTGATATAGTTCATTCATATTCTGATACTTAAAATCCAAAATCTTGCTGTATATAAACATGCAGCAACTCAAATGCAAACGTACTCACACACTAGGGTTCATTATCAACTGATCACACATATAAAGACAGATTGTAAGTAAAAGTGTAAAACTATACAGATAACCCTAAAATCTATGTATAAATCTTGTAGTGAGATTATAATCAGCACCAAAGAATAAAAACCCCAACATAAAGTGGAATCACTTGTGGGTTGCATAATCATAGAGTTATAAAGAAGAAATTGATAATACAAAGAAGATTGAGAGATGGAGAGTGACCTGATTCAGTTGAGGGTTTTGAATTTAGAGTAAATCTTGGGAAGAGGGGGTTGAAAAAGATTGCTTTTTGATAGATCTTTTGGTATTAATGGCGTTTGCTGAAGGTGTAAAGAAGAATCTGTCTCTAATGGCGAATAGAGGAGAAATTAAGAATCGAATAACCACGATGAAGAGAAACTCTTGCTGTTTATGTAGCGTTCTAATTGATCATCTTTATCTTTGTTATTTTATAATATTTTATATTTAACATTTTTATAGTTTTATGAATAATTATTTTTAATGAACTCGTGTATTAAACTTTTTTTTGAACGGCCAGCAAAGCAAATATATATTAAATAGCTAACAAGAGTTAGCAAGGGATACAAAAGAGAAATACAAAATTAAACCAGACCAAGAATAGTACACGTTAGTGTACCTTAAAATTACATCATGTATTAAACTCGTATATTAAACTAGTTGAGTAAATAAATTATTAAATAAAATAAACTTTTATTAGTTATAAATAATATATGGTTAAATTTTGTATGAGTAATGAGTATAAGTAATAAAATAATTATATCTTTTAAATTTTAATTTTTGAAACTTTTTTGTTTTTCCCAAAAAATAAATTAAACATTTCGTTTCAAAACAAACATGTTAAAAAACCATCGTTTTTAAATATTTTGTGTTTAAAAGAAAAGTATGATGTTTTAGAAAAAAAGTTATAAAAATTGTTTCTCTAGAAATAAACATTAAAAAATATCTATTTCTTAATTTTTTTTAAAACTAATTTTTAATCAAAAAGAGAATTAAATAATATAATTAGTAATTAATGGAGTTATCTAATAGAAAGAGAAAAGCAAAAATTTTTTATTAAGAATGAATGTGCTTTTGTCATGTGGTATCCATAGTTACATTTTTATTAGAATAGATCAATAGATGATTTATTATACATTCAGTACACCATTTATTAATTTTATAACTAGCATTTTATCCGGCGCTTCGTCCAACTGGGTTTAGAACCGGACCTGACAACTGATCCGGGTTCAACTTGGTGCCCCCAACCTAGTATAACCTGAACCTAGTATAACCTGACGCTTCTAAAACGGGTTCCCTCGTCAATTCACCAACCCGGTTTCAAGCTGGGTTCTCCAAGACCCGACCCGGTTCAACCCGCTATGGATCCATCATATTATTTATAAATTAAATAATATGAACCGGGATGGACCTGACCCGGAACACGGTTTGGAATTTGTAGATCACGACCCGAACCGGGTTTAAACTGACCCTATTTGGATTCTGGACCTGGTTTGTGTGCCTGTGCTTAAATTAAGATGCACAAAATTTTAAAAAAAAAAGAATAAAAGGATAGCGAAATACACTCTCTAAATGCAGCCAAACTTGTTGATATAAGATCAAGTTGCAAAATGATGCATCTTCACTGAGATTCTTATATTTTTAAAAGAAAAAATAACACAATCATCATATTGATTCTTAAAGAATCATTCTTATGTGTCAAATGTATCCTACACTGAGAAGTTGTAGTACTTAGCCTAATCATTTGACCATTTTAAGTTATAATAAATCATTTTGTAGCCAAATGTATATCACCTGATTATCTAAGGTTTCTCTTGGAATTTCTTGTAGCTTTTGCTGATGTTAACCTTATGAAAACATGTACAGAAGGTATGAATGTAAAAATCCACTATGGAGAAAATTATAGTGATATCATTGTTTACAAACAAAACTACACATTAATTATCTACAAAAAGTTTTGAAAGTTGGATAAGAAGTTACAACAGGTTTATCACTTGATTAATTAGGGTCAAATAATCATTAAACTAGAAAGATACAAAAAGAGCAAGAAAAAACTTATTAGTGCAAGTAACTCATTATCCAACAAATAAAAACGAAATATTCTTTACGCGTTACTTACAAAAAGGTTTTCTTTCTTTGACTTGCTATATAATAAACTCCGCGAGGCACCCTGAAGTTGCAATATAAGTAAATTCCTAAATCGCACCAAAGAAAAAAACCACAAATGAGAAATGATTTCAGTTGCAATATAACAACATACTCCATGTTAAAAATAGGAGCAAACACAAAAAACAGTTAAAAGAACAGGTCAAATGGGTTAGAAATTGCTTTCAAGCACCCGATCTGTCCAACAAGTTATGCCACACTTGATTAGGTAGCCGTACAAACAAAAAGTTTCGCTGTTGATAGAGAGAATTTATATATGAAATCAAATGGTTAGAACTTTGGAGTTATGTCATTGTCGTGTTTTCAACTAACAAACAATAACTATCTAGCGTTTAGGTATATTGAAATTGATTCTAATTATTTGATTAGTTTGGGTCAGATAAGTTTGCAAGACCATGATTCAAAGGCATAGTATGTAAGATGAGAACAAAAGCACTTTTTAAGTGCGGCTAAATTTGTAATCAGACAACAAAACAAAGTAAAATAACAAAATAAAAAATATACCGAAATAAATAAATAGAAAGCATAAATTTGTAAAAGCATATGACTTCTTATCCAAGTGAAAAGTTACATCATATGACTTATTAGGTTTAATGTTTAAAATTTTAAACAACAGTTATTCACAATGAAATCAAATAATTCGCTTAATCACATATTCCATCTATCATTTAAATACTATTTTCTTTGTGGTTGTCAAAACAAGTCAACAAGAGAGCATAAATTCCCAACTCAACTACTTCACCATGATGATAATACGATGATAATATGATATTGATATGAGTAAATTATACGGATTGTTTTTTAGGTATACTTAAATTTCACTTTTTGTTTCTAGGATTTAAAAATTACATGTTTAGTGTTAATTTTTGAAAAAATAAATAAAACGTTTTGTCCCCGGATCTAACGGTCGTTAATAAATTCCGTTAGCTAACTGCAAAATAACCATATTGTCTTTCTTCTTCCTCATTCAATCACATCTCAACCACCACCACCATACCACTACCACTCCACCACCACACGCCACCATCACTTAAAAATTAAAATAATAATATTTAAAATTAAACATTAATTATAAATAATAATATTTAAAAAATTGATCATAGATTACAATAATAATATTAAAAAAAACAAGTAAATTACATATCTGAGTAGGAGACGGCGTTTTGCATTTCGTCTAATAATAAAGAAACTACTGTAGTCAAAAACTCAAAATTACGCTTACATATATTTGTATCTTCGCCGTCCGTGATAAGTTTCATCTGTGTTCGAGGGGCGGTGCACCCACCTGGGGCCGGGTTTTCCCCACCCTCCCCCGGTTCCCACACCGTGTCCCCTAATGAACTTTAGGATATCAAAACAATATATAAAGAGTTGGAGGAGAAGAGTTTTTTACACAATAACACAACAATTTATAATGATTCTTGCCGATACTAATAATCAAACTTACAACAATTTAAATGTCTTCCTAATATATAAATCATCTTTTATCGTCTCACACTCTTGATTATGAATCTAATCTAGTAACTAACAATGAAAAAATAGATAATGTGTAGCTAGCCCATTTGATAGTTCAAAAAGCTGTTTTAAGGTTAAATTTAGATATAAGGTGTGATTTTAGGGCTAGAATTATCCTATATATGAAAGAAGTAGTGTGAGAAATAGGTAACTTTGGAGATTTCTGATTTTGGCCATCAAATTTTCTTGTTTTCTTTTGGGTTCTTATGTATTTGAGAGACAAATTTCCCACTTACCTACAAGTCGACTCACATCTTGGAGAGAGAGAGAGAGAAAGATGCATGTGTGTGATGATGGCGGAGACGGCCGTGGCGGTTACCTAGAGGGCTTGTGTAACACCCGGAAATTTATTATTTTGAAGCCGACGAAGAAAGAAAAGAAATAAAGTCCAAAGTTGAGGGACCAAACTCGCCAACGAAGAAAAGTCGGGTAATGTGGTGATATGTGTAGGGAGAGGGCAGCCCACTCTCCCCACACTTCACAAAAAATTCAGCTCACAAGAAGAGAGAAAGAAGAGAAAAAGGGAGAAAAGGGTTGATTCGGGTGATTCGGGTGTCCAAATCCGTCGAGTAGCAAGCCAAATCGAAGCTCTTGTCTTTGTGCTCGATTGTGTGAGTTCTAGGACCCCACTTTTACTCGTTTTCAACTGATTTTGGGGCTGGAAAGTGTGCAAAACCCGTTTTTATGTGTGTGTGTGTTTGACCCATTTGGGTGTGATGTGTATGGTGTGTTTAGAGTATGATATCGGGCTTGTGTGTGCTTGTATGGTGTTAAGGTATACATTCCTAAGGTCCAGGAGGGTTGATTTAAGCTTAGAATGGGTTTGGATGAGCTTGGAGGCCGAAAATGGCAGATTGGGTTCGGGATGAACTCCATTCTGCATCAGCTAGGGCTAGGCGACCGAATGAAGGCCATACGGCCGAATGAGGGCGACTGAAGGTCATTCGCACGATTGGGACTCAGTCGCACGACTGGGAGTCCAGTCGCATGAGTGTTGTACGACTGAGGGTTCAGTCGCATAGATGCTTAGTCGCATGAGTCCATACGCATGAGGTTAGTCGCATAGGTGCCCATTCGCAGTAATCCCATTCGCACAAGGTCCATACGCACGATTGGATGTTCATTCGCATAGATGACCATTCGCATGGGTCCAGTCGCATGATGTTCAGTCGCATGGAGGCCATGCGACTGAAGAGTGTTCATACGCCCGAATAGGGCTGTTGCACTCGAAGGAATGTGTAGTTTGACTTCTGGCCTTCGGGAGAAAGGTGCAGATGTAAGTCTTGACGTAAAGTAACCCGTAAGAGCATGTAAGAGGATGATTATGGCCTTAGAGAGCATGTAGGGCATGATGATGATGATGATGATGATGTTGCACGTTTATGCATATTATGAATGTATGATGCTGCCCTATATGATGATGATGAATGTAAATGAATGTTCCTTATTATAATGTATGCTTATCTTTCTTGTGGCTTTACATGTCATGCTAATGAATGAATGAATGAATGAATGAATGAAGTATTATGTAATGTAAAGCGAAAGATAATGAAAGAGGAACATGAAGTAAGAATGCATGCATTAATGAAAGATGATATTGGGGTGAGCGACTTTGTGTTGCAAAAGACTCGGATGAAGTGCAATCATTGAGATTGCCTATGAGGTGAGCAACCTCGCCGTTGCAAAAGACTCGAGTAAGAGCTATCGTGATGTTGCCTTGGGGTGAGCAACCTTGTTGTTGCAAAAGACTCGGATAGCTTGCTATCGTGATGGGCAATTGGGGTGAGCAACCTTAGGGGTGCAAAAGACTCGGATAGCGAGCAATCATTGAGATTGCCATTGAGGTGAGCGACCATGTTGTCGCAAAAGACTCGGAAGACAGAATGAACGAAAAGAATGGAAGATAATGAATGAGATAAAAGATAATAATGAAATTATCTGAGTATACGTATGTTGAATGATCGCATGATAAAGGAACGGTTTTCAATGAAAGTAAAGTATATTTATTTTATAAAACTAGAACTCACTCAGCAACGCTGACTTTTATTGCATTTTCCAGTTGGCAGGTAAATGATTGCTGAGGATGGCACGGCGAAGCTACTCAGCTCTTTTGGGATGGCATCCAATTATATAGCTTTTGTGATGTAATGCAAACATGAATTTTGTAACCGGATAATGATGTATTATTTGGCAAAAGTAATTATAATGAAACGTGATGTCATTTTTGAATGTTTCCGCTGCAATGATTTCTTAATGTAATGTAATTATATGTTTTATGTGCGATGAATGACCAACTGTAAGCGTCCCGGGAACGGGGCCTTACAAGTTGGTATCAGAGCCAAAGTTTAAGTGAAATGGGTAAACTTTCAAAATAAACCTTAACTTAAACTGAGAATGGGACGGAAAAGGGAATGGGATGCCAAACTGAGTAGCTGCGTGCCATCAGGTATTTTCTTAAAGTTAACCGGTTTTATGTGCGCATGGTATATGTTATGTGTTGTATGTAGATTTGAATGCTGATGTAGTCAGGACAGGTAATACTTGGGGTATGAAGAGTACAGTAAGTGGCTAATCACAACTGGCCACTGTAATTAGGGACTTACTATACTTGACATAAACTGAGTTGTTTCCTTGAATGACCGTGTTGGTGTTTGAATCTTTCAGTGTGTTAGAGTATGGCTGGTGGTAGATCTTCTAGAGCTTCTAGGGGTGGAGGCCGTGATGGCCCTGTTGCTGAACCACGCCCTAAGAGAGGAAGGCCTAGAGCTGAGAAAGAGGTTCCTGCAGAACCTGAGACCCCTCATCCAGAAGCTGGGGATGAGAGTGCGAATCTGAGAGCCTCGGTAAAGGAGGCTGTGGTTGAGGAAGTGCATCAGGTCATGCAGACAATCTTACCGTCTGTGGTGACCGAAGTCATCAAAGCTGTGAAGGAGGGGGAACGAAAGGAGAGGAATCGGGTCTCGGGGGAGCAACCGGAGCCTGAAACTATTTTCTCCGATAATGAGGAGGAAGAGGAAGAGGAGCCTGTGCGGGAGGTGGCACGAGGCTGTAACTACGGGGTGTTTATGAGATGCAAGCCCCCTACTTTTGACGGTAACGGCAATGCTGCCGCTGCTCACCGATGGGTGAGAGAAATGGAGGCTGTTCTCGACATCAGCGAGTGCCGAGAAGATCAGAAAGTCAAGTTTGCCACCCACTCCTTCGTGGACTCGGCACTATGCTGGTGGGACAACATTGTCCAAGCAGAGGGTAATCGGGCGATCGGGCGAATGAGGTTGCCCGAACTGAAGAAGATGGTGATCGAGGAGTTTTGTCCTCATCGGGAAATGGATAAGGTTGAAAGGGAGTTTCTACAACTGGAGGCGGGAACCATGACACATCAACAGTACACCACGAAGTTCAACGAGATGGCACATCTGGTGCCGGATCAAGTGACACCTCTGTCCCGAAAGATCAAGAGGTATATACAAGGTTTGCCAGCGGATATTCGCAGGCACATGATCGCCGCCCGGCCGAGCACGTTTAGGTCGGCGGTGGATTTGGCGGGAAGATTGTATGATGAGAGGACGGTGGTGGTGACTGATGGTGGCAGGAAAAACGGTGGTGAACGAGGCTGGCAGGGGAAGAGATTTGGTCGGGGTAATGCCTCGATGGGTAATAAGAAGGCACGGGTGGATGATCGCCGTGTGGTTATGTCAGGTGCGGGATCGAAAAGGTGTGGTAAATGTGGACGGGAGCACAGCGGGGAGTGCAGGTTTGGGTCGAATTTGTGCTTCAGGTGTGGAAAGGCGGGGCACATGGCAAAGGACTGTCGTGCGGTCCGATGCTTTAACTGTGGTGAAGAGGGTCACATGCTCAAAGATTGTAAGAAGCCGAGGGCTGAGAGTTCAGGGGCAAAGAGGACGGGAGGTGATGGACCGAGGGCGAGCGCCAGGGCATTCACCATGACACAGGAGGAGGCTAGGACGGACCCTGACGTGGTGTCCGGTACGTTTCTGGTGAACCAAACTTTAGCTTCTGTGTTATTTGATTCTGGTGCTAGTAGGAGTTTTATTTCTGCTGCTTTCTGTGCTAAGCTGCCTGTTAGTAGTAGATGTGTTGACGCGCCCTTCGATGTAGAAACTGCCATAGGTAAGTCTACCAGGATTTCTGAGATGATAGAGAATTGTGATGTGGAGCTCGAGGGTCATAAGTTTCATGTTAGACCGTTTGTGATGACCTTAGGTGGTTTTGATTTGGTTCTTGGGATGGATTGGTTAGCGGACTACGAGGCGAACATTGTGTGTCGCAAAAAGATGATTCGGTTGTCGGCGCCCGACGGTAGTTCAGTGACGGTATATGGTGATCGGGTTACTACGATTCCGAAGGTGATCTCGATGGCGGTGGCGGGAAAGTGTATGAGGCGTGGATGTAGTGCCTACTTGGCCTACGTAAAGGATGTGGATACGCCAACACCACAACTAGCCGATGTACCGGTTGTGTGTGACTTTCCAGATGTGTTTCCAGAAGACCTATCAGGAGTGCCACCTGACAGAGAGATTGAGTTTCAGATTGATCTGATACCGGGTGCCCAACCTGTTGCCAAGGCACCGTATCGGTTAGCTCCGACCGAAATGAAGGAGTTGATGGAGCAATTGCAGGAGTTACTTGATAAGGGGTTCATTAGACCGAGTATCTCTCCTTGGGGTGCTCCGGTCCTGTTTGTAAAGAAGAAGGACGGTAGTATGAGGATGTGCATCGACTACCGCGAGCTGAACAAGTTGACAGTGAAGAACCGATACCCCTTACCGAGGATTGATGATTTGTTTGATCAGCTCCAGGGTGCCAGTTGGTTTTCAAGGATAGATCTTCGATCTGGTTACCATCAGTTGAAGGTGAAGGAGCAGGATATTCCTAAAACAGCTTTCCGTACGCGCTATGGTCACTACGAGTTTCTTGTCATGTCTTTTGGCTTGACCAACGCGCCAGCTGCTTTTATGGATTTGATGAACCGTGTGTGTCGGCCTATGTTGGATAAATCAGTGATTGTGTTTATTGATGATATCCTGATTTATTCGAGGAGCGAAGCAGAGCACGCCGGTCACATTCGGGAGGTTCTAGAGACGTTGAGAAGGGAGAAGTTGTATGCAAAATTCTCCAAGTGCGCGTTCTGGTTGCGCAAAGTTCAGTTCTTGGGTCACGTGGTGAATCCCGACGGGATAATGGTGGACCCGGCGAAAGTGGAGGCGGTTATGCAATGGAAGTCACCAAAGACGCCATCCGAGATTCGTAGCTTCTTGGGTTTGGCGGGCTACTATAGAAGATTCATCCAAGGCTTCTCTAAGATTGCTTCTCCACTGACTAAGTTGACCCGAAAAGATGTGAAGTTCGTATGGGGTCAAGCTCAAGAGAAGGCGTTTGAAGAATTGAAGGCGAGATTGACTCAAGCTCCTGTTCTGTCATTACCCGATGGAAGTGAAGACTTGGTGGTTTATTCCGATGCTTCTTACTCGGGGTTGGGGTGTGTGTTAATGCAGAGAGGAAAGGTTATAGCCTATGCATCCCGACAGTTGAAGGTTCATGAGGTCAATTATCCTACTCATGACTTGGAGCTAGCAGCCGTGGTCTTTGCATTGAAGATTTGGAGGCACTACCTCTACGGGACGAAGTGCACCATATTCACTGACCACAAGAGTCTGAAGTACTTCTTTGAGCAGAAGGATTTGAACATGAGACAGAGGCGGTGGTTGGAACTTATAAAGGATTACGATTGTGAGATCCACTACCATCCGGGCAAGGCCAACGTGGTGGCTGATGCCCTTAGCCGAAAAGAGAGGCCCGAGCCGATTCGAGTGAAAGCCTATCAGTTGATCATGACCTCTGATGTAATGAAGCAGGTTAAAGAGTTTCAAGATGAAGCACTGAAAGAAGATCATCTTAACTCTGAAAGAATGAGAGGTCTGGTTGGAGAATTGGGTGAAAACACGTTCGGTGTTAGAACCCGATTCGATCGTGTGTGGGTTCCTCGTTTTGGGGATCTACGGGGGAAGATAATGGATGAAGCTCACAAGACACGGTACTCCATTCATCCCGGAGCCACGAAGATGTATCATGATATGAAGAAAGATTATTGGTGGCCGGGTATGAAGCGCGACGTGGTGGAGTATGTGAGTAAGTGCCTTACTTGCTTGCAGGTGAAGGCCGAACACCAAAAGCCGTATGGGAAGATACAACCTTTGGATATACCGGAATGGAAGTGGGAGCACATCACCATGGATTTCATTACAAAGCTGCCGCGTACCCCGAAAGGGTATGATGCCATATGGGTGATAGTTGATCGTTTGACGAAGAGTGCTCACTTCCTACCGATCCGTGAGACATATTCATCTGAGAGGTTGGCTGATCTGTTCATCAAATAGATTGTGACTCGTCATGGTGTGCCGGTGTCTATCGTGTCGGATCGCGACACTCGGTTTACATCTAAATTCTGGAAGAAGTTCCACGACGCTATGGGGACGAGGTTACACATCAGCACGGCTTATCATCCCCAGACTGATGGTCAGTCAGAAAGGACCATTCAGACGCTGGAAGACATGCTTCGGGCATGTGTGATTGATTTCGGTGGAAGTTGGGATGACCACCTACCGTTAGCCGAATTCTCATACAACAACAGTTATCACGCCAGCATTGGCATGCCTCCATATGAGATGCTATACGGTAGGAGATGCAGAACACCCGTTTGTTGGGGTGATATTGGTCAGAAGGAATTGGGAAGCGTCGAGGTAATCGAAGCTACGACCGAGAAGCTTGAAAAGATCAAAGCCTTCATGAAGGCAGCCAAAGACAGACAGAAGTCGTATGCTGATAAACGACGCAGGCCGATTGAGTTCCAGGTGGGTGACCGGGTTATGTTGAAGGTCTCACCTTGGAAGGGTATCATTCGCTTCCGAAAGCGGGGCAAGTTGAGCCCAAGGTATATAGGCCCTTTCCGAATCATTGCTCGAGTAGGAGAGGTGGCCTATAGACTGGAGTTACCAGATGAGTTAAGTGGAATTCACCCGACATTCCATGTATCTCATCTAAGGAAGTGCTTAGCAGATGAAGATATGATTGTCCCATTGGAAGATATCGAAGTAGATGAACGGCTCAATTATGTGGAGCAACCAGTGGCAATCACCGACCGAAAGGAGAAAAGGCTAAGGAATAAAGTGGTTCCTCTTGTGCGTGTACAGTGGAAGCACAGGAAGGGATCCGAGTCAACGTGGGAGGCTGAGGAAGAAATGAGACAGCATTATCCACGTTTGTTCGAGGAATGACAGGTTTCGGGGACGAAACCTATTTAAGGGGGGTGGACTTGTAACACCCGGAAATTTATTATTTTGAAGCCGACGAAGAAAGAAAAGAAATAAAGTCCAAAGTTGAGGGACCAAACTCGCCAACGAAGAAAAGTCGGGTAATGTGGTGATATGTGTAGGGAGAGGGCAGCCCACTCTCCCCACACTTCACAAAAAATTCAGCTCACAAGAAGAGAGAAGAGAGAAAGAAGAGAAAAAGGGAGAAAAGGGTTGATTCGGGTGATTCGGGTGTCCAAATCCGTCGAGTAGCAAGCCAAATCGAAGCTCTTGTCTTTGTGCTCGATTGTGTGAGTTCTAGGACCCCACTTTTACTCGTTTTCAACTGATTTTGGGGCTGGAAAGTGTGCAAAACCCGTTTTTATGTGTGTGTGTGTTTGACCCATTTGGGTGTGATGTGTATGGTGTGTTTAGAGTATGATATCGGGCTTGTGTGTGCTTGTATGGTGTTAAGGTATACATTCCTAAGGTCCAGGAGGGTTGATTTAAGCTTAGAATGGGTTTGGATGAGCTTGGAGGCCGAAAATGGCAGATTGGGTTCGGGATGAACTCCATTCTGCATCAGCTAGGGCTAGGCGACCGAATGAAGGCCATACGGCCGAATGAGGGCGACTGAAGGTCATTCGCACGATTGGGACTCAGTCGCACGACTGGGAGTCCAGTCGCATGAGTGTTGTACGACTGAGGGTTCAGTCGCATAGATGCTTAGTCGCATGAGTCCATACGCATGAGGTTAGTCGCATAGGTGCCCATTCGCAGTAATCCCATTCGCACAAGGTCCATACGCACGATTGGATGTTCATTCGCATAGATGACCATTCGCATGGGTCCAGTCGCATGATGTTCAGTCGCATGGAGGCCATGCGACTGAAGAGTGTTCATACGCCCGAATAGGGCTGTTGCACTCGAAGGAATGTGTAGTTTGACTTCTGGCCTTCGGGAGAAAGGTGCAGATGTAAGTCTTGACGTAAAGTAACCCGTAAGAGCATGTAAGAGGATGATTATGGCCTTAGAGAGCATGTAGGGCATGATGATGATGATGATGATGATGTTGCACGTTTATGCATATTATGAATGTATGATGCTGCCCTATATGATGATGATGAATGTAAATGAATGTTCCTTATTATAATGTATGCTTATCTTTCTTGTGGCTTTACATGTCATGCTAATGAATGAATGAATGAATGAATGAATGAAGTATTATGTAATGTAAAGCGAAAGATAATGAAAGAGGAACATGAAGTAAGAATGCATGCATTAATGAAAGATGAATGAACGAAAGAAAGGCTTGCAAGCATATTTATTGGGGTGAGCGACTTTGTGTTGCAAAAGACTCGGATGAAGTGCAATCATTGAGATTGCCTATGAGGTGAGCAACCTCGCCGTTGCAAAAGACTCGAGTAAGAGCTATCGTGATGTTGCCTTGGGGTGAGCAACCTTGTTGTTGCAAAAGACTCGGATAGCTTGCTATCGTGATGGGCAATTGGGGTGAGCAACCTTAGGGGTGCAAAAGACTCGGATAGCGAGCAATCATTGAGATTGCCATTGAGGTGAGCGACCATGTTGTCGCAAAAGACTCGGAAGACAGAATGAACGAAAAGAATGGAAGATAATGAATGAGATAAAAGATAATAATGAAATTATCTGAGTATACGTATGTTGAATGATCGCATGATAAAGGAACGGTTTTCAATGAAAGTAAAGTATATTTATTTTATAAAACTAGAACTCACTCAGCAACGCTGACTTTTATTGCATTTTCCAGTTGGCAGGTAAATGATTGCTGAGGATGGCACGGCGAAGCTACTCAGCTCTTTTGGGATGGCATCCAATTATATAGCTTTTGTGATGTAATGCAAACATGAATTTTGTAACCGGATAATGATGTATTATTTGGCAAAAGTAATTATAATGAAACGTGATGTCATTTTTGAATGTTTCCGCTGCAATGATTTCTTAATGTAATGTAATTATATGTTTTATGTGCGATGAATGACCAACTGTAAGCGTCCCGGGAACGGGGCCTTACAGCTTGCTAGCTGATCGCGTGGTAATAATTCAACGTTTAATTAATCTAATTACGTGATTTTACATCGGTGTTACAATAGAATGAGTTTACTTTGGTTGTGTTTTGTTTATAGATGATTGGAGCCTAAACAAGCTTAATTGGAAGTAAAAGAAGCAAAACACGAAACTATAAGTACTTGAGTGGTAAATATTAAAGTTACATAAAAGACATAAATTGATGTGTACCAATGCATCATACGCCGGGTATGGACGTATAATACGCCGGGCGGCGTATGGGCGGCGTATCAGTGGGTGTATTTGGATAAAATTACAGAAATTTGAGCGTATTAATATTGATTTGGGCGTATGCTAAGCCCAGGGTCGGCGTTTCATACGCCGGTCACCAACAACTTGCCGAATTTTATGGATCTTCAAGTTTATTTAAACCTATCTACTCCCAATTCGAACAACAACTTTTCCAGCCGAAAATAGGTGATTTCAAGGAAATTCTGGGTGAGCTTCTTAACATCCTCCGTATCATCATTGATCATCATTGGCAGTAAGATTGAAGATTTAATAAAGATGATGCGTGACTAGGTTTTCGTGATTGCTTTCGGGAGTAAAATTCTTGTCAAGCGAGACAATTGGTATGCTTGATTAGGGTTTTGTAATGAACATTGAGTGATTAAATAAAGTTTTATGTTTTGTTAATTTAAACGATTTGCTTATAAATAAAGTTGTTTACTTGATTATCAGTTATTGGTTTTCTTGCAACGTGAGCTCAATAAGAAAAGTAGACAATTTGATATAGGTAAACTGATAACATTGTAAATGAACGAATCTTAAAAGCTTGTTCCTTTGTTGTCACTTTAATCAAAAGCTAAGATCTTGAAGTATTGTTCCTTACAAACCATAATTTAAAGGTACCAATTGTTGATCTTGCAGAATTAGAAACCCGAGGGTAATTGTCTTTCATTATTTAAGTAATTTTTTTTAAGTTTATTTCTTTATGCATGTATGATCATTAATTCATTCTAAAGTTCCAACTTTTAATTCTAAGTTTGTGTATTTAGGTTAATTGAGTCGTATATGTTAAACACTTTACACATATTACTTGTGGAGACGACCTTACTTAACCTTACACAATAAAGGTAGCTAAGACTGACAAATTAACTTGTTTTTTATCGACTCTCGACAACCAGATCACTGGCTGCCTCTCTGGCTTGGTGGATGTTTCCTTGCTGCCGGTCTTCCGTCATCTTTAGAGTAGATGGTGTTGGTTGCGGTTGGCACGGTGAGTGTAGGGGCAGGCCGGTTTTCGTCGTCCTTTCCTCACTGCCGATGTGTTTTCTTTCTTTTACTGGGTTCTTTTAAGGGAACTTATTGAGAGAGTAGGGGTGGTCCGCTAGATAGGCGGATATGAGGCGAGGAGGCAGTGGTGGGTCTGTGACTGCAGCTAACGACGTGTTTGCTTGCTCGCGTTTCGGTGGCCTGAGCCCTGTCGCCACCGGGCCCGTGTTCGCATGTGTTGCCTTGGCGGCAACTAAGGCGACTTATCTTTCTCTTTTGTTTTTAGGGTTTGTAATCTCAGATCTGTTATATGGTTTGTTTTTGGGGTTATGGACCCTTCAAGGTCTTTGATTTTAGATCTGTAGGGGTTTATCCCATCTATATCACCAAATGATGTTGGGTTCCTCTGTCATTTATACACTCAAGCATGTTTTTCATGGTGACTGCGACGATGATGGCGTGACGGTGGCGATGGCAACGGTAGCAGCTCCGCCTCCAGATGTCGTCGTTTTTTGGTGTTTTAGGTGATTTGCCATTATACTATTGCTTTCGATGGTGCTGACTAATTGTTCATCTGATCTATGTCTGTCTCTACTTATTGTATCATTTTGTCAATGATGGTGAGACCTACCTCATCCTGAGTTTTTTTATGTGTCACATGTTGAGCTGATGCTCAATTTAGATGCTGTTGGACATGTTCCTTTTCGATTCTCATCTGACCTATGTTTTGGCTCCGATTCAGTGGATCTATTAGTACAAGAAAGATCAATTGTCATGCCTTCTTAGCTCTTGTAACACCTAATGGCAACCTCCCACATATACGTTGGGGCAAAACCTCATCGAGTGCGATGAGTCCCTTATGGGGGGTGATTGCAACACCTAGAGGCGTACCTCCCACATTGTCCGTGGACAGGAGAGATTCCTGGCTCATAAGTAATGACCTGCCTCTTAAATCACCGACGCGTTTTGGGCTTAGTTGGCTGTGGAGCCTAAAAAACTCCACAGTTAAGCGTGCTCAGGTGGGAGTAGTACCAGGATGGGTGACCCCCTGGGAAGTTTTCACCTGGGTAACCAAAAACAAATCCGTGAGCTCTTAGTGAGCAAAGCGGACAATATTGGTGATTACGAGGGGCCGGGGTGTTACAGAGTGGTATCAGAGCCACTCCTGTGCCATCCGGGATGTGGGGCAAAAACTCATCGAGGACGATGAGTCCCTAAGGGGGGGTGATTGTAACACCTAATGGCAACCTCCCACATATACGTTGGGGCAAAACCTCATCGAGTGCGATGAGTCCCTTATGGGGGGTGATTGCAACACCTAGAGGCGTACCTCCCACATTGTCCGTGGACAGGAGAGATTCCTGGCTCATAAGTAATGACCTGCCTCTTAAATCACCGACGCGTTTTGGGCTTAGTTGGCTGTGGAGCCTAAAAAACTCCACAGTTAAGCGTGCTCAGGTGGGAGTAGTACCAGGATGGGTGACCCCCTGGGAAGTTTTCACCTGGGTAACCAAAAACAAATCCGTGAGCTCTTAGTGAGCAAAGCGGACAATATTGGTGATTACGAGGGGCCGGGGTGTTACAGAGTATCTGTCACACCCCAACCTTGACGGCGGAAACGTCGAGGAGTGAGAGTTAAGATTGTTCACAGCCACATAACGCTATTAATAATCCAAATATAATTTAAACATAAGTTTCAATTGTCACATTACAAACATAAGTGTCAAAAAAAAATAAAAGCATAACATAAAATGTAACAAGTCATTCTGTTTTTATTTATTTATCTAGGTCCATTCCTAGATGTGCAAGCTTCAAAGTGTAGATATCATACTTGGGGTATTCCTGAAACATGTTAAAAATAAAAGGTCAACATAAAAATGTTGGTGAGCATTCCATAGTTTCAATACATAAGTATATAAAAGATGGCAATTCAAGTCATAAGTTAGTGAATAAAGTGATTAGGGATGTTATGAACAATGCAACAATCAAACCTTGACAATGTTTTACAAGTCTCAAACGTTAAAAGTATATACGATCAGCTAAGTGTACTTGGATCAACCAAGCAGACTTGTCTTACCCATAGATCTATGACTTCGCTGGGCTAGCAATAGTTAATGATTGTACATATAACGCCATAACATGGTAACCACAAAAGTTCAACTAACCACAACTTAACATGATGAATTGCCATAAAGTTTACAAGTCTCAAATAAGTTTACAAGTGCAAAGTATAAGTTAACATGTTTCACCCCAAAGTGTGAAAATAAACAAAAAGGGGGTATGGAATACTCACATGGATATAGGCATTACAAGATGATGTAAAAGATTAAAGTAAGATCCAAAAGATAAATCCAAAGTATCCATTACAAGCACCTAAATATATAATTCAAAGGTTAAGGTTAACAATGCGATTAACGTTCACAAGAATTTGGGTGTAAATATTTTTAAGGTTTTTGCTAAGCAATAAATTTATAATGTAGTCATTTACATTTTCATTCCATTAGCAGGAATTATATAGGTTTATATGATTAAGTATTTTAGAAATGAACTTAGATAATAATGATGTAATTAAATCTTATTAATTTTTCCAAGAATAGTATATAATTTCCCAAATTTTAGAGATTAATAAAGATAATATTAGGTTCATTATTATTTTAAATGATTCTTTTAAATTATCGTATCAAGTCCATAAGCCTATAAGTAGCTATTATTTTAAAAGGAAATCATTTAAATGTATAAACTTAAATACACATGATAGGATATTTAAGTTTTAAAAAGTACATTTTGACCAATGTTTATAATGTATTTAATTATATGACTTGCAAAATAAAATAAATTTATTTAAAATCATTTAGCATGATCAAAAACTAATTATTTAAATGATATTTAAATGTCTATTTACATATTTAATCATTTATCATATTAATTTATAATGTTTTATGAAATCTCCATTTAAAATAACGTGATTTAAAAGATAAAATAATTAAAGGGAAAATTCGAGTCACTAATATTTTATTATTTTATTTTTAAAATTCATATAAATAACCCATGCTTAATCTTTAAAATATTTTATTACAAAGATGTTTAGTTATTTAAAAATTTGGAAATATTACTGAAATTTATTTGATACCTTAAGATTATTTAAAAGTTATAAGAACATTTTTTTATATTTATTAGGAATTTTTCTAAAATTGATTTAAGGTTGGAAAGCACCTAAAAAAAATAATGAGGTTACCCGGGGTCGAACCCGGGACCTCAAGGTTGGGAGCTGGTCATGGAACCGGTGAACCAAGGCATACAGCCGCGGTTATCAACGGTTTCCAATCAACTTAAACACAACCCCAAAGATCCCCCTCCCAACCAAGAACCCTAGATTGATGTAACCCAAAATTGAACACCCAGATGATTATGATAATGGAATTGATGTTAGGGCTTTTGTTTCCCACATGAAATCGAGTGTATAGCAATGTTTAATTACCTAGATTGAAAACGAATTGAGGAAGAACACTCGAAGACAGACCGCGACCGAGTTATGTTTGATGGATGTTCAAACGATGATATTAATCAAATTCGTTGCACAGGGGGCTTCTAATGGAGTACAAGATCAAAAGCCCTCTATCAATTTAGAATCTTGATGTCCAGAAGATGGTTTTCAAGTAAGTTGCAGGTCCGAGATAACAATGGTGATCGATGGTGGTGTGTGGGCATGTTTAGATCGAAATTGGAGTCACAGAAAGTTCAAATGGATTAATTCCAATGTTTCCCCGTGATTATCAAGTCCCGATTATGGCTGTTACATATCGAACGGTTATTGTATTAAAGGTGTGTTTCGGTTTTGAGTTTTTCATTGATTAACGAGTGTTTATTCCAAATTGATTAGAGTGCTTGATTCGAAACCGATGCAAAATGGTTTAGGAGCGGTTTAATTTCATTTAAATTAAGCGTTTTGGGTTCTTGAGGATCGCCGGAGTATTGGCCGGTGTTTGGCCGGAGAGAAAGGCCGACGGGGGGGGAAGGGACGGCGGTTTGGGTTAACTTTCAAGATTGACACAAATGGTCCCTGAGGTTTCCAAGGATTATTATTTTATGCAAAACTTTTAAAACCAAGTTTCAAAAATTACATTTTTAAACCCCAAACTTTCTTGTTTTAAGTTGTAAATAGCTTTTAACTTAATAACTTTATAGGTTGATATTGTTAATCAATAGTATCATTATTGTTATTATTCTTAGTTATTACTATTATTGTTAAAATTTTATTATTACCATTACCATTATTAATTTTGTCATCATCGTCATTATTATTGTTATTATTATTATTATTAATAACATAATTATTATTTCCCTTATAATTAGTTATTATCAAGATTATTATTTATTTATTAAATAATAATTGATATTATTAACCTTTAAACTTAAGGATTAAAAGTAAAAAGAATTATAAGCATAAATTCCCCATAAGTTTCACAAATGTCATATCTAGCCCATACAAGAATATAACAAGGTTAACTTTTAATTTAATGAAACATACGAGATGTTACAGTCTCCCCAACTTAAAAGAATTTCGTCCCGAAATTTAAAAATGAACTTAAATGAACAAAGAATTGAAATGAAGAGTGAGTGTTCAACGAACAATGTTTGACATTTGATTACAGGTGGAACGCTTCACTTTATGGAATCTTACAAGATTCTTAACATAATAAGCGTGAGTCGTTTTGAGATGAAACGTTGGAAAACGAGTTACCGTGGTACCTTAGATCTATAGGTCACAACTTCTAGAATATAATTTCGTAGTAAAATGATGTCTAGAAATCAATAAAAGACCAACAATGATAAGAAAGTTTGACCAATAGAGTTTAAGAATCCCAAACGTCGCTTTGTATAACGAAACGATCTTAACGCATATCTTGTGAACATGTATCTCTCCTTTGACCAATCATCGGTCTAAGAGTAATACAATATGCAAAGATTTTGGAATAAGTTTACGACGATGGTTAGGAATATTATTAAAAGCAGAAAATGAATTGATCATCCAAATTAATGATCGATGTTTAACGAAATACCACGGTATACGACTATTTGAGATAGATACGAGCCAATTTCTCGACCCGTTATCCCACATGAGTCAATATGAAATTAGTTAATCGGTCTATAATGCACCATTTGTCATCATGGCATCTAAGATAAGAGGCACTTAGTGAATGAAAAGTTAAACAGGAGATCCATAGGATCACGAATGTTAGATCTTGAAGGTAAGACACTTGGACACATACCAAGTTACGTCTTTTCCTTTATGCCAACCCTATGACTACAAGTTACGAAGGTTTATGATCCTTTATATCCGCGTCACAATGTAAGTAATAACGAGTCTCGTTGATCGAAATCAAGATAGTGTTTTAATGATTTTCAATGGTTAAGGATTAAAGACGATTTAAGAAATGACGTGAACAATAGGAAATGTACTTATATTTTGCAAGGTAGCAAATTTCCAAGTATAGGTTGCATACACAGTTCATCAAACCCATGAGTACAGTCGAGAACATTCGTATGACTGGAAAGACATAACCACAAGTTGATAATGTCTTTATTTAGTAGAAAGATTGTTTAAGAAGACTACCATCACACAATCATTTGTTGATGATATCTCAAAATGAAAGTTGATATGCAGGGAATATATGGTTCGATATAGCTAGATCAAATCAAAACATAATGATAAAGGGAAAGAAATCAACTTAAGAATTTAAACGCTCCCAAGCTCGGAATCAAAATCAACCTAGAGTGATCGGGTCTCCTTACAAGTTCAGAAATCATGCTTTGGCTTGATAGGTTCAAACCCTAACATTGGTTCACCCTTCAAGTTACTACACGTTTCTTGTTACTTGATTTTTAACCTTGGTAAGTTGGAGATCAAGAAATGAGAATAGTCATCAAGGTGTGGTTTTCACTCCTAGCTTGATGGTGTATTCCCAAGGTATAATCACTAACTTACCAATCAAAAAGCTCGATCCCAACTCATTGTTGAGGATCCACAGAAATAAAACGAGGTAACTCACCATTAAGGTAAGGGAAATCACTCCTATCTTAACGGTGAAGTTTTACAAAAAACAAAATATGACACGATGAACTTCTTCATCAAAATCCAGAATTCACTCCTACTTTGATAAAGTCGTCTCATTTGAACAAATACAATTCATAAAGATGATATTATCATCAAGGTATGGAATTCACGCCTATCTTGATGATTGAATTTCATAATAACAAAAAGAAAACAATCGAAGATTGACATTTGTCACCAAAGTACGGGTTTCAATCCTATTTTGGTGAGATCATGTCATTTGTGAAATGCCATTCCAAAGAAAATAGTTGAAGTCAATCCTCGGGATAAGAGAATCACCCCGATCCAGAGGATGAAATTTTTATAAATGACAATTGGGAACCATTTATCGAACGAATAGAGAATCATCAAAGTAAGGGAATCACCCCTGTTTTGATGAGTTAGAATCATTTAGGAGATACGAGTGTTCTTAGTCATAGGTTGGCTTGCAAACACTTGCATCTCTCACGGTGCAGACGGTACGGAGTTTGACTTAACGACGAAAGGGAAATAATATCAATTGGAAATTCAAAAAAAAAAAATTCAAGTTACATCATTGTAACAAAAAGGAAAAATCATGCCTACAAGCTTATGGTCAAAGTTCAAGATAACAGAATTCGTTGTGGTGTTCAAATCTTGGATGGTTTCAATCGAGAAGACGAAATCAAGGGCAGGAAATTATTCAACACCATAATGAGATGTGAACATTCGATTCACAATCGAAAGGGATACATGGACTTCTCAAGATTTGAGGTCAACCATAGCCTTATTGAAGACACGCGTACTTATAAGTGATCACTCATCTCAAGGGTTTCGAGTCAAGTAAATGGATTCAATGATCGAGTCAAATCACCATTTACACTTTGCCTAGACAAAGTATCCCGAGATGTAAGAATTCCACCTATAGCATTGCATGTTCTTAGTTATGGGACACATCCTTAAGAAGACTTGAGAACCATAAGTAACTGCAGGATCGGGTTTTGTCACTTAACACTTGTTTTTCTCTCAAACTCACTTATAATAGTCACTCAAACAAGATGAAGCAATGTCTTTGACAAGAGTTGATAGTAATATAATAAGTAATCAAAGCAACAAGCAGAAATATTTTCAAGGCACTTGTATATATTACTTCTCAACTCAAGATTACAAGACTTACAAGCATACAACATGAGTTACAATGAGAAACTATATATACTAGATCCTACGGCCGGTTATACTTGATACCAGCTGGAAACCTAAGACTAAAGCATATACTACAATGCTATAGTTAAGGTATCTTAGATAAAGTATTATCTAAGATATGGTAGTCATGACATGTCCATGACTTACCTTTTGTCACCAACTAAAGATGGCAACTGTACTTAACATGAAAAGGTAAACAGTAGATTAAAGTATGGTCAACTACATGGCTTTTGAGAAAACGCCATGCAGTATCTCAGAGATTTGCAGCGGACTGTCAGACAGACCATACTTATGTCTACTGGATAATAGAAGTGTCTTCCGAAGGTTAACTGGCTTCGGAAGAACAAGTTCTTCCGAAGCCACTTATACTTCGGAAGATGCTTCTATGCTTCCGAGGCTTTAAGGACTTCTTTTATTCTTCGGAAGTTGACTTCAGATCTTTGTCTTCAAGTCTTGAACCTTCGGAAGTGGCTTCTTTACCTTCGGAAGTTGGAGTTCTCCTTCGGAAGTGTATTTCACACTTAGACTTCGGAAGAACTCTTTCTTCCTTCGGAAGTCCCACACTTGGCTTCGGAAGTCCTTTGCATGTAGTACTCAAAATCTTCTAAGTGATATGGTTTTGGTTGCAACAGCCTCTTATGATCCAACAAACTCCCCCTAGGCTGATGCTACCAAAACTTCACTTATCTCTACTTCTCAAAGTTTTCAGCACCAGGGACAAAAGATATTTGTCTGTCTCTCTGTTTTTCCCGGAAGTGGTGCTGAGAAGCTTGTACAAGTCATTCGTGGATAGGAGATCCAGTCTATCACTTTGAATGACATGTACCCTTTGTTGTGACCCTCTGAAGAGAGTTAGTTGACGGGAGTTGTAGTCATACTCCCATCTAACTATGGACTCAAGTTCAGGACCTTCAACCATTTGAAGAAAGGCTTTGCCTTTGGTTGCTGATCCTTTCCTTTCCTCCTCCTCTCTCAGTTTTGACTCCTCTTCAACCTTGCTTCTTGCAGTGAGCTCGGCCATGTGAAGGCTGCCTAGATGATTTCTGATATGAGCAGCTACTTCGGAGTTTGAGGGGTTGGAGAATGGTTTCTCTGCTAACTCAGCAATATCGAATCTGCTTAAGTGTAGCAGAGATGAGGCATTCAGCCTGTTAATCTCACCATTCTCTCTCTCAACAACAAAGTTGTGAGAAGAGTCTTCGAACCTCCACTGGACTATCTTCTTTCTGGGTACAAGAGATTGTCTTGGTACCCTGTCTCCTTTCTTTGTGTCCAGCAGAGTCACCAGCCTTCTCCTTAGCTTCTTTTCTTCCTCATTCAATGTATCTGAATTGAGGCCAAAGAGTCTTGTGGCTTGGTCCAAAGTTCCTCTTGGCAGATCAAGAAACTCATCTCTTGTGAGGGAACTTGAGGATCCATCAACATAAGTCAGGTTGACTGTATCCTCCTCACATGAGATGTCGCTCAGAGTAGTGCAGTTGATGAGCTTGGTTTTGATCTCCTTGAATTCCTCCATTGAGAGATGTTTAGAAGGCTGAGGGGATGGTTTGATTGGTTGTTGGGTAGGTTTAGGAGGTTGGGTTCTGGGTAAGGCTTTAGGTTGGATGATGGGTAGTTTAGGTGGTTGAGGTGAGGGAGTTGGTAGATGGGAAGGTGTAGGTTCAGGGGTGAAAGGTTCAGGTTCAGTTTTGATTGGGAAGGGAAAGGGTATTGGTTCAGGTTGATGTTGGGTTTGGATATTTGGCTGAGAGGTGGCTTTGAAGGTCATCCCCTGTCACACCAACCCCAACCTTGACGGCGGAAACGTCGAGGAGTGAGAGTTAAGATCGTTCACAGCCACATAACGCTATTAATAATCCAAATATAATTTAAACATAAGTTTCAATTGTATCATTACAAACATAAGTCTCAAAGAAATTAAAAGCATAACATAGAATGTAACAAATCATTCTTATTTCATTTATTTAACTAGGTCCATTCCTAGATGTGCAAGCTTCAAAGAGTAGAACATAAACTTGGGGTATACCTGAAACATGTTAAAAATAAAAGGTCAACATAAAAATGTTGGTGAGCATTCCATAGTTTTCAATACATAAGTATATAAAAGATGGCAATTCAAGTCATAAGTTAGTGAATAAAGTGATTAGGGATGTTATGAACAATGCAACAATCAAACCTCGACAAAGTTTTACAAGTCTCAAACGTTTAAAAGTATATACGATCAGCTAAGTGTACTTGGATCAACCAAAGTAGGCTTGTCTTACCCATAGATCTATGACTTCGCTGGGCTAGCAATAGTTAATGACTGCACATATAACGCCATAACATGGTAACCACAAAAATTCAACTAACCACAACTTTGCATGATGAATTGCCATAAAGATTACAAGTCTCAAATAAGTTTACAAGTGCAATGATAATAAGTTAACATGTTTCACCCCAAAGTGTGAAAATAAGCAAAAGGGGTATGGAAATACTCACATGGAAAACTCACAAGTATAGTGATGATTGTAGAGTACATAAGAAAGCTTGGATGTCAAGAGTCAAGGTGATCTCCTAAATGATAGAAAAATAATAACTTGATGTTGGAATTCATTACAAGAAGTTAGAACGTTTAGAGAATGCTAAAAAGCGAAAGGTAGATTGAAAAAGGATTATTGCATCAATTTTAGATTCTGGACAGAATGTTTGGTATGTGTTTGAACAGGTTTTAAAAATAGCAAACGGTTTCATAAAATTATAAAAATTTATACTTGACTAGTTCAAAGTCTCCCGGACAACTTTCATTCAGAAACATTTTTATGAAAAGATTTTTAAATAGGTCAAACAAGCATCACAAGACAGAAGGTGCTGAAATGTGCACTTATTTTGTGAAGGCTATTGTTGAGTCGTCCAATTGAGTTTGAAGACGTATAAACTGTCGTTGAAAAGGTAATTCAATGAACTTAACATTGGAGTCTGAGTTTACCCAAATTTAGTTTGTTATGATCAAGTTATGGTCGGTTGAAGTAAGACTATATTCTGCCAGAATTGTAGTAAGGCACTTATGTGCACTTTTAAAATTGTTAATACATGAAACGGGTTAGGACAATTTATTATGTTAATATATGGTATATTAGTCTTTATTTTAGTTATAAAAATATTCTAAGACTTTGGCATAGCTATCATTTAGAACAATAATCTTGCAGAATAACCGAATGCGGCGGCATAGCCGTCCATATGCAAACGGGATTCTTTGTTTATGTTAGTGTGTTGTTAGCTTAATTTAGGAATGTTAGTGATTATTATAAGATTAGTGATTATTAAAATGTTAATGATCAAATGATAATTATTAAAATAAAAAGAGGTTTGGTAGAAGAAAGAAAAATAGTAAGAACATAAAGTCTTGAGAACAATTGAATGTTAGGATGATTAAAATGTATAATATAAAAACAATAAAGGATTACCTTAGTATTAAGAATTCTTGAAATTTCTTGTAAAATAAAATTCTTCAAATTCATCATAACCAATGGATGAAAGAAAGATATGAGAGTGAGGTTTTTAGAGAATGAGCAAATGAAAAGTGAGGCCTAAGCCTTGCTTTTATACTTGAGGTTAGGAGGAGGTTAGGAATGGTTGGGATTTATAAGTCTTTTAAAAGGGGGTTATGATTGGAATTTGAAATAAATATAAAATTAAATAATTTAAATAAATAAAAGAATAATTATAATTTAAAATTTAAATTCTTGAAGACTATAATTTTAACAACTTTTTTATAAAATATTTATAGACTTTATAAAACCAATTTGAATAATCAATCAAATTATTTATTTGTTAATCTTTATAACTTTTATAAAACTTGTAACTTTATAATTTGATTACTTATTTTTAATATTTAAAATTCATAATTACTTATAAAACTTTATAAGTATAATAAAATTCATTTTATAACTTTACAAGTTTTAATAAGTCTTTTCAATTTAGTTATTTGTTGTAGCATGATTAATAAAGTTTATAATTTTATGAAAAGAATTATTTATAAATCAACAAGTTATTATAAGTTGTTTAAATGATAAATTGAATAAATCAATTTAAACTACACGTCTAATCTACATAATTCATTAATATAAATAAAATAAGTTAAATAAAGAAATTCATATCGTAAGATAGTTTGATTTTAGTTCGGGTTCGGGTTTATAACTTGAAAATGCCGGATGTTACAGTCTCCCCTACTTTAAGAAATTTCGTCCCGAAATTTAATCACAAGAAGACTAAGTTCAAGGATGTGAGGAGACTTGGATTTCATGACACATTCGCAAGTGACACTTGGAACGTTTAAATTCAAATGAGTTTAATTATGATGGGATGGTATGCTTAAGTTTGTTAAGTTCATTATTTATGATTTCATGTGCTCCTTGACAAAGGTTACAAGATTGTTAATCTAAAATTTTTAATTAATAAGTGTTTGTACCTTAAATGGTTCAACACATCCCCTGTCCCCTTCTATACATCTCCTTTCTTCTCCCTGCACGAATGTCAGCCTTGATGTCACTGACATGTCGTTGCAGAGTCTTCTCAGACATTGGACCCACTTGCCTGCCAGAGAAGCCGTGAGCTTTAAGATAGTTCTTCATCCAAGCTTTGTCACCTATCTTCTTGGCGGCAGACAGTCCAGCCTCTTCTTCTTCTTCTTCTTCTTCTCTACCAGCTTCTCCCTTGCAGCTCTCTTTCTCTCCTTCTCCATTTGATCTTGCTCTTTGTTAAAGAGCCACAAGATCGTGTCACTGTTGTGTGGAGACAACTCCTCTTGAGAGAATCCTCTGGAGAGTAGGAAAGTGATCCTTTCTCTCCTGAGCTGCAGATCAGCTTCTCTTTCTTTTCTCAGCCTTTCTTCTTCCAAGGCCAACCTTGCAGCTTCTTCTTTTTGCTGTTTTTGCAGCAAGGTTGCCTTTTCAAGCTCTATTAGCTCCTCTAGTGGTAGCAGGAGTACATCTTCCGAGGCAGCCCCTAGACTGACTAGTCTATCAATTACCTCCACCCTTCTTTTATTGTTGATTGACTCTTGGTTGGCTGCAGCTGCTTTTGAACTTGCAGCTAACAGTTTCCCAGTTGGCAGTCTTCCTTTCCTTTTAAGTTTCTCCAGCCTTTCTTCTTCCAGAAGCTCTTCCGAAGTCATCTTCCTTTTACCTTTAATGTCTTCGGAAGTGCTAGACTTTGGTGGTTCTTGGGTAGAAGACTCAGGTTGGATGGTGGAGGTAGGAGCTGAGGTCAATGCAGATGTAATGGCTAGTGGTTGGCTGAGAAAATCCTCCCTATTAACCTCAGATGCAAGTTCCAGAATTGCATCTGTGACTATTAGATCATCGGAAAGAGAGAACAGTCCTTCCGCAGCAGCAATTTCAGCTTCGGAAGTTTGAGTTGGTTCTTCCGAGGCTTCAAATTGTGCTTCGGAAGCCTGTGAAAACACACCTTCTGTCCCAACTATTTCAGTTGCTGGGCCATCAGTCCTAGTTTCCCCTTCGAAATCAATCTCAGGTTCCACTTGGGCCTTAGGTTGACCAACTTCCTCAACAGTGGTAGGAGGTGCATTCAACCTCTGAAGCTCTTGAGCTCCAAAGTATATCACAGACATATCCGGACTGGGTTGATCAATGAGGGACTCTAAAAGGAACTTGTTGAAGATCCTATTTAGATCCTGAAGCATCCTTTGATCCACTTGAATCACAACTGGAGGAGGCTCAGGGAAGATGGCGGTTTGTTGTTTTGAGCTCAAAGAAGTGAGAGCTTGACTGATGGAATCCTGTCTTTGACTTAGTTCCTCAATATTCTCCCCCTTTTTGGTAGCATCATCTTGAGAGGTAGATGAGCTAGAGGAAGAGGTCAAGGAGACTTGAACGGGTACATGCCTAACAGATCTCTCAATCTGTTTCTCAGCTAGTTTGACCTTGAGACTTTCAATCTCAAGTTGCTGAGTGGCAGACCTATCCTCTAAAGTCTTAACCTTTGATTCAAGGTTTGAGACTTTAGAAAGTAGGTCTCTTATTGTGAGTTGCAGTCTTCCCTCATCTTCTTTGGAAGAATCACGGGGAGATGAGGTAACATACCTAGTATGTTCATCCTCACCACCAGATGTGGTTTCTTGGCACCCTGGTTTCCCTTGCACAATGATGTCTCTTTCAGAGGCATCATAGGGCATGGTTGCCGTAGATTCAGTCTGACTATTGTTACCACTGTCCTGAGGATCCAATGAGGCTCCTTCAGTAGTGGCAGCTGAATCTACATGAGTCCCCTCCACATCAGTGGGACTCACCTCAGTAGGGCTTTGCTGGTGTGGGCTAGAAACAAGAGGTTTCTCTAGGCTCTGTTGATCCTTAATGGGGTGTTGTGGATCAACTTCATTGCCTTGGAGAGACATAGTCTCTTCACCAGCTCCGGTCAATAGGTCAGTAAAAGAGAAGGAATGAAGACCTAAAGACCCGGGACTTTGATCAATGTCAAAAGCCATTGAGCTGTCCCTTGGTGGCTGCTCAGGGGAGTATAGAGACTCACCCTGAGGGCTATCAGCTGGGGTTATGGGCTCATGGGTCTGAGACTGAGGAGACTCAAGACCCATATTGAGGTCAATAGTGAAGGATTGGGGGACCTCTGGCTGAGTGGGAGCCCCTTGTTCCACTCTAGCCTTTTTGGTTTGAAGAGGAGGGGCTTGTTCAATCAGAGTAGATTGAACAAGGGTTCGTTTGGTACGTCTCTGATAGGTGACTTTTATTGGAGGAGAAGGTAGATTTGGAATGGTGAGGGTAGTTGCTGGTGTGGGTTCATCACCTGTGGGAATAACAGGGATGTCACCAGGAGCCATTGGCTCAATCATACCTGGAAGTAGTGCGGTATCCCTTCCAGTGTAGTTGGTAGACACTCTCTTCAGTACTTTGAAGATAGTCGGCCTCATTTGAGGAGCAGATAGAGCAGCTGCACAGACAAGCTTACTCTGATCTAGCTCGCAGTTGATTATGTGCTGTAGAAATCTGGGATACATAAAGAATGTGTCCCTTTGCAGATTTCCCATGAGGTTAGTCACACAAACCTGGAGTAGTTGAAGCGCAAGCCTTGTACCAACCCATGAACTAGGCACCCGAGTTCATAGGGAATTTGATCCCATCCCCCTGATTTGTTAGATAAGCAGTGGAGAACCACATGTAGCAGGAACTTCCACTTGTAGGAGAAGTTGAATTTGTAGACTGTAGACCTGCTTACATCTCCACCGTATCCCATTTGAGATAAGAGTTATCTAACTCAGACTTGGGGAATTCCGTCGGTGCGCCTTCATCATGGAGCTCAAGATGCTCCCTGATGATTTGTTCAGTAACGACCAACTCTTGGCCACATACACTTGACCTGATAGCACGAACCCCATTTAGGGTTTCAACCCGACTATTTGCCCAGAATTCGGACATTTGGTTGGTGTAAATGGTAGGGTTTACAGTCAGTGCTGTGTAATATGAAGATTGGGCTAAGAAAGAGATAATATCAGAGAAGTCAGCATCCCTTGAGGAGTCAAGGAGTGCGACTTGGTTGTGCTGAGGGTTTAGAGCCATTTAGAAAGGTAGCAGAGGAAAAGTTCTTGAGAGAGAGGTAAATTGGTGAAGAAGAAAGCTTTTAGGGCAGTGAATTTGGTAAAAAGAGTGTAAGTGATTAACCGGAAGTATTTAAATGGGTGAAATGGCGGTTTAAAGGGTGGTTTGGATAAGATGATGTGAGGGTTCAGAGGATGATGTGACAGGGGCGGTAAGGTTAAGCCATTTAAATAATCCGACATCATTAACAAAATCTTTACTTTTTACAGAGTGGGGCCCAAAAGATTTCCGTTACACAGTAAAATCCTTCTTCCGAGTATAAGGTATTTCCGAAGGTAAAGTTCTTCCGAAGGCAAATGTATTTCCGAAGGTAAATAAATTGCTTCCGAAGATACATGTTGCTTTCAAGTGGAAAGTATTAAGTGCTTCGGAAGTAGATCTGAGATTACCTCAATCGCTTCTTCCGAGACTTAGTATACTTCCGAGAAGAAAATTATCCTATGAGAAATTTGCTTCGGAAGTTATGCTAGATATCTTCCGAAGGCAAGTTTCTCTTCGGAAGAACTTATACTTAGTAAATAAGAAAGGATCTTTTGTAACAGGGCTTAGATTGTATTGACATAAGACTTTACATATTGAAAAGGTTTTCAATTGAGATTGACTAGTCAATGTTTATCATCCCAATAGCTGTAATAAGATACTTAAATCTTTGTTCATCAAATGCTTTGGTGAACAAATCAGCATATTGTTCATTTGAATTGACTTTGACTAGTTTGATAAGATTTTTTTCATGAATATCTCTAATGAAATGATACCTGATGTCAATGTGCTTTGTCTTTGAGTGCTTTACTGGATTTTCAGTGATGGATATAGCACTGTTGTTGTCAATGTGGATAGGAGTGCTCATGAAGTTGAATCCATAGTCAATCATCTGGTTTTGAATCCACAGCAGCTGAGCACAGCAACTTGCAGCAGCAATGTATTCAGCTTCAGCAGTTGATGTAGAGACACAGGATTGCTTTTTGCATTGCCATGAGATGATCCTTCCACCAAGAAATTGACATCCTCCTGATGTTGATTTCTTGTTGATGTTGCAGCCACCATAATCACTGTCAGAGTATCCATAGAGATTAAAATCACTATTTCTTGGATACCAGAGACCTAACTTAGGTGCTCCTTTGAGGTATCTGAGAATTCTCTTGACAGCAATTAGGTGAGACACCTTTGGAGCAGCCTGATATCTTGCACAAATGCAAGTTGCAAACATGATATCAGGTCTACTTGCTGTAAGATACATCAGAGAACCAATGATTGCTCTATACTGATGTTGATCAGTATCCTCCCCCTCAGAGTCAGGGCATAAATCATGGTTTCTGGGTATGGGTGTCTTTGCTGCTTTACAATCCTTCATATCAAATCTCTCTAAGATATCATTGACATACTTAGATTGATTGATGAAAAACCCTTCCTTCAGTTGCTTTACCTGAATTCCAAGGAAAAAGTCCATTTTTCCCATAGAACTCATTTCGAACTTCTTCTTCATAATGCTCTCAAAGTCTTTGCACATTTGGTCATTTGAAGAACCAAATATGATGTCATCGACATAGACTTGAACTAGCAAAATGTCTTTCCCAGACTTTCTGATAAAGAGAGTCTTGTCAATGGTTCCTCTAGTGTAGCCGTTCTTAGAAGAAATTGAGACAATGTCTCATACCACAGCCTAGGTGCTTGGTGCAGCCCATATAGAGCTTTATCCAATTTGCACACATAGTTTGGATGCTGTGGGTCTTCAAATCCTGGAGGCTGGCATACATAGACTTCCCTATCTATATCCCCATATAGAAAGGCACACTTGACATCAAGCTGGTAGACAGTGAAATTCTTGGATGCAGCATAAGCAAGGAAGATCCTAACTGCCTCAAGTCTTGCAACAGGTGCAAAAACATCAGTATAATCAATTCCTTCCTCTTGAGTGTATCCTTGAACCACTAGTCTTGCCTTGTTCTTGATAATCAAGCCTCTGTCATCTCTTTTATTTCTGAAAACCCACTTGGTGCCTATAGGTACTTGACCAGATGGTAGCGGACATAGGTTCCAAACCTTCTGTCTTTTGAATTGAAGCAGCTCCTCTTGCATTGATTCAACCCAGCTACTATCCTTTAAGGCATCTTCCACCTTCTTGGGTTCCATTTGGGATAAGAAGCATGAGTACAGGCAGACATTCCCATTGTGAGTTTGTCCCCTTGTTCTCACACCCTCAGAGACTTCCCCTATGATGTTTTCAGCTGGATGAGTATTGTGAATTCTAAGTCTTGGAATCACCTCCAGCTGCAAAGATAGGTCCAAGTTGGACATATTTTGCTCTGGAGCTTGAATACTTGGTCCAGCTGCTGTTTCAATCTCATTCAATGAGGACTGATTGAATGAAAGAGAAACATCATCATTTCCTTGCTGTGAAGCATCATTAACAGTTGCCTGTTCCTTCAAAATGCTGCTTCCATCAGCTTGGTGTTGTGTAGGATCACCTGAGGAGACTTGAGGATCATCAGGTGAGTCCCTTGTTAAAGTTCCACTATTTCTTGAAATGGTTATACTGTCAGATCTTTCAATAGTAGGAACTTGATTTGTTGTTCTTGGAGAACTTGGAGCAGGTCTGGGAAGCTCAAATAGTTGATCTTCATCGAATAGCCTTGAGCACCTGTTCCAGCTGAAACATTCTCACAAGATGGTTTAGAATAGTTTGGAAACAATTCTAAATCAAAAATATGATCAGGGCCATTCCCCCTAACACAAGGAGTGTGCTCATTAACTACAATGTTGGAGGATTCCTCAAATTGTTGGTTTTTAATGTTATAAACCCTGTAAGCTTTAGAGTGGGAGGAATATCCAACAAAGATGGCATCATCTGACTTTTCAGCAAATTTTGCTAAATTGTCTTTTGTGTTAAGTATGGTACACCTGCTGCCAAAGGACCTTAGAAAGCCAATGAACGGTGGCCTCTTGTTCCATAGCTCATAAGGGGTCTTTCCATGTGGCTTTACTACAAGAACTCTGTTCTGCACATAGCATGCAGTGCTGACTGCCTCTGCCCAGAATGTTAGAGGCAGCTTTGAATCAGCTAACATAGTCCGAGCAGCCTCAATAAGTGTCCTATTTCTCCTCTCAGCAACACCATTTTGTTGAGGAGTTCTAGGAGCACTGTATTGTCTGGCAATCCCTTTTGAGTTACAGAATGAGTCAAGAACAAAGTTCTTAAACTCAGTCCCTTGATCACTTCTGATTATTTTAACCTTGTGATCAACTTGATTTTCTATTTTAAGAATAAAAGATTTTAAAGTTTCAGCAGTTTCATCTTTAGTTCTTAAAAAGAATACCCATGTAAATCTAGTAAAATCATCAACTATCACAAGGCAATATGATTTCCTTCCAATGCTCATTATACTTGTGGGACCAAATAGATCCATGTGCAATAAGTGTAATGGAGTAGTGATAGAGTTAACAACTTTGGATTTATGAGAAGACCTGTGTTGTTTCCCTTTCAGGCAAGCAACACAGTTATCTTTGCAGAAAAATTCCTTTTTAGGCAAACCATGTACCAAGTTATTTTTAGCCAATTTATTCATTGTCTTAAAATTGACATGACACATTCGTTTATGCCACAGTGTTGACTCATCACTATCAGCTTTGGAAAGAAAGCATGATACTTCTCCCATTGGGGAAGCATTGTTCATATCAAGCTTGTACATATCCCCTCTCCTGGGAGATCTAAGAAGCACCAATTCCTGAGGAATTGTCATCCCAGGTTTGAGGATGATGCACTCATGTTCTGTGAAAAGCATTTGATGCTTTTGATCACAAAACTGAGAAACACTTAACAGGTTGTGTTCAAGCTGTTTGACAAAATTAACTTTGTCAACTTTTAGTTTTCCGTTGGATATACTTCCTCTGCCAGAAATATATCCTCCGGCCTCACCTCCAAACTGGACAGGACCTCCATCATAATGTTGAAATTGTTGAAGGAGGGATCTGTTCCCTGTCATGTGCCTGGAGCATCCACTATCTACTATCCAAATGTTGTTATTCTTGTCATATGGATGTCCCTGCACATAAGGTGAGATAATTAGTTTTGATTGGAAACCCAAGCCTTTTTGGTCTTGGGTTCTTCCAATGAAAGTGACATGATTGAACCAAAATTTATGCATGGGGGTTCAATGGATGTCTTTGAAGAAGAGGTTTGGGCTACGGCATCTTCCTTGATCTTCCATTCCATCCCTTGGTTGATCATAGAAGATGAGCTTGATGAAGCTTTTGTAGCTTGGCATTCTTCCGAAGCTTCTTTCTTTTCGGAAGAGACCTTCACCACCTTTTCTTCCGAAGCAGTCTTCTTCTGGGATGGTTTCAAGGGAACTCTTTTGTGAGTCTTTGCAGCTTTTACTTCCGAAGCCTTTTTCCTCTCGGAAGAAGAGTTTTCTTCCGAGACAAGCCTTGCTTCGGAAACAAGCTTTCCCTTTTTCAACACTTGAACCATCTGATATGGTCCAAATGTGAAACCTTCCCTCACTCCTTCTCTTTTAACATTATTTGCATAATGTGTGCTAGCAGGATTGTAATAACAATCTTTAGCCATGTGATTTTGCAAACCACACATTATGCATGCAATGTTAATTTTCTGGGAATTGGAGGGTTGCTGTTTCTTGTTCTTTTTCTCCTCATCAGCAACCTTTCCCTTTAACTTCTGATCCTTTGGTAGGACAGGAGTACTGGTATTATACTCCTTTCCTGAATCAGAAGGTCCAACCACCTGGAATCCTGCTGATATGAATACACCCTTTTGCTTTGGGTCTATCTTCAGCTTGGATTCAGCCACCTTCTTGGCAGTTTTTCTGGCTGCTTTAGCCCTGCTTCTTCTGGCTTTGGTGGTCAGGGATTGATCATCATTGGTCTGGGAGGGCTCAATTACCTGTTCCTTCCCTGTGATGGTCATGGTATCCACAGTTGCATCACTCTTTGACTCTTTACAAGGTGGGTCAACAGATGGAACCTCTTGCTCTTCAGTACCACATCTTGGTTGTCTTACAGACTCATAAGAGTGTGGTGGAGCAATTTCATTGGTTCCCAACCCACTCTTGTTTTGATAACAAAGTTTGGAGTGAGAGGATGATGCAAGTATGGCTTGGAAGTTTTGCTCAGCAATAGCATACTTCCTGGCTTGAGCCTCAGCTGTGACAAGCTGGGCTTGAGCCTCAGTCAATTTGGATATTAAATCCTTGATTTGAGTCTTGTAGTTGGTGTGTTCATGTTTTAAAAGAGATACAGTTTTCTCTAACTCCTCAATTTTCTTTTGGTAGTCAGATTCAGCTCTTTTAAAATCAGATTTTAGCACATTTAAAGACTCAATATCGGATTTAATTTCCATATTGTAGTCCTGGTACAACTTAACCTTAGCAATACAAGCAGGGGTACAGAGATGTTCATATACCTTATTTTCATCTGTTCCTGCCATGAGTGCTTGAGCAGGAGTCACATCTTGAACCATAAAGCTCCAGTCAACTTCTTGAGCCATAGCTGCAGTTTCAGTTGACTTCCCATTGGGCTTTGGTGTAGAAGGATGTGTGGAGGCCTGTGAGGTTCCCGGGTTGGACTTGGGAGCCTTGCATTCCCTTGCAAAGTGGCCAAGCTGGTTACAATTGTAACACTTAGCCTTGCTTTTATCAAACCCAAACTTGCTAGTGATTGGGTTTTGAGGGAATTGCCTTCCAGTTCTCTTAAAGAACTTCTTCGCTCTGTAGGTAAGGAGAGCCATTTGCTGGACAATGTCCACATACTCTATGTCATCTGGACTAAAGCACTCAAGATCATCAAAGCAGAACTGATGATCATTGGAGTGTCCACTCCCTGAGACAAACGCACAGCCCTCTTGAAAGGAGCTTTGCTGAGCTTGATGAGACCTTGGAGTCTCAGGGAATGTGATGTAAGGCCCAGATGAACAAGATGGCTGCTGGGTGTATGACAGGTACTGCTGTGACTGAGGGATACCTGAGCCTTCAGCAACCATTAAAGCGTTGCTAGCAGGAAGGCTCAAGGGTCTGCTTGCTTGGTGACCCTTCTTGCTTTCCATTTCCAAACGGTATCCATCTAGGATCCCATAGAGTTCGGTCATGGTGAGAGTGTTTAAATTCTCTGTTCTCTTAATGGAGACACAGTAGAAAGTCCACTCATTGGGTAGAGCACTCATGAACTTTCTGGTAAGGTCTCTTAGTTCTTGAGTGATTCCCACAGATTGGAGGGAGGAGATAAGATCCATATACCTGAAGTATTGCTGGCTAAAAGTTTCTCCAGCAACATAGGTGAAGTTCTCGAACTGCTGCTTCAGTGAGTCCTTCTTTGAATCATTAGAGCTCGAGTACATCTGAGCAAGTGCATCAAAGAGTTCCTTGGCTGACTTGCAATGCTCAAACCCCACCATGATGGAGTTTGGGATTGCAGTCATGAGAACAGTCATAGCATTGCTGTCAATGTCGAGCCTCTTCCTATCTTCATCGGAGTAGTCTTCAACATCCTTCTCGATCATGGCACCGTTTCCACCAGCAACTTTTGGCTTGTACGGGCCATTCACGATGGACTGCCACATCTTGCTATCCTGGTATCTGATGAAGCCTTCCATTCTTCTGCTCCAAGACCTGAAATTTTCAGGATCGATGATGGGAGCTTTGGTCATCGTTCCCATTTCGACTTCAGATTTGTTGAGGGCCATTTTTGAGTGAGGTATAAGGAGGAGTGAAAAACTTGGTTGATTAGGATGGTAAGATCTCACAATCAAGAGCCTAAAAAGCTCTGATACCAATTGCAGGATCGGGTTTTGTCACTTAACACTTGTTTTTCTCTCAAACTCACTTATAATAGTCACTCAAACAAGATGAAGCAATGTCTTTGACAAGAGTTGATAGTAATATAATAAGTAATCAAAGCAACAAGCAGAAATATTTTCAAGGCACTTGTATATATTACTTCTCAACTCAAGATTACAAGACTTACAAGCATACAACATGAGTTACAATGAGAAACTATATATACTAGATCCTACAGCCGGTTATACTTGATACCAGCTGGAAACCTAAGACTAAAGCATATACTACAATGCTATAGTTAAGGTATCTTAGATAAAGTATTATCTAAGATATGGTAGTCATGACATGTCCATGACTTACCTTTTGTCACCAACTAAAGATGGCAACTGTACTTAACATGAAAAGGTAAACAGTAGATTAAAGTATGGTCAACTACATGGCTTTTGAGAAAACGCCATGCAGTATCTCAGAGATTTGCAGCGGACTGTCAGACAGACCATACTTATGTCTACTGGATAATAGAAGTGTCTTCCGAAGGTTAACTGGCTTCGGAAGAACAAGTTCTTCCGAAGCCACTTATACTTCGGAAGATGCTTCTATGCTTCCGAGGCTTTAAGGACTTCTTTTATTCTTCGGAAGTTGACTTCAGATCTTTGTCTTCAAGTCTTGAACCTTCGGAAGTGGCTTCTTTACCTTCGGAAGTTGGAGTTCTCCTTCGGAAGTGTATTTCACACTTAGACTTCGGAAGAACTCTTTCTTCCTTCGGAAGTCCCACACTTGGCTTCGGAAGTCCTTTGCATGTAGTACTCAAAATCTTCTAAGTGATATGGTTTTGGTTGCAACAGCCTCTTATGATCCAACAGTAACGGTTTAAAGTTTTTTGATGACCATTCGGTTTAGATTCCCAATATCTTAGGGTATATTAAGATTCATGTTCACGTTGGTCAAAGTATAGAAATAGTTTCATGAAACGCTCAACGTATAACGGTGTTTAAACGTACGGGTTGAAATGTAGGGTAGGTTCAGTATTAATAAGAACATATGTATGATAAGAATATAGGGATACCAGTTCAAGGAATCAAAGATTTTTAAGATACGTAGAGGATGGTTCCATTTGGTAACGCATTACCATTTGGAATCGTTGACACGTCAAGGTAAATTGACCCATTTGCCATAGAGACTTGTGTATGTTGACCATAGTTTATCACTCATCCCAGAAATCCCCAGGTAAGCATAACTAGTCTCACAATGAGATTTATACGATATGCTTGCCTTAGCCCGAAGGCCTTTTGCCAGGAAATCCAGAATACAGGTGTCTATATGTCACACAAATTTCTTTGGTTTATGTAATCAAAACCTTGATGAGATTTTTATAGATTAGACATAGAGTCTAAGGAATTGAACCTAGATGATAAGTGTAGATTCCACATGTCGTTGAGAATAAGATTAAGAGAGTTCATGTTCGGGGAGAGTCAAAGAGTCAAGGTTAAGTTTAGGGAGACAAGTAACTAAGTTTAAGCATACATATGGCAATCCTATGCTAAGGCATCAAGTTGCACAAAAGGCATAGCATTATGTAGCATGCAAACAACATGTAAGTACAAAGGTATAAGGATCTTTCTATGAGGTTCATGCAACTATAGTCTAGGTCACCATTTCTAATAACCTAAATCCCTATAGTTATGGGCTCTGATACCAATCTGTCACACCCCAACCTTGACGGCGGAAACGTCGAGGAGTGAGAGTTAAGATTGTTCACAACCACATAACGCTATTAATAATCCAAATATAATTTAAACATAAGTTTCAATTGTCACATTACAAACATAAGTGTCAAAAAAAAAATAAAAGCATAACATAAAATGTAACAAGTCATTCTGTTTTTATTTATTTATCTAGGTCCATTCCTAGATGTGCAAGCTTCAAAGTGTAGATATCATACTTGGGGTATTCCTGAAACATGTTAAAAATAAAAGGTCAACATAAAAATGTTGGTGAGCATTCCATAGTTTCAATACATAAGTATATAAAAGATGGCAATTCAAGTCATAAGTTAGTGAATAAAGTGATTAGGGATGTTATGAACAATGCAACAATCAAACCTTGACAATGTTTTACAAGTCTCAAACGTTAAAAGTATATACGATCAGCTAAGTGTACTTGGATCAACCAAGCAGGCTTGTCTTACCCATAGATCTATGACTTCGCTGGGCTAGCAATAGTTAATGATTGTACATATAACGCCATAACATGGTAACCACAAAAGTTCAACTAACCACAACTTAACATGATGAATTGCCATAAAGTTTACAAGTCTCAAATAAGTTTACAAGTGCAAAGTATAAGTTAACATGTTTCACCCCAAAGTGTGAAAATAAACAAAAAGGGGGTATGGAATACTCACATGGATATAGGCATTACAAGATGATGTAAAAGATTAAAGTAAGATCCAAAAGATAAATCCAAAGTATCCATTACAAGCACCTAAATATAATTTAAAGGTTAAGGTTAACAATGCGATTAACGTTCACAAGAATTTGGGTGTAAATATTTTTAAGGTTTTTGCTAAGCAATAAATTTATAATGTAGTCATTTACATTTTCATTCCATTAGCAGGAATTATATAGGTTTATATGATTAAGTATTTTAGAAATGAACTTAGATAATAATGATGTAATTAAATCTTATTAATTTTTCCAAGAATAGTATATAATTTCCCAAATTTTAGAGATTAATAAAGATAATATTAGGTTCATTATTATTTTAAATGATTCTTTTAAATTATCGTATCAAGTCCATAAGCCTATAAGTAGCTATTATTTTAAAAGGAAATCATTTAAATGTATAAACTTAAATACACATGATAGGATATTTAAGTTTTAAAAAGTACATTTTGACCAATGTTTATAATGTATTTAATTATATGACTTGCAAAATAAAATAAATTTATTTAAAATCATTTAGCATGATCAAAAACTAATTATTTAAATGATATTTAAATGTCTATTTACATATTTAATCATTTATCATATTAATTTATAATGTTTTATGAAATCTCCATTTAAAATAACGTGATTTAAAAGATAAAATAATTAAAGGGAAAATTCGAGTCACTAATATTTTATTATTTTATTTTTAAAATTCATATAAATAACCCATGCTTAATCTTTAAAATATTTTATTACAAAGATGTTTAGTTATTTAAAAATTTGGAAATATTACTGAAATTTATTTGATACCTTAAGATTATTTAAAAGTTATAAGAACATTTTTTTATATTTATTAGGAATTTTTCTAAAATTGATTTAAGGTTGGAAAACACCTAAAAAAAATAATGAGGTTACCCGGGGTCGAACCCGGGACCTCAAGGTTGGGAGCTGGTCATGGAACCGGTGAACCAAGGCATACAGCCGCGGTTATCAACGGTTTCCAATCAACTTAAACACAACCCCAAAGATCCCCCTCCCAACCAAGAACCCTAGATTGATGTAACCCAAAATTGAACACCCAGATGATTATGATAATGGAATTGATGTTAGGGCTTTTGTTTCCCACATGAAATCGAGTGTATAGCAATGTTTAATTACCTAGATTGAAAACGAATTGAGGAAGAACACTCGAAGACAGACCGCGACCGAGTTATGTTTGATGGATGTTCAAACGATGATATTAATCAAATTCGTTGCACAGGGGGCTTCTAATGGAGTACAAGATCAAAAGCCCTCTATCAATTTAGAATCTTGATGTCCAGAAGATGGTTTTCAAGTAAGTTGCAGGTCCGAGATAACAATGGTGATCGATGGTGGTGTGTGGGCATGTTTAGATCGAAATTGGAGTCACAGAAAGTTCAAATGGATTAATTCCAATGTTTCCCCGTGATTATCAAGTCCCGATTATGGCTGTTACATGTCGAACGGTTATTGTATTAAAGGTGTGTTTCGGTTTTGAGTTTTTCATTGATTAACGAGTGTTTATTCCAAATTGATTAGAGTGCTTAATTCGAAACCGATGCAAAATGGTTTAGGAGCGGTTTAATTTCATTTAAATTAAGCGTTTTGGGTTCTTGAGGATCGCCGGAGTATTGGCCGGTGTTTGGCCGGAGAGAAAGGCCGACGGGGGGGGGGGGGGGGGGGGGGGGGGGGAAGGGACGGCGGTTTGGGTTAACTTTCAAGATTGACACAAATGGTCCCTGAGGTTTCCAAGGATTATTATTTTATGCAAAACTTTTAAAACCAAGTTTCAAAAATTACATTTTTAAACCCCAAACTTTCTTGTTTTAAGTTGTAAATAGCTTTTAAATTAATAACTTTATAGGTTGATATTGTTAATCAATAGTATCATTATTGTTATTATTCTTAGTTATTACTATTATTGTTAAAATTTTATTATTACCATTACCATTATTAATTTTGTCATCATCGTCATTATTATTGTTATTATTATTATTATTATTAATAACATAATTATTATTTCCCTTATAATTAGTTATTATCAAGATTATTATTTATTTATTAAATAATAATTGATATTATTAACCTTTAAACTTAAGGATTAAAAGTAAAAAGAATTATAAGCATAAATTCCCCATAAGTTTCACAAATGTCATATCTAGCCCATACAAGAATATAACAAGGTTAACTTTTAATTTAATGAAACATACGAGATGTTACAGTCTCCCCAACTTAAAAGAATTTCGTCCCGAAATTTAAAAATGAACTTAAATGAACAAAGAATTGAAATGAAGAGTGAGTGTTCAACGAACAATGTTTGACGTTTGATTACAGGTGGAACGCTTCACTTTATGGAATCTTACAAGATTCTTAACATAATAAGCGTGAGTCGTTTTGAGATGAAACGTTGGAAAACGAGTTACCGTGGTACCTTAGATCTATAGGTCACAACTTCTAGAATATAATTTCGTAGTAAAATGATGTCTAGAAATCAATAAAAGACCAACAATGATAAGAAAGTTTGACCAATAGAGTTTAAGAATCCCAAACGTCGCTTTGTATAACGAAACGATCTTAACGCATATCTTGTGAACATGTATCTCTCCTTTGACCAATCATCGGTCTAAGAGTAATACAATATGCAAAGATTTTGGAATAAGTTTACGACGATGGTTAGGAATATTATTAAAAGCAGAAAATGAATTGATCATCCAAATTAATGATCGATGTTTAACGAAATACCACGGTATACGACTATTTGAGATAGATACGAGCCAATTTCTCGACCCGTTATCCCACATGAGTCAATATGAAATTAGTTAATCGGTCTATAATGCACCATTTGTCATCATGGCATCTAAGATAAGAGGCACTTAGTGAATGAAAAGTTAAACAGGAGATCCATAGGATCACGAATGTTAGATCTTGAAGGTAAGACACTTGGACACATACCAAGTTACGTCTTTTCCTTTATGCCAACCCTATGACTACAAGTTACGAAGGTTTATGATCCTTTATATCCGCGTCACAATGTAAGTAATAACGAGTCTCGTTGATCGAAATCAAGATAGTGTTTTAATGATTTTCAATGGTTAAGGATTAAAGACGATTTAAGAAATGACGTGAACAATAGGAAATGTACTTATATTTTGCAAGGTAGCAAATTTCCAAGTATAGGTTGCATACACAGTTCATCAAACCCATGAGTACAGTCGAGAACATTCGTATGACTGGAAAGACATAACCACAAGTTGATAATGTCTTTATTTAGTAGAAAGATTGTTTAAGAAGACTACCATCACACAATCATTTGTTGATGATATCTCAAAATGAAAGTTGATATGCAGGGAATATATGGTTCGATATAGCTAGATCAAATCAAAACATAATGATAAAGGGAAAGAAATCAACTTAAGAATTTAAACGCTCCCAAGCTCGGAATCAAAATCAACCTAGAGTGATCGGGTCTCCTTACAAGTTCAGAAATCATGCTTTGGCTTGATAGGTTCAAACCCTAACATTGGTTCACCCTTCAAGTTACTACACGTTTCTTGTTACTTGATTTTTAACCTTGGTAAGTTGGAGATCAAGAAATGAGAATAGTCATCAAGGTGTGGTTTTCACTCCTAGCTTGATGGTGTATTCCCAAGGTATAATCACTAACTTACCAATCAAAAAGCTCGATCCCAACTCATTGTTGAGGATCCACAGAAATAAAACGAGGTAACTCACCATTAAGGTAAGGGAAATCACTCCTATCTTAACGGTGAAGTTTTACAAAAAACAAAATATGACACGATGAACTTCTTCATCAAAATCCAGAATTCACTCCTACTTTGATAAAGTCGTCTCATTTGAACAAATACAATTCATAAAGATGATATTATCATCAAGGTATGGAATTCACGCCTATCTTGATGATTGAATTTCATAATAACAAAAAGAAAACAATCGAAGATTGACATTTGTCACCAAAGTACGGGTTTCAATCCTATTTTGGTGAGATCATGTCATTTGTGAAATGCCATTCCAAAGAAAATAGTTGAAGTCAATCCTCGGGATAAGAGAATCACCCCGATCCAGAGGATGAAATTTTTATAAATGACAATTGGGAACCATTTATCGAACGAATAGAGAATCATCAAAGTAAGGGAATCACCCCTGTTTTGATGAGTTAGAATCATTTAGGAGATACGAGTGTTCTTAGTCATAGGTTGGCTTGCAAACACTTGCATCTCTCACGGTGCAGACGGTACGGAGTTTGACTTAACGACGAAAGGGAAATAATATCAATTGGAAATTCAAAAAAAAAAAATTTCAAGTTACATCATTGTAACAAAAAGGAAAAATCATGCCTACAAGCTTATGGTCAAAGTTCAAGATAACAGAATTCGTTGTGGTGTTCAAATCTTGGATGGTTTCAATCGAGAAGACGAAATCAAGGGCAGGAAATTATTCAACACCACAATGAGATGTGAACATTCGATTCACAATCGAAAGGGATACATGGACTTCTCAAGATTTGAGGTCAACCATAGCCTTATTGAAGACACGCGTACTTATAAGTGATCACTCATCTCAAGGGTTTCGAGTCAAGTAAATGGATTCAATGATCGAGTCAAATCACCATTTACACTTTGCCTAGACAAAGTATCCCGAGATGTAAGAATTCCACCTATAGCATTGCATGTTCTTAGTTATGGGACACATCCTTAAGAAGACTTGAGAACCATAAGTAACTGCAGGATCGAGTTTTGTCACTTAACACTTGTTTTTCTCTCAAACTCACTTATAATAGTCACTCAAACAAGATGAAGCAATGTCTTTGACAAGAGTTGATAGTAATATAATAAGTAATCAAAGCAACAAGCAGAAATATTTTCAAGGCACTTGTATATATTACTTCTCAACTCAAGATTACAAGACTTACAAGCATACAACATGGGTTACAATGAGAAACTATATATACTAGATCCTACAGCCGGTTATACTTGATACCAGCTGGAAACCTAAGACTAAAGCATATACTACAATTATTGTTAATCAATAGTATCATTATTGTTATTATTCTTAGTTATTACTATTATTGTTAAAATTTTATTATTACCATTACCATTATTAATTTTGTCATCATCGTCATTATTATTGTTATTATTATTATTATTAATAACATAATTATTATTTCCCTTATAATTAGTTATTATCAAGATTATTATTTATTTATTAAATAATAATTGATATTATTAACCTTTAAACTTAAGGATTAAAAGTAAAAAGAATTATAAGCATAAATTCCCCATAAGTTTCACAAATGTCATATCTAGCCCATACAAGAATATAACAATGTTAACTTTTAATTTAATGAAACATACGAGATGTTACAGCTCTTTAGTCACACTTGGTTTTTTAGTGCATGCATTAGATGTTCTTGAGGGAACTACACGTTTATAAACAGTTGTTTCACAAATGTCCAAAGGCGATGATGCGGGATAAAGTGATAGTCTTTTGTGTTTTGGCGTGACAATTGTTCTGATTGCAGCCACATCGATAAAGCGTTTCTGAGGCTTTAAATGCCATCAGTGATTACAGTTGGTAGTGTGTGTTAAATTTAGAACATAAAAGATATTGATTTTTAAGCTGCTAATGCATTAACCTAGATTGTTCAATGGCCCTCAATTCTGGTTGTTTTTTAACCGTTGAGATTGACTTCGCTTGCACGATGTTGTAATTTTTGGCACTTGAATAAATATGGATGATAGACGCTGAAGATAAATGAATGGCATTTGACATTGTTCTTTTGGCATGGTAACCGGTTAGTTTGCAGCTGCAACAAACTTTTATTTTTTAACTTTTTATCGAGTTGTCTAAGTGTCGATTCAACCCCGCAGCGAAACGTGGGGGGAAGAATACAATAGTTAAAATAAATTTATTATTATGAAAAAAAATGATAGTCATAATTTTTCACAAATTTAACAATTCTGGTCAGAAAAGATATAAATCAAACCCACAATAACCTTAAGGTAAGAAGATAAGTTTGGTTTAAAATTCCATTATAAAAATATGATATTTTGTGTTGTGAGACGATAAGATTATTATATATGCATGCTTTGTCATGTTTAAACTAACAAACTAATAATATATAAAATAATTAATCAGATAAACTTTACATCTTCTAATACAATTATAATAATTAACATGAATAAATTATTTGATGATATGAATGAGGAGAGTGTATCTATTAATGCGATTTTATTCTAATTTTATTTTATCAAAACTTTAATAATTGCAACTATAATAATACCAATAAAAAAAGCAAGCTGTAATTGTCTGATTGATAGTGACACTTTTTTTAATATTTTAATTTCGCATACGTACCGACGAAAGAAAACACAAAATGTTCAAATTCACCCCCAAACTATACAAAACTAACAAAACACACCCCATTTCAGGGGTCTTTTATGTAAACATTTGTAACTCAGAGTACCAAAGTGAAAAATTCATCAAGAACCCCAACGGTAAACTCTGGTTTCTTGGGGTATATATCGATACCCATGGCAATAACGCTTAACGTTCTTCTTCTCTTTCTCTCTTTAATCGCTCTATACATTTGAAAGAGCGATCGATCGATCGATTTATCGTCAATTTTGAGGAATCTTTGAAGCAATTGTTGTTTTTAAAGAACGATAGGTGTGAACGAAGGCTTTTGATTTGACTTTCAGGTGTGTTGCTATCATTTTATGGGAATCTGAAGTTGATTACTTGTTGGGTTTTGGATTTCTTGTGTTTTCTGAAGTGGGGTTTGATTATTGTTTGGTACTGTTGATTAACTTTGTTGATGATTGTATCTTCGTGGGTTTTTTGTCTAGATTTTGCTGTTGATGAAGTTGCGAATCTGTTTAATAGGGTTTTCGATTTCCCCCTTTTTGTTTTGATTGTAAAAGAAGATTTTCTTTTTCTTTTTAGTTTGAAGGTTAGGTTAGGTCAATTGTAGGAATCTTTGATTTTGAGAATTGGGGCTTTTCAAATTAGGTCATAATTGAGTAAATTAGTTGCACAGGTACTGATTGTATGTAGTTTTCTGGGATATTAGGGTTTGAAATTAGTGAGATGGGGTTTTAGTAATCAAATTAATAGAGATCTTCCTTTTATGAAGGAGATTAGATTTGCTATCGAACAATCGAAAGTCTTTCTTTATCATCACGATATGAGTTCATTGCTAAAATAATATGTTTAGTCATTTTTATGTATTCAAATCAGTTGCTCCCATGTTGGTGATCAACTTTGGTACTTTGGGGCCTTTCGTTTTGATGTTTATATGCCGGGCATGGCCGAAAGCTAGGATTATTTCCCTGCGATGCATAATAACTTTGAATTGATTCGTCGTCTTAACAGGTTACCGCGGTTTCATTGGCGAATTGTCTTGTCATTGCCTTTTGCTTTCCAGTCTTGAATCTTCCTTTTGTGATTGATGGTATGTTCTCTCTGCCAACATCTTTCCTTTTAAATTAGCATACTTTTGTTATATTTAAAGATATGATCCAAGAATCAACTCTATGTATTTTATAAAGAGAACCGAAGGAAGAACAAACAAATTTTGGTTATGAATACACCAACACAATCACTGAATCAACAATGCTTTTACCTATGCCAATGTTTTGCACATCGAGTTTGTACTTATTTATTGGATACCAAGATTGAAACATTATATGTATTTTAACAAATGAAACATTTTTGTTCAAGCTAACACCTTTCATGTATGTCTTTCCCTTTGTAAACACCTTTAAGCCCCTACAATTATGCTAAAGTTGTTTGCTTTTTCATCATTGAATATATAAAGTTGAATGGGCACTTTATTTATCACTGTTCATTGGGTAAAGTTGGAGGATGACTTGTAACGTTTCCTATGCAATCATCGCAGGCTACCAACGAAAATCTTCCTCCAAATGTAATCAAACAACTTGCTAGAGAATTGAAGAATCTTGATGAAACACCACCAGAAGGAATTAAAGTAGGAGTGAACGACGATGATTTTTCAACGATATATGCTGATATAGAAGGCCCAGGTACTTATTAGTTTATATGTGTGTATGCATCTGTTACTAACATGTATATTGAGAGTTCGAAACATAATTCTTTCATGCTGACTGTGTGTATCCTGGGTTTGCAGCTGGCACTCCATATGAAAATGGTGTTTTTCGCATGAAATTGATCTTGTCCCGCGATTTCCCTCACTCACCTCCTAAAGGTTTGTCGGTCAACACTTTTTTTCTCGTTCCGTAGATTAATTCATGTGTATGTCAAATTTGAAGCCATTATGTTATCTATGACTAAATTATTCATCTTTTTTGTTTTTCTATTTATAGGTTATTTTTTAACGAAGATCTTCCACCCGAATATTGCATCGAATGGTGAAATATGTGTCAATACATTGAAAAGGGATTGGAACCCTAGTCTTGGCTTACGTCATGTTCTAATTGTAAGTTTCAAGAATTTTGCATTCCCTTTTCCAAATTAAAAGTTATCGTGCATTTATGGTCAATATGTCCGTGGTTGCAGGTAGTCAGATGTTTGTTGATCGAGCCATTTCCAGAATCTGCATTAAACGAGCAGGCCGGAAAATTGCTGCTTGAGAACTATGAAGAGTATGCCAGGCATGCTAGGTTAGTTGCTTAAACACCCACATTTGTTTTAAAAGGCACTTATAACTCATGTTTAAAACGGGTCGAGTGATATAACAATTAAAATCATCCAAACGATAATCGTGTTAACATATCAAAAGAATTGGATTTTTATTTAAACACTTAGTTATCTATAAGATTCATAAAAGATAGATGGAACAAGTGTTGGCGCATTAAAGTTGCAACGATTTGATCTTAAAATATCGGTTTCTTGACATTGATCACAGGCTATATACTGGAATTCATGCTCTGAAGCCAAAACCAAAGTTCAAATCAGTAGCTAGATCTGAATCAACTGCTGCTCTTAATGCTGACCAGACAAACACCTCAGTATGTATTGTTGACCCGAAAACCGCTGTCTCTGGAGCAGTGGTGCAGCCTACGCCTCTGGCCCCTTCATTAAACACCATGAAAGGGGCTAGCGGTCAGGAGCCACCAACCACCGCCCCGAACCCGGTGGTTGAGATTGGAGTTGGTAGCGGATCTGCTGCTGCTGCAGCAGCACCTGTGGCGGCAGCTCATAAGAAGGAAGGTGGATTGGTGAAAGCTCAAGATAAAAAGAAGATTGATGCTAGAAAGAAAAGCTTGAAAAGATTGTAATGAATGTTTGTTCTTGTTGCTTTTTCATGTATGTCTAAATTTATTTAATGCAGCTTGAGTTTAGTGACTTGATGAATGCAATCTGAAGTCTTGCTTTGTTATTTTCATTTCGTAAACGTAAAAAGACAGAAATTACTTATTGCTTTGAACATGATACACAAGACAGTTATGTAACTAATAATATGTGTAAATCACATAATGTATTTAAACATATTGTTTTGAATGTGATACATAAAACGGTTATGTAACAGTGTTTATTTCTCTCTCTCACCATCTACAACCCATCTTTTATACACTATGTATAATTGTATTATATGGTTCTTGATGTTCTCGGTTTAATAAGAGATCTTGCCTCTATAGTCTATAACATTGTTACGTTTTATATTATTATTATTTCAATATATTTCATTAAATTATAATCCACTAGATTCTTTTAGTGCCTTCATCGGGCACTAATGTAAAAGGAAGCCTGCTAACTCCTGGTAACAAAATTGAAGAGAATGGAAGCCAAGAGTTACTTATTAAAATTTGGATTCTTACACGTCATGACATCATTGATGATTGTCAACATTCTAAAGGTTTAACTTGTTTTTTTCCTTGAATAAATTTTAAAAATATATTTTCATTAGTGTGATTTTTTTTATTGAAATTGATACAAAATCAAACGAGATACATCCTCGAGTGAGCTGGAAAGTATATAAAATTTGAGTGACTAATAAAACACCAAAAGTTGAATACACGAACCCAAAAGAAATACAAGAAAAAAATAAGATGCATGTACATTTGTTGATACAAATGATATTTTAGTCTCCTGCGACACTTTTGACAAATCTGATGTTGTTCGTCTACAGATGCATGATCTTGGATCCATCAACATGCTTTGAGTGTATTGATTATGAATAAAACTTCAAAGTTAAATATTCTTAATTGATGAAATTTTAAGGTGCGTACTGATCTGTTAACGAGCCGAACCGAGCCGAGCCAAGATAGGTTCGGGCTCGAGCTCGTTGGCCTAACGAGCCAGCTCGGCTCGGCTCGAAAATATAACCGAGCTGAAAATACGAGCTCGAGTTCGGCTCGTGAAAAGCTCGAGCCAGCTCGTGGCTCGTCGAGCCAGCTCGAGCCAGGTCGCAAGGGGCTGTCGCAACTCGCAAGAACACTTAAAGAAGCATATCGTTTAAATACAAGAAGTCAAGACTCAAGAACACTTACAAGCACGCAGGGCCGTAGGTCGCAAGGGGCTGTCGCCTGTCGCAGGGGCTGCTCGGGATTGGTCGCAGGGGCTGCTCAGGATTGGTCGCAGGGGCTTGGTCGCAGGTTGCAAGGGGCTTGGTCGCAGGTTGCAAGGGGCTATCGCTGGTGGCTGTGGTCGCGAGGTGGGTGGCTGTGGTTGGCGTCGCGAGGTGTGGGTGGTGGCTATGTGTGGCTGGTGGCACTGTGGCGTCGCGAGTTGTTAGGGTTGGGGTTTTGTTAGGGTTGGGGTGGTGGCTGGAGTCTGGACTCGGGAGGGTTTATTAGGGTAATAGGGTTGGGGTTTTGTTTTAGTAATATTAATAATATATATAATAATAGTATATATACATATCGAGCCACGAGCCGAGCCACGAGTCGAGCCACGAGCCCAGCCACGAGCCAAGCCACGAGCCGAGCCACCCCTAGCTCGACTTCGGCTCGTTTAGAAACCGAGCCGGCTCGGCTCGGCTCGTTTAGTCAAGAGCTTTTTCGAACCGAGCTTTTTCCGAGTTTTTTTCGAACGAACTTCGAACCGCGAACATTTCGAACAACCCTAGGTCAGAGTGGATGACATCCCAAAAGATCTCGTAGAAAAAAAAAAGATAAAATAAAAATAAACATGAGATTTTGGTGTGCGAAAGAGACTTTTATTGGTTGGTATTTGGATGTTCCAAATAATATCAAAGGCGTATTCTATTTAATATATAGTGCACCTTTGGTAATTTCCACATAGTCCATCTACACGAAATATGTAGCGTCATAATCAATATATTAGATTTTAATAATTGATCGAGTTAATATCAATTCAAGAATCGTTTACATCTACTTTTAACTTTAAGCTTATTTTTCTACAACGATTCTTAAGAAACTGAGAGTTAATCTTGTTAGTTTTTTTATGACGTGTACTGCTTATGCGACCAAAACACTAAGTAGAAAGTTGAAATATACTATAAGGTCCGTCAATCTGAAACTCTTGCACCTGTCAATCTATGCCCCCTGATCTGAATCACTTGACTGTTAGAGGTAGATTTCAAGGGACGATAGAAACTAGACACCAAAAAATTGATCCGATAGAGACTGGACGGTAGCTAAGTTGAAAATAAACTCAAAGTTAGCCTCGTTTCATTAAAAAGACTAATGGGATTAACCTTCGGTTAGTAATAAATCGTTAGAGGAAAATAAACTTAAAGTTTGAAATGTATGAAATTTTTTTCTGATTTGAAATTAATCACAGCTAATAAACGAAAATTAGGATTATTAATCCAAATATCTTCCACAAGTTTTCAAGGTATTGTTTGTGAATAAAAGAAACTTTACAACTTAATATACTCGGGTGAAGCCTCCACGTATGCAACCATAAGTGAAATCAACTCTTAAATTGTTGTAAGTTTAAATCCCCTTGTTGCACACGTTAAATTTCAAAACCATCAGTTGGAAGCCCTCCACTATTTGAATATACAAAATGGTCTTTATTCTATCATATTTTACATAGTTAAACCTCACTATGTAAATCCAAATATTAAGCCGTTTATGATTTACATTTAAAAATATGTTTAGTGGTTGTGTTAATTCACGTTTAAAAAAAGCTTCACATAATGTCAACTAGTAGCTTTTGCTACCAATATGTCAACATATTTATCATAAATATAAGAAATTTGGTACCTGTTTTAATCTAATGTATATTTTACACCCTCTAAGTATTGATAATCAACAAATCAGCCGCATTAATAGTAAGTTTAAATCTTTTTCGTATATGCGACTTGCATATATATATATATAATGGTGCTTATTGTTCAAATACCCACAAACAGACACATGTATGTTTTGAAAAATAAAATGGAATCAAACTTGTTATAAACCATAATGGAAAAAACAATGGTTTAAGAAACTTAACTGCACAGTTAACTAAACCCAAATCCCATGGCTCCACCCCCGTACTGCACGGGTGCTTGAGCCATTGAGCCAGACGAATATGGCCGTTTACCTTCGTCAGTATCATCATCGTTATAGATCTTTTTCGTGGCCCTCTCGACAGCTTGAAGAACATCATCACGCGTAACAAAATCACCATCTGAAAACGCAACTCAACCACATAAACTCAAGATGTTATTAATATTATTAGTTTTAGTTTAGATTTTACTATTTTAGCAAACAAACCTCTGCGTGCAGCAAGTAGTACTGATTCGTGAGCTATGTTTTCAAGATCAGCCCCGACTAGTCCGGGGGTTTGTGAAGCAACAAGCCTAGAAATGGCTTCTTTATCTTCCTTCATGGGGACATCTCTCAAATATAAAGCAAAGATCTTTCGCCTACCTTCTTCATTTGGTTCACCAACGACTACTTTCCTGGAAAACCGACCCGGTCTCATCAAAGCAGAGTCCAGCATCTCGGGCCGGTTAGTAGCAGCTATGACCACCACACTTGCATCCTTTTCAAACCCATCCATCTCGGTCAAAAGCTAAAACAGTAACACATCCGTAAGATATCAAAATAAATTACATACATTGAATCCAAAAATGAAACTTTATCTACCTGGTTTAAAGTTTGGTCACGTTCACAATTCAAAGTTCTTCCACGTTGGCCACCAACAGCGTCGATCTCATCAATAAAAATGATAGATGGTGAATGTTTTCTCGCCTCTTGGAAAATGTCTCTAACACGAGCGGCTCCTGTGCCAACAAAAACCTCCACCAGTTCACTAGCAGAGATAGAGAAAAACGAAACTCCAGCTTCCCCAGCCACAGCACGCGCCAACAACGTTTTTCCTGTACCCGGAGGACCAGCAAGCAATACCCCTCTTGGTAATTTCGCCCCAAGTTTCATGTACTTACTGTCTTCATTAATGCACAAGACAATCTACAAAATATAAATGCAGGATTAAAGTTTAGAACCAAAGTCACAAGCAACAACTTTGACATCCAACACCCTGCCTTAAATCCCTTGAAGAACGCCTGCAGCCAGTGTAAGGTGCGTTTTACGTGGGCCCACTGGTTAGCAGGGTACTGGTGAGGTTTTATGAGTTTTCCCTAACGGGTTCTCATGTTTACCAAATAAAGAAAAGAACTTTAATATCGAAACAAAGAGCAAATTACCTCAAGAAGTTCAGCTTTTGCAGAATCTACACCCTCAACATCATCAAATGTAACAGATTGTTTCTTACTTGGTTTTCTTTTTTTCATTCTCCCAAGATTAAGTTGAGCATAAAGCTGATAACCTTGAACACCCAACATTAACCAATATGGGGCTAGCTGTAACATGTTTACTAAGAAATTCTTCATTATATTAGAGACAAGTTCAGGGTCTGACCCGTATGTAATCCCTTGATCTTTAAGCATCTTAATAAGCTGATGCTTATCATCTACCACGTTTCTCGTATGAAACTTCCATTTGGGCTCGAACGCTTTCAATAGCCTAATCTGTCCTGTTTCACTTTGTGAAGTTTCAGCATCTTGATCAACATACGCCTTGGTGTTGTAATAGATCACACGTGAGTTCTCCACAAACTGAACACGTATCACACTCCCATCACGAATGCCACCAACTAGATCCGAGTATGGGACAACCGTGTGATGCAGCCTCACTTGCTTTGGAATAGCCAAGGAGAAAACCGCTACAACTATGCAAAAAGAAGCTCCAACTATAACAGTGTATATCTTTGTCCTTAGTGACCTCTTCTTACTCTTATTACCCTTTGTTCTTGCAGACCGAGTGTCTGTATTAGAACAACACAGAGAGACAAAAAGAGATCAAATTAAGTCCACATGAACTAACAAAACAATAAGCAAAAAAGCTGCATACCATCTTCTGTTTCTGCAACATTGCCCTCTTTCACGAATTGACATTGAAACTTCAAGAGTGTTCAAGATGGGAAAAGAACAATTCATCAGCGAAATAATCAGCAACAAAACGCGATTAACAATACATAAAAATCACGCGTAAATACATAATCAGAGTCCAAACATTCAACTTCTTACTCCATACTTCAAAATGAACATAATCGTCTACAATTTGCAATCTTTTACGCTATACATCATTAAAGTATTGATCTTTAATTAATACACAACCAAGTGATCACCTAATTTCACTATAATCTAACACAAATTCTGTTTAAAATTCGATATTAAACTACTAAAATCACAAAATTGCAACTCACAAACCTTTTCATCAGTTTGCTGCTTATCATCCCAATACGAAAACGAACTCAACCCCGATAAATCAGACCAATTCATCTTCCCACCAAACCCTACATGCTCCTGCATGAGAAAACCCGAACAAAGAATAATAACAATAATAATCCAATAGCTAAGAAGTATCAAATCAAAACTGAAAACGAATGTAAACACTAACGGTGGAGACCTTAATGAGTGCCGAAATAGGTTCTGCATCATGCAACGAATGGAGACGATTACGAGACAGGGGAATGGTGAGGGATGAGGTTGGTGGAGTGTAAAAGAATGATCTTTTGGGTGGTGAATGAGAGTGTTTTGTGGGGTTTATGATGATGTTTGACGTTGAAGGTGTTCGGAAAAGGTTGGATATGGCCATTAGGGTTCCGGTGATGTGTGTAATGGTGAAGAAGGGGTAACGTGGGCTCCAAGTTACGCCTAAATTAACACACGTTTAATAACAGAAAAAGATATGGATGGAGTATTGTTGATTATTGATTATTGATATTGAAGCGTGTGCAGAAGAAAGCTGAAGGAAAGAGGAATGTGTATACCGATTGATCGGAGAAACTTTCGGAAGAAAAACCGGTGGCCGGTGGCCGGTGGCCGGTGGTGGTGCGATGGGATGGGAGGGTTGTTCTAGAGCTTCACTTAGTCGGCAGTAACAAACTTGGTTCTAATTTGTGGGAGTGGGTAGGGTCACATGTAAATACGACAAGGTTTAAATCTCGCTCTGGGTAAAATGATTAGAGTTAGTCGGAAGATTTTGTCAACAATGGTTTTCTTTTAAGTATTGTTTTGAAAATCGGATCGTACCGGCTGGTCTGATCGAATGGACCGGGAACCAGACTCCAATCTGGTCCGGTTCGGTGTTTAAAACCGTTTTGGCATTGAACCGGTGGTCGGACCGGTTGAACTGGTCGAACCGAGGGTTGGAGCGGTCGAACCGATTTTTCATATATATTTTTTATTTTTAGTATATGTTTTATATATATATATATATATATATATATATATATATATATATATATATATATATATATATATATATGTGTGTGTGTGTGTGTGTGTGTGTGTATGTAAAATAATTATAATTTCACCCGGGCCGACCAGTGAACCAGTAAGACATTCGATTCACTGTTTGATCCGGTTTTAAAAACATTGCTTTTAAGGATATAGGAGTGCGATTTGAAAACATTGTTTTTAAGGATTTAGGGGTGCGATCCCAATTGATGAAAAAAACTAGACGAATGACTGACTTTCATGTTTGATGGATTGGTTATTGTGATATTCTTGTCTTATCTCTCTCTTTATATGTATACACATATGTAGAGAGTGATAGAGAGAAAAATAATAAAATTGGTTACACATATAGAGAGTGATAGAGAGAGAGAAATGATTAAATTTGCTACAAAATGTTACGATATAATACATATATGTATAATACGTGTATGGAAATAATTCAATAATATATATTATGTTATATAAAATAATCACATGTACATGTATAATTGTAAAAATACATAAATTATGTAAAAGATAAAAAAGTTAAGAAAAACATCATTATGTTTGAAAAAAGTTATATTAATAGTTCTTTAAAGGTAAAAATACCAAGTTGCCCTTTGTAACAGGAAAATTTAACGACAATTAGTCTAAATGATGAAACTTGTTACAAAATGTTAACATAAATAATTTTAGATAGCTTGTTTTAAAAAAAAATAATACCTGTAATTTTATATGAATTTAAATGATGTTTTCTTTAACTTAAGTACTACATTTTGAAATGACAATGCAAAGAGTTTGTGTTTGTCAACAGATGCACAAGATGTGATTTCATGAACCATTTTCTTTCGTGGGTTCAATTCATTTTTCATCTTTGGTTACGGAAAAATCATGATATTTTAATTTTATGATAATAACATTGTAACCCATTTTTTTTCTAAACGGCAAACACACAACTCTAAATTTACACCAGTTTACATCAATCTATTTTAAATTAAGACATAATTCGAACCTTGACAACAAAAGAAATATCACTACTAACTTCAATGAGTTTATCACTACTCAATCACTCAATTATTAAATAGGCTTTTTTATACCTACTATATTTATAATTTTATAGATGAATTTATATAATTGCAAGTGTATATACAGAGACTAAAAGTACACAGATTAGAGATGTCATTAGGTTTTTGCGTTAATGTTTCAATATATAGTTTGTAAACGAAGTTTTATTCAAAAGTGAAATTTTTTTGTATTATAATCTATAATTATTACAGCTACCATTCTAATACTATAACGAAACGAACCGATTATGAGTTACAACAACGAGTAACAATAGCTTTTACGACGGTGCATGACGACATCCAAACAATACGTGGGTCAAAAACCTATTTCTTATAACATTTGAAGACAGGGACAGGGTCAAAATGAAACATCAAAAATATGGAGAATTAGGGAATCAAACTTAGTCACACATTTTAATTTCAAAAAATTTAACAAAAAGACAAAAAAAAAACCAAAAAACGCCACCGGCCACCGCCGCACACCACCGGCCACAGGCCACAGGCCACCACGCCCCACCGCTACCACCACCGACCACTGCCACCACCGATCGCCGCCGCCGGCCACCACGCACCACCGCCACCACCACAACCACCACGCACCACCGCCACCGGCCACCACTAACACCACAACCACCTCCATTAGCCACCACCACCACTGATTACCATCGCTAATGGAAACCACCATCGACCACCACCAGTCATTGCCACCATAACCACTTTTACATTTCATTTATTCGTTTTCATATCTAACAAACAAAATAAAGTAATAAATTATTATCTTCCTTAAAGGGTTAACAAACGTGATAATGGAATGTAATGATTTATTTAATTCTCTCATCCATAGCATTCTCTCATCTATTCCATTATATCGTCCATTCCATTAAATCACACCAAACTAACCCTAAGGCCACGTTTGGTTCACAGAATTCTCAGGAATTGCAATTGGAAAATTTTACATACAATATTTTGTTTGATTGGTAAATGGATGGAATTGAAATTGAAATTTTTTTCAATATTTATTGGAATTCACACATCCTTCCACTTGTTTAACATTTCAATAGAATGTTCAAAATTAACATTCAATTACAATCAAAATTGACTAATCAAACACGTTATCAATTTTAACAAGATTTCAATTATAATTCCAATTTATTTGTAAAACATTATGAAAGATGGCTTGAGTCGTTTACACTAATAGAACCCTCCCCTTTGAAGATATAACCTGCTTCTTTTTTATAAAGAATAAATTTACATAACCAGTAAATGTCCCTTTCAATCGAAAGACTTTCGATACCAAATTCGAGTCAAACAACGTGACGTAAACATACACGGTGACGTGTCAAGCGGTAACGCCTTAGATGGAAAAGAACGGACGAGATTAAAAGAATCACACCATCCCGCAATCATGCGTTACAGAGGATCCAGTTCCCGTCGTATGAAGAAATCACACAACAACCAATCGGATTCAAAATTAAATCGTAAAACGTATTGAATCTTGTTAGCAACCAACGAATCGAAGATCAACTCCATACACAGGTATGCATTTTCATTTCAATTTAGGTCCTTAGACCCATATTAATCCCCTGTATACATCTCTTTGATTATCATTATTATTATTATTATTTCAGAAACAGATTTGATCAGTTTAGTTTTCCATAAGATTAGTGAAATTCGTAGGGTTTGTTATAATTGATTAATGTTTAATTATGTTTTCTGTAATTAGGGAATCTGGAATTAGAGAAATGGTGTTGTGGTGGTGGTGTTGTATGAGTTAGGAGATGGAGAAGAAACGAGTGGATGAGAGTGTGCAAGTGCTGGCTTCAGTAAGAGCAGACCGACAAGCGAAAAACAAGTCGGTTTTCGAGTATCAGAGGTAATGCAAGTTTGTTTTCTAACCAATGTTTGCTAGCAGATCAATTTGGATTAGAGATAATGGTATACTGTTCTATCAGTTGTGAATTGTGATTCCATTGGGCCTGTTTGTTCTTTGAATACCAGTGTACCACATAATGCTGTATGGATAGTTTTTAAGAGAAGAAGGCTATTCTTTTTAGTTTTTACACAACAGTTGCTGGATTAGATCATAGGGCCATAGAGATGTAAATGCAATTGATTCAAAGATCAAGCTTTTGACTTGTTGGGTTCTGAATTGGCATATAGCTTGTTGATGGTTTCATGCAACTAGTGTTAATTGATATCTATCCAAGGTTATAGTTTAAAAGTGATGTTAACCTCTTTGGATATCTTGCTATGAATGGAGCAGCTCTAGTTATTTGTTTCTTGCCTTGTTGAAAACTGTTTAGTCATTTGTTGTTGGTTTGAAGTTTAAATCGAAGGACGTTTATATGTTTGTAATCAGTGGGTCTAGTATTGCCATATAGATGTGTATTGTGTTACTTAAAGAATTGATATTCGTAGTCTTAAACGAGACAATTAACAGGGAAGAGAAAAAGCTTAGAACATGGAGGAAAATGATCGGCGTTGGAGGCACTGATTGGAAGCATTATGTAAGAAGGAAACCAGATGTTGTTAAACGACGTATACGGAAAGGAATCCCTGATTGTCTGAGAAGTGTTGTTTGGCAACTGGCTTCTGGAAGCCGAGACCTCCTGCTGATGAACCCTGGTGTTTATGAGGTATTCCTGGTGTAAATCTTCATTTTTCTCCCAAAAAATTCTCTAGTTTAAAAGTTGACTGGTGATTAGTTTTGTTGCAGCAACTAGTGATATATGAGACATCAGCTTCTGAGCCAGATATCATACGGGATATATCGCGTACTTTTCCTTCACATGTTTTCTACCAGCAACGACATGGACCTGGTCAGAGATCACTTTACAATGTTTTAAAGGCCTACTCGGTATATGATAGAAAGGTCGGATATGTACAGGTACATCAAAGAAATCACATTACATCTTTATCCATTCACAGCAAGACAACTATATCAAAATTAGTTACAAACTTACAATTGCAGGGTATGGGATTCTTAGTTGGTCTCTTTTTGCTTTACATGAGTGAAGAAGATGCATTTTGGCTGTTGGTGGCATTACTGAAAGGAGCTGTCCATGCTCCGATGGAAGGATTGTATTTGGTAACTCCCAAAGCACCATCTTTTCATATTCTATGTGTTTTCCTCTATCTGAACGTCGAGTTTGTGGTGTCGGGTGCAGGAGGGAATGCCTCTTGTTCAACAATATTTGTTTCAGTTTGACCATCTGATGAGGGAGTACCTACCAAAGTTAGGAGAACACTTTACACAAGAAATGATAAACCCTAGCATGTATGGAAGCCAGTGGTTTATCACTGTTTTCTCCTATTCTTTTCCTTTTCATCTGATTCTTCGAATTTGGGACATTTTTCTCTATGAGGTTAGTAGCTTATAGGCAATGTGAACATATGGCAGAATATAAGTTAAACAGAAAGATATAAAATTTGCAGATAAAGTAACTTTCTTTTGTATGTTAAGGGTGTCAAGATTGTCTTTAAAGTGGGTCTGGCTCTGCTGAAATATTGCCATGATGACTTGGTGAGTCACTCATTATCCTTTGCATTTGGGTGTTAGTGAGTTTTAAAACATATCTTGTTTTCATTAAAGATGGTGTTGTTTGCAGGTGCGTTTACCATTTGAGAAACTCATACATGCTCTTCGTAACTTCCCTGATGATGCAATGAATCCAGATAAATTGCTTCCAATTGCCTACTCATTTCAGGTAATCCCCCTCCCCCTTTCTCTGATACAAGCACGTGTACTCACACGCTCAAAGTCTAAACAAACATGAAAGAACCCCCTTTTCATTTAGGGTGTTGTATTCAGTAGTTAGATTTTAGAAAAGGTAAAAGATTGGGAACAGAGTTAAAAGATAATAATTTCTAGGGTTTGCAGGTGTTAAAATAGACTTGCTTTGTCTTTTGTAAATATTTCTGGGAGTAACATTTTCTCTTATAGCAAATTTTGAAGAGAATTACTTATTTTCCCATGCTCTTTGTGAAATGGATTGCCTTATTTCGTGGCGTTTATTGGGTCTACTTTTGACAAGTGGTTGATTATCAAGGCACATCCATAAAACTATTTGTTAAGTGAAATGCTAGTATAGAATAATGAAAACCCCGTAAGGTATTGGGTATTATTGATCAACTATAAATAGGAGTACAATGAGGATGATGACAGCGGAAACCTAATCAAATCATATCTCCTAATTATGGTAAGGATTATTACAACAAACCATGACTAACATATTCTCTCTAATAGTTAGAACGCGCATGTATGTATAAGGTATATGCACAAAACATGGCTACGTGATAAGTATTATTTGTTAAGCACTCTATTCCGCTTCAAATTTTGTACGTTGACCATTTATTCCTCAAAGTTTGATTTGTTGTCAATGGCTTTCTGTTGCTTGTGTTTACAAAGCATTCCTATATTAATCCTGTTTTCAGGTATCAAAGCGTTTGGAGGAGCTTAAGTACGAGTACGAGAAGAAAAATGGGAAGCTAGCAGGATCCAAACAGAGGCATCCGGCTTAAGTAGGAAAACATGTGCATCTTATGCTGTAAATAACCAGAATTTCATTCTTTATGATGTTTTTTAGAATCATAATTGACACAAGTTGTTGTAACTGGGGGTTAGAATCTTGAAATGTTCAAATTGTAGTTTCAGCAATCTTTACAAATTGAGTGATATTGATCATGTTTGCAAGTGAAACTTTGATCTTAGGAGGTGACATTGGCTGTTTCTAAGTAAAGCTTAGGAAATCTTTCATCTTAGATGGCATTATTTATAATTGATTTGTAACTATTATTTGCTCAAAAGTTGCTGCATTGTTTGCAGATTATTATGGGACATATCATGCATAACCTTCACAAAGTTCTCTTTATTTTTCTCTGTACTTTTTCATCTTTTGTGAGAAATTCATAATATCATTCCCATAGGTTTGGATTTCTTCTGAATTTTTCTCATTTGCTTCAATCATCTATTGTATCTTTTGATTTCTTTTTCAGTTTTGTAACATCAGTCTTTTATTGTATTTCGCAACATATTGAAATGGGTTTACAGGATTCGTAAGCAAATGTAGTTTTTATTATTCGAAATTTGGTTTTATTGATTTTTTGAACTGATATTTTTATATACTTGATATTTTTTCTTAAAAGAATATATCAACAAGAATTTTACTCTGTATTTTAACTATAGTATTACTATATTCATTTAAAAATGAAGTTTTTCTAAAAGCCAAATAACCAATTTACGGATTATGATAATACATGCAACATTATAATGACGCGTCAAAGTTGACTGAGACCTTAATTTGAAAAAAACTATAATATTACTATCTTATCAATGCCCCCTCAACTTAAAGGTCCACGCCGACTTTTGATGTTAGCTTTTCTCCGCGACTCGAGGGTCCATCAATACTAGTTATATTTATAACATAAGACCTTGTCTCTTGAGACGAGGAAGCACAAGGAGGGTAAGATCGTATTCACTCATAGTCTCATAAACAAGGTCATGCCATATAGCTGGCAAATTAATGGTAAACTATTATCTGAAAAAGTTCTGTTCACTTAATTCAATTATTAATAAAATTTTAGAAATTTGTTTTCTTAATTCGTTATCTGTGGTTTAGAATAACTTTTTTATATTAGAGTATGTTATTAGTATTAGGGTTTATTAGTATGATTTCACGGGTTCGGTTAGATTTCTATGTTTTTTTGTGATATTTATAAATTGTAACCTAACACTTCAATAATATTAATTCAGTCTTTTACCACTTAACATGATATCAAATTCTTTGGATTTTGGTTACTTTCTTCTTCTCTGGTGCGCCACTACAAAAACATACGTACCTTAGTCATCAACACAAAGTTCATACTCTAGATAGGGTGGTGTGTTGGCCCCTCCGCCCTGTCTCACCGTTCTTTCATTTTTCTCTATTTTCTAGCTTTCATTGAATAAAGCTTCGTTATCGGTTAAAGATTCAAACCTAAAATCCATTCTCTTGATATGTTTACCATCATTCTCTTGGTTACGTTCTTGAATTACAACTCCTAAACTACAATGGTCACTTCTTTTTCTTTTTTTTTTTTATCTATGTTTTAGCTGCACCAAGGACCATGGTTCATGGACACGGATCTCAAACTATGGCTTGATTGAATTTTTTCTTCTCTTTTTTAGTTCTCTGAATCTTATCTCTTTATCTATTGATACAAGAGATCTCCGCCTGACCACGATCACCGTCTTTGCTTTCTTTTTTCTTTTTTAGATCTATGGATCTTATCTCTTGATCTATGCATCTTGGCGATGGCCACCTGACCACGGTCATCTATCTTTTCTTTTTTTCTTTTTTTAGGTCATGCATCTCATCTCTTATTCTAAGGATCCAAGAGACCGTCGACTACTAGCATCCCAACAAAATTGGTGATATTTCCTTGCAAATCAATGGCTTCACAAGCTTATCGTGTCAAATTCAGCTCCACAACCACGTGCTTTCGACGACCACAATCACGACCACGTTTCATTGCTATGCAATTTTTTTCAAGGACTATGGACGACACAATCAAGCAAATATAGATGACACAGTCAAACAAAATATGAATGATAAAATCAACAACGACATGCATTTGTTGGCATAAGTTTGAATTTTTGAGCTAAGAGAAACATGTTTATCTTATTATTGTGGTTTTTATTTTTTCCAGTCTGAGCTTTCTTGCTTCTTTCCCTCCGATCGTGATGGAGTATTAGAGTATGTTATTAATATTAGAGTTTATTAGTAATAGCTCATAGACCCAGTTAATTTTCTAAAGGCTTTTACGATTTCTATAAATTATAATCTAACGCTTCAATCATATCAATATATTCTTTACATTTTAAATCTTTCTACTCCAATAAAAGTTATCCACTTCTTTATCATATTAAATAATTACTTTAATTATTAATAATATTATTTAACTTTGTTATATTAAAAATAATATTTAATATATTAAGAAAGAGAACTCTTTATTTATGTTATTCTGAAAATTAATTTTTATAATTTTTTTTCTAAAACATCAAACTTTTTTCAAAACACAAAACATTTTAAAATTAATGTTTTACAAAATAATTAAATAAAAAATATTAAACTTGAGAGTTATAATATGAAAATTCTAAAAAATGACAGTTTTTAATACTGTATGCTTTTGAAACAAAATGTTTAATTATTTTTTTTTAGAAAAAAAGTTTAAAAAGTTGATGTCGTTGTTTTATGACTTATAGTTTTTATACATACGTAATTTTAGTCATATCTTATTTTAGAATATCATTTTATAATTAATAAAATTTTATTATATTTAATATTTTATTTATTCAAGACGTGTAATAAACATGTTTACTAAAATAGTTTTAAAAACATTTATATTTTGGTACCTCTCAGAGCGTTTACAATCCATTCACTATTCTCATATTTATAATTATATTAAAAATTATTAATTTTTCTTTTTTATTTTAAATAAAAAAAATATTTTTTCATACATTTATCATTATATTTTTTATCTCATCCACTCACATTTATTTTTATTTACTCACAAACATTTTCTGTAACATAGAGTATTCACTTAAATAAAATGAAAAATGAGATGCCAATGCTCGAGGACAAAATTGTCATTCCACGTACTCAAAACACACGTGTCAACATAGCGTTGTTATTAGGCTCCTTTCATCACCACCTACATCTTCTGAAACCCTAACCCTATATAAATCTCCCCTTCGTCTCTCTCATTCTCTCGATCGATTACTTCCACATTCTACACTTCTCATTCGATCCACATTATTTCTCCTCCCTTCATAATTTATATCATCAATCTCAGTATCTTCTTCCTTCTTTCTTTTCATTCTGTCGATCATCATCATATGTTTTATGCATTTGTAACACTTGTTTCCCATTGTTTGTTTCAGCCTTTTGATCCATTTCAGGCCATCTTATTGCGGATCTCTCGTTCTTTTCATTAGTTTTTCATCCGTAAGTTTTTATTTCTTTTCACATTGATTTCATTTCGTTTGATTTGATTGTTGTTGTAGATAATTCTCTTTGTGGATGATTCAATGGCGATCGTTGATGTTAATTGTTTACGTTTTAAATTTCGTTTTTTTGTGGAATTTTTATGTTAGAACGATCAAAACTCGTGTTGAAAGAGAAAATCGTTTACAAATTTTGACTTGTATATACTTACATACATTATGATATGGAATAGCTTGCTATCATATTATATGTTGTATTATTTTGATGTTGTAGTTATTATATCTTAACTGATTGCAACATTTAACTAGGCAAAGGTTGTTGAATCTTAAGTTAGTTAACTTGCAAGTGTAAAGTGTTGGTGTTAACAGCAATGAGATTGATTTTTATTAATCTTGCACTGTATATGCAGGACAATTGAATGATCAATGGAGTTAAAAGCTGGAAAGAAATCTAGTAGTAAATCTTTATTTTACGAAGCTCCCTTAGGTTATGGAATTGAAGACGTTCGACCAAACGGTGGGCTCAGGAAGTTCAAATCTGCTGTCTACTCTAACGTGAGTTCTCATTTTCATCATGCTACATTTGATTTTGTAGTTAAACTTATTATGGCACAGTTACATGATCTATCCTAACTTTGAGATATGTTTTCTTGATCTTGCAGTGCACTCGCAAGCCCTCTTGATCTTTAGTATTCGTGCTACATAACCCTTAGATAAAACTGTTCAGTTCTGTTACTTTACCACAGTCTTGTGTTCTTTTACTTCCCCCTCGTTCTACTTTTCTTCTCTGCAACATAACTTTTTTAAGTCAAGATGACATCAGTAGTGTCGGCCATTGGATTCGAAGGCTATGAAAAAAGGCTCGAGATTTCTTTCGTTAACCCTGGTCTATCTGCTGACCCTGGAGGCAGAGGCCTGCGTTCCTCAAGCAGGAACCAACTTGATGAATTTCTGGCAGCGGCCGAATGCACCATTGTTTCTTCACTGTCAAATGATTTACTGGATTCTTATGTTCTTTCTGAATCCAGTCTCTTTGTGTACCCGTATAAAATCATCATCAAAACATGTGGCACGACTAAGTTACTCCTCTCGATTCCACCTATACTTGAGTTATCTGGTGCACTGTCTCTTACTGTGAAATCTGTAAGATATACTCGTGGAAGCTTTATATTTCCTGGTGCTCAGGTATTCCCTCACCGTAGCTTTACTGAGGAAGTAATGGTCCTCGATAGCCACTTTGGAAAGCTTGGGTTGTGCAGCAATGCATATGTCATGGGCGGTCCTGACAAGGATCAGAATTGGCATGTGTATTCTGCTTCTGCTGAGTCAACAGATCATGTTTCACCCAATGCTCTGGTTTACACTTTGGAGATGTGCATGACAGGCTTAAGCAAGAGGAATGCATCTGTGTTTTTCAAGTCAGAGTCGAGCTGTGCATCTGTAATGACCGAAGATTCAGGGATCAGAAACATTCTTCCGAAATCTCAGATTTGTGATTTTGACTTTGACCCGTGTGGGTACTCCATGAATGCTTTAGAAGGAGACGCGATCTCCACCATTCACGTGACTCCAGAAGATGGGTTCAGTTATGCTAGCTTTGAAGCAGCAGGGTACGACTTCAAGTCAATGGACTTGACCGCTTTGGTTGAAAGGGCGCTGACTTGCTTTCAGCCCAGTGAGTTCTCTTTGGCCTTGCATGTGAACGGGAATGAAATGAAAGATCTCAAGTTGGATGATAACAATTTGAAAGTGAAAGGGTATGGTGTTGAAGAAGCAAAGTTTGAAGTTTTGGGTGAAGGCGGCGGCTTGATGGTTTACTATGGTTTTGTGCGTGGAGGAAGTTGTTGTGGGTCACCACGGTCGACTCTGCATAGGTGTTGGAGTGAAACTGAGAATGAGGAAGAGTAAAGAGGTGTTGCAAAATAATATGGAGTTTGATTTCATGTCTGGTGGTTGTGTTGTTGATGCAGTTAATACTTGATGAACTGAGGGGGTATTCTTGCTACCCGTGTTTATGTAATTTCTATCCGTTTGGTCCTTTGTTTTCTTTTTGGTTATTGTTTCATGATCATTTCAAGAAAACTGTATGATTACTTATATTTATATATTTAAGTTGCATGTTTATATGTTTGTGATGTTTTGGTGTTTGGTTTTAGGTCTCTAACCGCGTAAATCCATAATATTTTCAAGTTTGATACAGTTGAATAAAATGATTTAGTATGTTACATAGAATCAACTTACAATTGTGTAAACCATTTATCTGGAGAGTCATACAGGCGGTTCATAGAACAAAGACACTTCAGAAGTGCACACCAACTGTTTGTGAAAATTTCTCTGAGAGATGTTTAATCTTTCAGCCATGATTATTATGTGCTTAGGCGAGTGGTGTCTTACAGTGATGCCAAGTTTTGAGTTCTCATATTTTGAGCTGGTTAGTGATATTCTACGCAAATGTAAAGATGACCCGAGACGCAATCAAGTTTTCAGGCATACGAGGGTCCATGGTTTAAAGCCACATTTGCTTGTTTGGAGTCTTGTGCTGTTCTATTGAACTTGTTGGTTAAAGAGGTGATAACTGATACATTGTGGAAGTTTAATAAGAAAATGATAAAGGTTGAGACAGTTTAAACTTAATCTGCATATCTGTACTGTGTTGATTCATGCTTGTTTCTAGTCTTTTGATGTGGTGAAAGCAGAACTGTTGAGTGTAATCAGTAATGGAGTTTCTCCTAATCTTTTCACTTATAAATTATAATACATTGACATCGTCGTATATCAAGAAATATATGCATTATGAAGCTTTCTGTATTTAAGATAGAATGAAGAAAGCAGGTCCATCCGGATATTATAACCTATAATTCTTTGATCCATGGGTGCTGCAAACAAGGTCATATAAAGAAGGCTTTAAGAATGTTTAAGGAAATCAAAGGCGTTAATTTGATCAACGGAATATCATACAGTGAACAGTTTATGATGATGCTATGCGCTGCGCGAGGAAATGGAAGCTGCAGGATTGTTACACAATTTAAAGGAAAGTATGCAGCGATGGTAGGATTAGGATGCAAACAAATTGTTGAATAAAATGAGCGAGAAAGGTGAGGTACAATTAACTGATTGATGCTTATTGCCATATTCAAGATACGAAATCTGCTTTGAAAGTTAGAGGTACAATGTTGAATGCTGGACCGAAACCTGATTCATTAACTTACTAGATTGATTCATGGGTTTTGCAATACTCAATTTTCAAGCGTATTTTGTGCTCGTGTAACTCTACTGCAACCAAAACAATGAAGAGATGGTGAAGTTACCTGATGAGTTTTATCAGAGGGGTATAACTGTCAATATGTTGGTTTATAGATCACTAATCAGGAGATTATGCAACAGAGAAGGTTGACTATGCTCAAAGATTATTAAATATAATGCAGTGTAAAGGATATCAGGAGATAGTGTTGTATTTACAAGTTTGGCATATGCTTACCTGAAAGCAGTTGACAGAACCACTGGTTTAAATATTTTTTAATGAGATGCATAAAAAGAGATTGATAATCACTCACAATTCACAAAATCCATAAAAGTTTCACTACTAGTTATGCCGGTGACAAGTGCATTTTGGGAACTTTTTGTAATCTTGCTGTTGAAAAACGCTATCTATTTACACACTTTAACAGAATCAACAGATACATCGGAGTAAAGAGGTATCAAGTTCGAATCTTGCTTACACTGTTAAAGGATTAACATCAGATTTGTAATTAATTATACACTTTAACTTGTAGTAAATTTTGTGAAGGAGTTATAAAAGAAACTAAAGTTTCTAAAAATATAAAGCACCCATTCTAACTTCTTCCTGTTATCTCTCTTTAATCTAAAAAACTTGTGGTCTTGTTTTATCAGACATTCGGTCTCCATAAAAGTTCCCTAACCGACGAATATGTGTAACTGTTTCCTAAAAATAGAAAGCACACATGTCACCAGACAGTTTGATTTGGTAAGCTATATATAACCAACACCATTTGTAGTTTTTGATCAACATTACATTTATAAACAACATACATCAATCTCAGAAGACGAACATGATGAACAACTCTCAGAGTATAGAGCACCAAGCTGGCCAGGCTAAGGCCCATGCTGAGGTAACTTCTAATATCTTTCTTTCTTACATATATATAGACATATACACACGCATGCGCATACAACAGTAAGAACCATATCGATGCTTTAACGATATATTTTTTGAATTAGTGTTGTTGGTGGTAGGGAGGGGTGTTGACTGTTGAGGTGGCACTAGAAACCATCTGGTGTTGAATACGTAGACGTGTTTTGAGTGCACAAGATCACTTTATTATGTACTTAAAATTGGTTTTGTATTGAATACGTAGACGTGTTATATGTCTGCCATTGATGTTAACCGTTGTTTGTTGTCAGGAAAAAGGGAGCCAGATGATGGACAAAGCTAGCAATGTTGCGCAAGCCGCTCAAGACAAAGCTAGCAGCGCTGCACACTCCGCCCAAGATTCGATGCAACAGGTCTATTGTTCGATTTTTCTTCTAGTTTTTGTACTAATTATTACATTTGATCATTGTAGATGATATATAAAGATTTGGGTTTGTATCTTTTATTCTTATTGAAGTGAATGTTTATGCAGGCTGGACAACAGATGAAGGAAAAGGCGCAAGACGCAACCGAGGCCGTGAAGAATGCAACTGGGATGAACAAGTGAACCTCATGGGTCAAGTTGACCAACCACCATGGTCAACTTCTGCATTTACTGTTTTTGAGTGTCATATTTGAACAAAAGATCCAGTTATAAAAGAAGCTTGTTTGCTTTATTGAAGTTTCTTTTTTTTATCTATCTAAGATCATATGAATTTATAAAATATTCCTATTTTGAGATTATATATAAAAAGCATGCTATTTTTAGTTTTGTGATAACAAATGCATTACATATTAGATTTATATAAGATAGTTACATTAAAATGTGTAATTGTGTATCAAATAACCTTTAAGGAGCGATGTAGTTAGGCTACACGATGCACATTCATTCTTAAAGATATATAAAAAGCATACTACTTCCTGAATCTTTCCTATTTGACAATGACTATATATATGACCATAACTTTTGATCGTTGGGTTATTAATTAAAAATATTTTAATTAATAAAAGAGAAAATTGCAAAAATAGTCCCCGTGGTTTGATCATATTGCAAGTTTGGTCCCTAGATTTTAAAAATTACAAATTTAGTCCAAACATTTGAAAGTTTGTTGCAAATTTAGTCCCCACCGTTAGTGTCCGTTAGTTTTTAACGATCTGGGGACTAAATATGCAATATGATCAAACCATAGGGACTAATTGTGCAATTTGCTCAAAAAATTAAAAACAAATTTGAAAATTAAAAAAAATTGAAAATCAAATAAAATTTAAAATAAATTAAAATCAAACATAATAAATTCAAATAAACATCAATAATAAATTTCAATAATTTTTTTAAAAAATAAAATAAAGGTTAAAAAATCAAATCAAATTCAAAACTAAATAAAAGTAAAAACAAAACGTATGTAAAAAGAGAAAGCGAAAAGTATTGAAAAATAAGTATGTTGTTATGGTAAAAAATTAAATAATAACCAAATAAAATTAAAAATACAATCGAATAAATATTTATAAAATTCAAAATAAATATTGAAAAAATCATATTAAAGTTAAAAAAATAAAAAAGCGGTTCGATTTTATTTTTTGTTTTTTGGATTTATACTTTCACAAGGTTTTTGTATACTTCGATTTAAACATGACATATGAACTTTTAAATTTTAATTTTTTAATTTTTATATGATTTTTTTAGTTTTTTTTTATAATTTTTTGAGAAAATTACGCTATTGGTCCCTATGGTTTGACCATATTGCATATTTAGTCCCCAGATCGTTAAAAACTAACGAACACTAATGGTGGGGACTAAATTTGCAACAAACTTTTAAATGTTTGGACTAAATTTGTAATTTTTAAAATCTGGGGACCAAACTTGCAATATGATCAAACCACAGGGACTATTTTTGTAATTTTCTCTTAATAAAATCAACTTCAATCCCTCTATGTACTGACTCAAAACTAGAAATATATTATACGCTTACATTATATTACACAATAAAATCTTTAAGAATGAATGTGCAACGATATGTCTTGTACAAAAAACCGATCTTCCAACTAATAAAGAAGTAATAGATGATATTCTTATGGAATTGTGTTGCCAAGTAACACAATGACAATCAATAATCTAGTGGAATATATTGCAAATACCTTCATACCTAATCCATACAAGTAGTTGTATTTTTTATGCTTTTATTTAGTCTTGTAATTGTATTAATTAATAAAATGTTTGTTTATTTAGAAGTTTTATGTATTTTTAGATTATTTATAGCTTTTACATTAATTTCTAGTAATTTAAATAATTAATTGAAAAGTGATTTGTGAATTGAAAGTTGCATACCATGGGTCTAGATCTAGGTTTAGAGATAGGAGTAAAGAGATGAAAAAGATCCAATGTAACATTATGTGAAAAGAAAAGGCTTAAGAATGAAGATATAGGTTTATAGATAAGTGTTTTTCTTGATTAAAAAATAAATATTGATTACCAAGTATGTCTAAGAGGCTGTTTGGTAGCCTCTTAATCAGCCTTTTAATGGTTCAGATGTCTGAATGGTTCAGCATTTAATGGTTCAGACTGTTTGTTTCACCAGCAAATGTCTGAATGGTTCAGACATTTGCCTCTGAATGGTTAAGCATTATACTAGTGCTGAATGGTTAAGAGGACTAATGCTGAATGGCTAAGACTTCTTATCTGAATTGGTCAGACATTTGCATTTGAATAATTAAACGATATACTAGCTTTTAATGGTTCAGACCTCTTAATGGTTCAGCACTTAATGGTTCAGACCTCTTATTGGTTCAACATTTAATCATTCATAAGCTGTCAAACAGCTCTTAAATAAATGTGAAACTATATAAATACTAAAAAATACAATCAGAATTATCAAATTATTATAAATAAAAAATATGTTACTACCCAATAAATGCATCATATATATTCTAGCCAATCAAATGTATTGTATGCCACACAAGTGTCAAATGTATTACTCGTAACACAACTACATAAGTACATTATCAGAAAACGATGTCAAGTGTTTTCTAAATTACATTTTACTTTAATCGTCCTTTTTTAGTTCACCGGTTTCACGATGTAACCCCATCAAATCTTTACCCTCCTTGTCACTTGATCACGTGTCATTTGATGATCAATACCAATAATTGTATCACCTTCAATCGACGAACCTAAGAGAACTTGCACATAATAAAAGTTTACTACTGTTTGATGCAACCATCTATAAAATCAAATGTATATAAATGAGAAAGGAATAATGTTTATATTTGTTTCTACCTTGGACCACCATTAATAATTGAAGAAATGTAAGAAGAATTTAATTGGCGGAAAAAGTAGTTAAATGTAACACCTAATATCAATGCAAAACGTCCTATCCCAAATAATGTAAACCTTTGAATATTTTAATGAAACAACTAAAAGTGGCTTGTATGTTTTTCCTCTTCTATATCTTTCTTGTATCATGAGATTATACTATACACTACACAATTAAGTGCGTAGTTTTATTTCATATAATACAAGTATACAACTCTACAATATAGATAAGACATATATGGAGTATACAATAGTAAGACAAAAGATTTCAAACTAGTTAGAAACGTTTAGAAGGAAGATGACATTTTACTATTTAATTGATATATATACTTCTAAAGTTAAAGCTAAAAGAGTATGAAATATAATAAACTTTTTCATAATAAAAGAAGCATTGTCTATATAAGAGAAAATTACGGAAGTAATCATTTTAACAAGGGAGAATCACATATTTCCTCCTACAAACGTCATCAATTACACATATACCCAATTTAAAATTTTAATTACATATATCCTCTTGTAAAACTTAGTTAATTACATATATACGCAAATTAAAATTTTAATTACATTTTCTCTTCTAAAACTTAGTTAATTACATATATACCTAAGCTAAAAGTTTAATTATATATATCTGCTTTATTAAAAATAAATATTACATATTTATCCATTTGATTATTTTTATTAAAAATAACTTACATAATTAGTATTTTACTCTTAAATTTAATAAACTATAAAATTATATTTTTTCTTTTTTACTAGTTTTTCAAGTTTTGATTATTTACTAATATTTCTATACTAACGTTTTCTATGTTCTTTTTGTGTTCTTTAACTTTGATGCCAATTTTTCCAGATTCAGGTACGAGACACTTCCAGTCTAATTATACAACAAATAATGAGATTGGAAGTGTCTTGTATAGGTACCGGAAAAAATTAAAATAGAAAGGTAAAAAACAAAAAGAACAAAAAAACCTTTAGTGTAGAAATATTAATAAATAATCAAAACTCGAAAAGCAAGTAAAGAAGAAAAAAATATAATTTTATAGTTTAATAAAAATAAGAGTGAAACATTTATTATATAAGTTAATTTTAATAAAAGTAATAAAATTGTTAAATATGTAATATTTATGTTTAATAAATCAGATATATGTAATTAAACTTTAGTTTGAGTATATGTGTAATTAACTAAGTTTTAGAAGAGGATATATGTAATTAAACTTTTAATTTGGGTATATATGTAATTAACTAAGTTTTAGAACATGATATATGTAATTAAAATTTTAATTTAGGTATATATATAACTAAGTTTATAGGAGTATATATGTAATTCTTTCTTTTAACAAAATTATTATTTTACATAGAAGTAATTTTGTTCAACTTTTAAAAAACACGTGATTAGGTGAAAGATCAAATTGTCACATATAAAAAAAACATAATTTCAGGACTCTAGTGTAACAACCTAATGTTAAAGTACATCATTATCATATAAGCTCAAAAAACATCATTTTTTTTTGTTTAGATTTGTGTGTTCACTTGATTTAGGACGCATCATTTATTATTTTTAAGGCACACTTTTTTTTTCTTTTCTTGAACGGCAAATGTACGACCCTGCTTCGAAAGATATGTGTTATCTTAATTGCACCTATACTTACATAAATGTTAATCTTTAAAGACTCATTCGTGTCATCTTTAATACATAAGTCTATCATTGACTAATACTTTTATGTAATCATTTGGTGACGATGAAATGATCAAATTAGTAAAAACCATATCAAATAAGTATTTATGTAAAAAAAATCATAAACACGATACATAAACCCACTCATTCCTTGCTACAAAGTTATATATGTACACACACAAACACATTTTCATTGTTCCAGTTAACTATAAAAACTCCAACATGACACATGCCCACAACACCACCACCACCACCACCACCATTTTCCGGTGGAACTCTCCGGTGTTGTACATATGCTGTGCTCTCACTGTAGTTTTGAGTGTAATATCATGTGCATTGCTAGTGTTAACATGCTCTCACAACAAACCATATACTTCTTCAAACTCATCAGCCAACATCAGGGATGAAGTGAATCCGTCATCTTCACCGGAATTTCACCGGAAATTGTCGTCGGAAATCGAGGCAAAGATCGCGGTAGTGATGCCCGGAGACACCAACCCCTCCTGCCTTGCTAGGCATGTTCCATCACACACTCCTTATCTTCATCAAGTTTAAGCTCCATTTCTCAGTTATATGCATACTTTTTAAATATATATGTGTATATTTGAAGTGTTATAGGCCTAGATTAGTGGATGTTCAACTTAATTCGTTGAATTTGATTAACAGCTGATACATGTTATTTGTTGAAGTTAACGTTTATGTATACATAAGTCTATAAACATAATATGGTACAAATGTTTAATGAATGACCTGAGATTTTTCAAATAGTTAGTTGATTTGTAAGAGGCATGTTTTATAGCAGAATATGATGATTCCATTATGACAAGCTTTTTTTAGCTTTTATGTTCATGTTAAATCTCTAGTAATGATGTTAAATCATTATTAGAAATGTAAGTAATTACTTTTGTTAAAAGAAAGACTCAGATTTTCAGATTCACCTTACGCCCCAATAAAGGTTGAGCTAACCTCGGATTCCGTCATGAGTTCATAGATATTACTATTAGCCGGATGATGGGTATTTATGCCCATTTAAGTGTACGCGTGTTTCTAGCAATACATAGGCAAGACTGGACACGACTGTAAATGAGTTAGACGCACCATGTAAATGTTAAATCAAAGCCAATCAATGGTTGGACATTTTAACGTGTCATTTAGTGGTTGTCCTTGTACAATTAAAGAGACATGAGTAGAAGTTACAAGTTTTACAATTTGCAGCACATGCGAGATGTGTACTTGGAGCAATAACTGTAAAGTTTAGAAGATAAAAATCAGAAAAGAAAACAGAAACTGATCTAATTAATAATCTGATCAAAATTATTATAATTCAACACAAAACAAGACAACAAATTAACAAAAACCTTCATCCAACATATTAAACAAAACAAGATTTATTTAATTAATCATAGTTAAAATCCGAAAACACGAGATTAGTTTAGTTTTTTATCTGTTTGGCAAGTTTGAACCACTCAGTGTGGAAGGAACCAGGGACATCAGTCCTTTCATAAGTATGTGCACCAAAGTAATCTCTTTGAGCTTGAACCAAATTTGCAGGCAACCTCTCTCTCCTATAAGTGTCGAAATACGCGAGGCTAGAAGACATACCCGGAGTGCTAATGCCTGAGTTGATAGCCAGACATACAACTCGCCTCCAAGCCGACTGACGCTCGATCATCTCCTTAGCGAACTCAGGGTCCACCAAAAGGTTAGCCAGTTCTGGGTTCCGGTCATAAGCCTGCTTGATGCGGTCCAGGAATATGGCCCGAATGATGCACCCGCCTTTCCAGATTCTAGCCAACTCACCTAGCTTTAGATTCCATCCCTTTTCATTGCTCTTGGCGCGGATCAGGTTCATCCCTTGTGCATAACTGCAGATTTTGGCGGCGTATAGAGCTTGCCTTACGTCGTTGATTAGCTTTTCTTTTTCTACCTTTTCATCTGCTGCTAAGATGTCGTCAAAGCCGCCTGATTTGAATACCTTTGCAGCTTCTACACGCTCGTCCTTTAACCCGCTGAGAAAACGTGAATCTAAAGATGCTGCAATGGTTGGTGCAGCAATTGACAGGTCAGCAGCTTGTTGGACCGTCCATTTACCGGTACCTTTCATGCCGGTTTTGTCTAGAACTTTGTCAACTAAATAACCGTCTCCCTTATCATCCTTGATGCCAAATATGTCAGCAGTGATTTCAATTAAAAAGCTTTGTAGCTCTCCTTTGTTCCACTCTGAGAATACTTCATGTAATTCCTCATTTGAGAGTTTGCCAACAGATTTAAGGACATCATAAGCTTCTGAAATTAGTTGCATGTCACCATATTCGATTCCGTTGTGAACCATCTTGACAAAGTTGCCTGAACCACCTTCGCCGATGTATGTCACGCATGGGCCACTGTCTGGTACTTGAGCGGCTACCTTGAGAACAATGTCTTCGATGTACTTGTAAGCCTCAAAGGACCCACCGGGCATCATAGATGGTCCGTTTCTTGCACCTTCTTCACCACCAGAAACACCCATCCCCAGATACAGAAGGCCTAGTTCAGCCATGGCCTTTTCTCTCCTTTCAGTGTTTTCATACCACTCATTACCACCGTCGATGATGCAATCACCTTTTTCCATGTATTGAGATAGTGTTTTGATTGTTTGGTCAACGGGTGCCCCAGCTTTGACAAGCATGATAATCACCCGAGGTTTTTGGATTGAGTTAACAAATGATTCAGGGTCATGGAAGCCAAAAACTGGGAGATTTCCTTCCTTTTGAGCTCGTTCAACAGTTTCATCAACTTTGGATGTACTACGGTTGTAAACAGAAATGGGGAAACCTTTTTCAGCAATGTTGAGGGCCAGATTTTGGCCCATAACAGCAAGACCAGCAAGGCCGATTCTTGTTAGCTTTGGTTGCTCAGCCATGTCTATTATGTAAAACCAATCAATTGAGATAATGTAATAGATAGATAAGAACATGATAAAGATGAGGGAAGGTAATGAATAAGAATATTGTGGAACAATTGAACAATCAAGACTATTGCATTACAGATATATTATTATATATCCATGAAAATTGATCAATTATATCCAATTATGAAACAAATCACAAAAATAGGTTGTGTTTACCCCCCTACACTAATGTCACAACTTCATATGAATTACAGATTGAAACAAGAAGAATTAATGGCCAAAAAATCATACAATTTGCTGATGTGTCTAGATCATTCATGGACTGGTTATGATACATAGTATGGGTACAGATTCAGTATTTTTCAGTACTGAAAAGGTTCCCCACAAGGAGACTCTTAGCTGAACTGATAAGTCATCGATTCAAGATCACATATGAAACTTATGTTTTTATATAGATTCTCAGAAGCAAGTATTGCTAACGCATGCAATCATAAGATATTGGCAGGGTATCCTAATTCTTAGGGCGACTGGATAGTGGAAAATAGTATGAACACACAAGTACCCTGTAGTCCTGTACCCACCAAAAATCCACATTCACAAAGTAGAACTAATAGTCAAATTAAATACACATGTATGCCAATCTGAAACAATATATATTTTTTATAAATATATAATTGCTTCGGCTAAAGATACCATGTTTTGTTCATATTAGATTTTCAGAATTACCTTGATCATCTGTTTGTCTTTAAAGTATGACTTGATGCTTTTTTTCAGCCATATTAGTAACTTTTTATATGACCATACGAGAAATAAGTTTTGCCATCTATCCACACCACCATACCTTTCATTTACACTATATTACAAAAGTATTTTCACAAAGGAAGTTGCTTTCCAGTTTAAATCATTAATATTAAGTTTCTTGTGAAGTACAATAAGTTCATATAGATCCACAGATAGCAAACTTGACCAATAGTCATTTGATAGAAGCTATTTGTGGTGCATAAAAAACCCATCAATATTCGAAACCAGGGCATATGATAAAAGACAAAAATAGCAGGAGTGATTAATCAAAAAAGAAGCAATGATACAGAATTCCATATGCCCTTGTTTATATGGCCAATAAAACTATTAGCAATTTAGCACTAAACCCACATTCAAATGTGATTCACCTAACTTTCCCATTGTAGTGAAATAATGTTTCTTTATGGCCAGAAGTACCTCAGACATTCATATTATTATCTGAAGGACATTTTCATTACCAAAAGATTTGTAATTCTCACTTCCATTTTAGTTTAGCAATATTTGTTCTATATCTAAACAAAGACAACAATGCCTCTGTTCCAAGAGAAAAATATATACCTTGAGTTATAAGGCCAAAGTAAATGTTCACCAACTTCAAAACTGACAGAAATTTGGAAATTTACATCCAACTCTATAGCAAACAGAAAATATAAAGTAATTGATAATGCTAAATGCATAGCATAACTTTATTAACTTATCATCCAAAAAGTAAGCAGTAAAAACAAAAAAAAAATGTAATTATATGTTTCATTGATCCTTGAAAGCTCTAATCTTAACAGGACATAAACACCAAACAGAAGTCTGGTTAATCAAGTAATCCTAAACCCTCTCTACCTCCACCATGAATAAGAGGACTGATAGCAAAACATAAATAAACTAAACAAAACATGCAATCACACGATATAAACTATAAACCCTCAGATCCGATCTCCAATCATAAATCGACTCACCAGTAACTGACCTTCGAAAAAGGTAATCAACATCTAAATAGAAAATCAAATCAACTTTTACTCAAACTTCTCAAGGCAACAAGAGGTAACAACAGTTCATATCAATCAACGGAACACAAAACCAAACGTAATGAATCAAATATTCAAATCAACAACATCCTCAGACGGCTAACATAACAAATGACACAAATCACGTTCAACCTATAACCACATATCGATGCATATGCAGATCCAAAAACGAAGAATCGATCCAATTAATCAAGTATTGGCAATCAGAAGAATATTAAGGGGAAGGTGAATTTACGGAGAAATTGATACCTGATAATGAATCGATGAAGATGAAATATACGATCTGCAAAGTGATTGAAGAAGAAAGTAAAATAAAAAATGAAGATGATATGAAATTGGGAAAGTGAGGAGTATTGTATATATAAAGAGAAAGAGGGTGACGAGTCAATTTTGACCACATTGGTGGTGGTTGGTGGTCAGTTCATCAACCTATCAAATCATTACATCTTTCCCCCTTTTATTTTCCTTTGTGTTACCATTAAACCTTCAAATTCTAATTGAAAACTTGTAGGCACAGCAACATTCGTAATCTATCGACTCGGTTCTGTCTTTATAATTACATTAAAAATTATTATTTTTTATTTTTTTATATTTTTAATTAAATAATATTTTTTCATACATTTATCATTATGTAATCTCTCTCATCCACTTACAAACACTTTAAAAATATTAAAAAAATTATGGGGTTGTATCGTGTTTCCATAAATATAAGGAAACATGATACAATCCTCATAAATTTTTTAACTTTTTCACTCTCAACCACTCACAACCATCTCTTATAATATAGGGCACCAGCTCATATAAAAATAGGGAACGGGTTGTACATTCCCTATTTTGATTTGAGAGTGTGCCTTATATTATGGGGATGGTTGTAAGTGACGAAGAGAGAAAATCTATGGGAATTGTACCGTGATTCCTCATATTTAGGGAAACACAATACAACCTCTATAAATTTTTTAATATTATTAAAAGTGATTGTGAGTGGAGGAGAGAGAAAATGTAATGATAAAAATATAAAAAAATAATTATTTAGTTGAAAGATAGAGTAAAAGTATCGTTTTTAGTGTAAACTAGTATTAAGCCCCCCGCGTTGCGGCGGGAGGCGTAAAACCGTGTCAAGTAGCACTAATATCACATCACCGTCGACCATCAACACCGAAAAAACTCGTATTAAAGTAAATAATTCAAAAATATAAAACCAAACAGAAAATAAAACCACACATGTGAAACGTAAAACATTAAAAAACATAAGTAAGTCGACCAAGGACCGACACGTTACGACGGGGATGTTAAACAGGAAAAATAAGCGTAACAACATTGAATCATACATGCACGTTACGACGTGTTAACTCTCAAAATTTAGGCCGTAAATCGAAACATTTGTAAAAGATGAAAAGTATAGGGGACTAAAGTTGAAAGTGAAAAAATATAAAGGTTAAATTGTGAAATATGTGAAAGTATTATGTGTTAAACAAAAGATTAAAAGGAAAAAAAGATATGTACAACATATTATGCATATGGTATAACAATTAATGCATTTACAAGTTAATAATTAGTATTATTTAAATATGATGATGGTAATGAGAAAGCTATTGTGAATCCTTTTATTGATAAATGGTTCAAATTCCTTAAATTGCATGTATGGTCATAGGTTATTAATATGAGTAGATTATAAATTAAAAAAAAAGTAGAAATTTGTCACCATAGGATGTTAAAAAATTGTTGAAAAAGTTCATACTGATGTTAACTGGTTTGACCAGGTTAGGAGTAGTTGGTTTGGTTTACAGTTTGAAAACCTAAGTTTTACTGTTTGATGTACAACTTAAGAGGTTCGAAATCGGACGGTAAACTAAAGTGACCAAGATAGCAAAAAAACAATTAAACAATTAAAAATAATTTTTTAGTAACTATTAATGATGCTCGCATTTTGTTTTGATACCAAAAAAGGATCCAAATATCGGGACCGATGAATTTTTATTTGTATTTTCTATTATTTAATAAGAGTTGTGATAAATCTAAGAATAAATTAAAACTATGACACATATTCCGTTTTTTAAAATAATATGATTATTATATAAACAAGTTCTAATAAAACAGAGAATCAAAACGGTTCCCAAAAACAATTGGGGATTTGTCTGCATTTCAGATGGCATCAAATAATTATCATAAAATAAGCGAGCATAATGTATTTCTATTTGAACTTATACCCTTCAAGAAACTTATTCTGATTTGGGTCCAGTTTGTTGGCTCGTTAAATGTTTGAACCGAGTTTAAGTTGAAGGTATCTTGCTCATGTTAAAACTCAAGTTGAATTGGCTCGAGTAACTCGTTCGTTGGCTCATATTTCCCCCTTAGACATCGAATGTTGGTGGTGTACTATTTATTGCTTATATCACCACTTAAAACAATTTCCGTTTCATATAAGCTATTGTTTTTCTTTAAATCAACTGTCTTCATAATATATTGTCACTACTATTGTTTAAATACTAGGTTGTTGGTCCTGTTGAATTTAGGTTTTTTGAAAATATGTACACAGATTCATGTTTTTTTAAAAACTCCGATTTCAATCGTATTCAGTTATGATTGATCATATGCGTTTAGGTTATAATTAAGAAACATGGATTCATTGTTTTATAATCTAACTTTAGCTTGATTTTTAATTTAGCTAACCAATTTCATCCAACGAATTTCTTCTTAATGGTTTCCATTCACAAGCTAGGCGCTTAGAATGATTGAGCCGTCCCTAGAATCGAGATCAATACTCGAGTCGTGTTCAACAATGATATTGAAGATATATAGAAGATTTGGAAATTTTGAAGGGTATCAAGAAAGAAATTGTCACTCTTAAACCAAGTTATAAAGACTATACGTAGTGGACATCTTGGATGCTTCAAACATGATGATATAGATATAAATGAGGCTCCAAACATCATTACAAGATAATTAAAAAAGGTTCCAAACTCATAGGGCTTCAAGCCCTTAACCGGCGCTAAACACAACATTTTATATTGTTTCATTAATAGTAGTTCCAAACACTAGTTAACCACTACACTTGATTTAAAAGTGCTTTAGTAAAATTATTTTTATCTACATGTCATTTAAATTATAATTTACCTAAACAACCACTACATATAGTCTAAAAACCCACAATACTTTTATAAATGTTCATTTTTGATAATTTTTTATGATATGAAAAAGTGAGTCAATAAAATCCGAAAGGAATCTTTGAATTTGAGAAGTTACTCAAAATCAATATCTATTAAAAAGGTAGTTTGAATAATGACCAGATGTTTTGAAGAGGAGCTATTTTCTTGTTGAAAAAAACACGTCATACATTTTAAGCAAAAGTCAACCTCTTTTCGTCGGTCAAATAGCACACCTGATGGCTATTTTTCTTGAAAATTTCAAATGTAAAATAAAGCTTTGAATTATATTTTTATATTGGCTATTCCTTTAAACTACATGTGAAGGATTTACTTATTTTGTAAAAGTTAAAAAATATTATAGATATCCTTCAAATTTGTTATGGAAAAGTAAGTGTACCTTGGACTATTGGAGGACTTACCCCTCCCTGATAATGATTTATACTAATCTTCTGATAATTAAGCTTATGTGATACAATATTACTAAAAAAAAGCTTATTATACCCAGGATAAAATCATATTACACAAGTTCTGTAAAACAACATTCTATCAACCACCTCTCCCTCCCTCCTACCTATACAACAACAGCCCAGCTAAAAGCTAATAGTTTTCCCACAAGATTAAAATCAACAAAATTTCTAGCAATATGCTATGATAACTTGCACCTCAAGCAATCAAGTTTGCAAATCGTGTTGGATTTGTCGATTTCAGCTACGCTTTGGGATGGTACTTGAGCTCTGTTGACAATATAGAACCTCATCTTGGCTGGTTTGCGAAAAAGTACAACAAAATTTCCAACAACCAGACGAGGTCATTTGGAACATTAACGATTGTCTTTAACCCATATTACTAAATCTGCTGGCCTGAGATTTGTGCTTAACAAACCTAAGTTTGATAAAGAAGTACCCCGATTACTGGAATGATTAGAATGATGAGTACTAACAAAATGTCTTTTGTCTTAAGGTGTCTTGCATCAATGTCTATTGCAGCTTCAGTAGAGTCGGTTACAGTCTCCTCGCATGTCTTCTCCACCTGAAAAATAAAATATTTAAGTAACAAACGAACAAAGTTACTAACAGAAAGCGATAAACAAAGTACCTCGGAATTGGTTGAGAAGGCGGTTGATAAGGCTTCTTTGTTTTCTGTAGTGAAGTCATTTGCTTTATCATCATGACTTACTTTTACAGCAGGATCTATATCAGTTTTCTTCAAGCAGTTTACCAAGATTTTGTTCTCATGTTTTAAGAAAGATATCTGCACATGCATACAGAAAGCCAATAAGAAACTGAATTTTTTTTTCTTTAAAGGTTTATACTTTATAATAGTGTATCTATTGCATATATTGGAAACCTGCTTCTGGAGGCGTTCTCTTTCAAGTTGCATCTGCATAACCAAATCTGTTATAAAGTTGCTACAAAGATTTATATCCTTAGCAGATGCCTTCTTGGCTTCCTCCATCTGACGCAAAGATGTTTCCAAGCTTTTAACCTTGCCCTTAGCAAACTTTAGTTCTTTCTTGAGGTCAGCATTTGCCTCTGACAAGATAATACACCTGTCCTCCACACCCTCAGTTTGAATTTCAGCTTGTGTAACTTTTCTCTTCAGTTCATCAATTACATTACCCATGTCTTTGATTGTATCAAGATACATGTTTTTTTCTTCCTCACTAGCTTCACAACATGCTTCTGCATGTTGTAGCTTAACCCTAACATCGCTCACCTCCTTTTCAAGTAAGACCACTTTTTCACAGGTGTCCTTGAGTTCCTGACACTTGTCTTCATAGTCCATAACCCTGTTCTCTGCTTCTGTAATTTGTTTTTTTAAATCTCTAATTGTGTTTTCCCTTTCCTCAATCCCTTTTGACAATTCTTTCTCTTCTGTAAAGCGCTCTTTAAGTTTCAGTAAATCGTTTTTCAATGCTGCTTCTCGCTGAATTGAACCTTTGAGATTGAACAATAACATTTTGATTTTACTTATTAATTCTTTGGAGGTTTCCATTAACAGTTCAGATGTGTTGTCTGTTTCATAGAACTTTTCTAAGGTTGTTTCAGCTTCCTCTTCAGCATAAACAACTTCTTGTTCTAACATCCCTAGCCTCATCGTCAAAGTTTCTTCAACTTGAGTCAAATCACCCACCCTTTTCTCCAAATCTATTTCTCTCTCCAAAGATTTCGCAAGCATCCTTAAAACATGTCTCTGCTGTTCCACAGTTTTCATCTTCATATTCTCCTCAAGTTCTAAATCACTGCTGTTTAATAGCTCAGTAGAGTCCTTGTCTCCGGAAAACCTTAGCAAGTTTTTCTCAAAGTTGGCAGATCGCGTTTTTATTTCTAAAACCTGCTCCAGTGATTGCTCCAATGATCTTTCAGAATCATGCAACATTTCTTCTATCCCAATTACTGGTTCTCCCACTTGTTTTCTTGAAGATAAAAACTCCCTTACATTATCTTTCTCTACTTGAAGATCAGATATGTGTGTCTCAAGTATTCTTGTCTCCGAATATAAGAAACCAGATAGAAGGTCATATTCAAATGCTTTGATAACTAAATCAGGATCCATGTCAGATACAAAGGCCTCTAAGTCGCTCTCCTTAGTTTCCACATGCATCGAGAGTAGGTTCAAATTGGCAAGCTTCTCACAAATACACGCTATATCCAGTTCAAATCTTGCTATAACCTCTCCAGTACTTTCTGAGTCTCGAGAAGTCTTTACAGACATGCTACTTTTATTGATATCTGATTCTGACCCACGAGAACGAAGGGATACTGGAGCAAAAGACATATTAAAACTGGTGGCACCATCCATCTAAACAGTCCAGCAGCAAGTTCAGTTAAAAACCTGAAAAAAGAGAGGGGGTGTATAACGCTTCTTACCACAAATAAATAACAATAATGCTCGGATTCCGCAACCAATACGATTAATAGAGCAATAAGTATGGAAAGAATTTCACGGGTCCCACTAACCATTCTATAGATGACACTCCAAAAAGTGAAGAATACAAGATTAAAACTACATTACTCTATGTTTATAGAATAGGATAATGAACATAAATATCCAAAGGGCAGTCAGCATCAATTTCATGCCCTCCATTAAACTTATTCTTATTGATGTCAACCATCCGAGGTTGAGGTTTCCATGGGTTGTTCCTATATTTATATGACTGCAAGATGCTTATACTAGATTATGCTCTCTAAGTAGTAAAATTACGCTAACATGAAGTTCAAATATAATGAAATAGGTCTCTTTAATCACTATGTGCAGAATACATCTACAGTCGGTTACCAAACATATGCACATCTGTAGACGCAAATTCTTCCGTCTCTCGATCAGCGTCACTAGTTTCAATCCAAACTGTATTCCAACTTCATAATCTTCAGATCATATATATTACCAACCACATCAAACTTCATCCTAGAAAAGTATACTACTTGTATTAACTTTTCAAGAAAATATAAACCAATTTTAGATCTCCAAAGTTATTGTAGTTCTTTAGAGGGATAAAGATACTCAAACACCTATAAACCTGAACTAAAGAATCAATTACAGACATAAATAAAAGAATGCTCATCCTAAATCACCAAACAACACTTTATGAACCCTAAATCAACAAAAAAAGTTGAGAAAACCGAAGATCTGGTTCTTTTTTCTTTGAGCATGATATAAACAACAAGATTACAATAGTACAAACAAAGTCACTTTAGATTCTTCAAATCTAACACTAAGAACAGTTGTGAATGATTAAACCGAACCCTAAATATGGTAACATCTGATAGAACACAACGATTTAAGAGGAAACTGTAAACGAAAAACTGAAATTCATGAAGTTAAATCCAAATCTACATACCTGATTTAAAATTTTGATCGATTAATGAAGAAGAAATCAGTTTCGATTTATGATTTGCAGTTTCGATTCACTCGTCTGTTATCATTCACCGACTCACTGACTCACTCACTGATCCATATTCTTGAAAGTTAAAACAATAAAACCCACCACTTCCCCACTTTCCGCAATATTATAACAGTTTATTTACTAATTATCAACTTTTGTATGCATTGTGAGTTGTATCATGTGTTATGGTGGGTTGTACCTACTTTTTTTTTCTTTTTTTAATTTTTACATTTTCATTTTAACCCAATACTTTTACATCTTTTACGATTTAGCCCAAATATTTTTCTACTTTTAACTTTGGTCCCTATACTTTGTATATTTAAAAAAAAAATTGTTTTACGTTGCGGTTTACATTTTGCGAGTTAACACGACGCATTGTGCGTGCGCAGTTCAACGTTTTTACGCTAACTTTTCCCCCTTTAACGGTCTCATCGCAACGCGCTGGTCCAAGATCGACTTAGTTGTTGTTATATGTTTTACGTTTCGCCTAATGGTGGTTTGTCCTTGGTTCTACATTTCGGTTGGTGGTCGCTAATGGTGGTTTGTCCTTGGTTATACGTTTCGGTTGGTAGTCGTTAACGGAGGTGTGTATTTGATGTTATTTAACATGGTTTTACGCCCCCGCGGCAACGCCGGGGGCTTAATACTAGTTAAAAACAAAAGTTAAGTTCGGTTTACAATAACTATTTTTCTTCAAAATATTGAAAACATTAATTTACATTTAAAAGTTTTATAATTTGTTTCAATTTCAGTACAAAAGTTTCGCTAGTTGTTTCAATTTTAATCCAAAATAATGAAGCTTTTAGATTAAAATTAAAACAAGTTATGAAACTTTTAGAAATAAATTGATATTTCTAATCTTTTGGAGGAAAATAGTTACTTTCGTAAAAACCTTAGGGAGCAAAATTGAAATTAACTCTAAAAACAATTACGATGTTTTGAAAAAGAAATAAAAGATATGTATTATACTTGGACCATGGGATTTGGATGCATGTTGCCGAACTTTGTTTAAAATAAAATTTATATCGAAACGCATGTAGAAATAACAACTCGTAACAATATACTTTGAATATTAAAAAACATGACATTGTGTTTGAAAATTTTGATAATATATTACATTTGATAGCATGCCGTAACGATGTATTCGAAATTTGAAAAATAAATCATTATATTTTAAACTTTATAAGAGAGAAATAAAATTCAATAAAAATATAATATAATTATAAATTAATATTACTTTTGAAACAAAAGCAGCCGAAATCAATTTCATGAAAGTCACACATGTCATGCATTCTGATACTTGTACACTATGCATTAATCGTATGCTCTATGAATTTTAAAGTATCAGTAATATATTTTTTTTCTTGTTTTAGATGGTTCAAAGTATAAATGAAGCTTCTAGGTTGTTTTTAAAACCATTTTTTCTAGGTAATCCGCTTCTTCAACTAGCAGATGTGAGTAGTGCATGTATTTATTGGATTTGTTGGTTAGACTAGTGGATTTAAATAGTGCAAATTTCTTAAATTAAAAACAAGAATTAGAAAAAAGAAATTATCAACTAGTTTGACAAGTAGATTCTAGAGGTTTGCAATGTTCTCATCTACTAGTTGGATGAGTAGATTACTTGGAAACAAAAATAAAATAAGAAAAACTTTATAGGATAATACAATTATAATAAATTTAACAATTGATACAACATCATTCTTTATTTAAATATCACAAACACAAATGCATCACATGTTCTTGCTATAAAAGGCTCAAGAAAGATGAAAATAGTCTACAAATCTTGAAGAATCAGCCTAAGTTTCAAGAGAATGTGAAGGTTTTGATCATTAAATTCATATATACATGGCTAGAGAGTTTGAAACTAAATTTTTCAATGAAATCTAGGGATCGAGTAGTAATCATCCGCCACACCCGACACCTCCACCATCATCACCACCATCGACTCCATGTTTTCGAAGCTGTTTCTCCGAGATTGACTTTGTTTTAGCTTAACTTTAGCATCCTTAAGCTTTTTCTCCAACAAAACCACCTTCTCAGATGAGCTTTTAAGCTCATTACTAGTCTGTGTTAGCAACTTCAGTTTAGCTTCAGCATTTTCAGCCTTACGTTCTGCTTCAACAAGTCGTTGTTTAAGATCTTTAACTGTGTTATCCGTTTCTGTATTTGCTTTCTGACCCATCAGCTTAGCAGTTTCTTGATTTACAAAGTTTGGTTTTTTAAGATCAGATTGTGACATCTTGATCTTACTTAACAAATCTTTTGAGATTCCCATTAGGATCTCAGATGAGTGATCAGCTTCATACAGCTTTTCTAAGGTGAGTGCAGTTTCTTCTTCGGCTAAAAGAACTTCTTGTTCTGAAGCATGCAACCTCAAGGTTAAAGCTTCTTCAATTTGAGTTGACTCAGACACCCTCTTCTCGAACTCTATCTCTCTTTCTAAAGATTTCTCAAGCATCCTTAAGATATGTCTTTGATGTTCCATTGTATGCAGGTTCATTTTGTCTTTCAATTCGGGAAGATCGTTGTTGTGTGTGACCTCAGAATCATTGTCTGTAGCTGAAAGCATATCAAGAAAACGAAAAAAATCAAGTATCAACCTTTTTTTCTTGTGAAAAAGATTAAAATTGATTTCCCATTGTTACTACTTGAAATATTAATCAAAATCCCAGGGTACATTAGATATGATAGAAATCCAAATCTAACTACTTAAGTCGTGTTTAGAGATCAAACACAAGAAAAGTTGGTATGAACTTTGAACAACAATGGGGTGTTTGCACATGTGTTTAGGAAGTGATTATGTGATATTGAATAAACACCAATGGTATGTTTGAATGTGCGTTTTAAAAGTGATTATGTGAAATTAACCAGAAGATGGTGTTTGAATGTGTGCAATGTTTTAGAAATTCTGATTGACACAAAAAGACTTTTAATAAGCAATTTCAAACAGCCCCTAAAATATATGAAATTAGGTTGAAAGGTGTAAATAGGCAAGTCATGTTTACCCATAAATAATCAATTTTCTTGCAGTTTCAAAAAACTGCTTGTTTGGCCCTTATATAATATGAGACCGAAGCAAAATTTGTTTATCCATACATTAAAAAACGATTAATATGACTTCATACCCAACAACGAGTCCCAAAAAAGTGAATCCAAACACCCACCCAAACAACAGTTTATGATCTTGACACATTAGATGAGGTCTATACATAGAGAATGCACAATACCAATCTTAGAGGTTTCTCCTCCGTAAAATCTTGAAACATTCTTCTCAAACATTACAGCGCGCGCTTTTAACTCTAACAGTTGATCCATAGAATGCTGCAATGATGTCTCCGAATCACGTAACATATCCTCCTGTTCCATTGAAGTATCTCCCAAAATTTTGCTTGAAGATATAAACTCCTGCATGTTACTTTTGTCCGTAAGAAAATCAGATATGTGAGTTTCTAATACTTGCACCTCGGAGTTAAGAAAACCGGACAAAAAGTCAAACTCCAATGCTTTGACTTCCAGGTCACTCAGGTTCGGGTTCATATCAGACACAAAGGCCTCAAATTCACCCTCTATGGTTTCCATATGCATCAAGAGTAAGTTCAAGTTAGCCAACTTCTCACAGACACACGCCATATCCAGCTCAAATCTTGTAACAACCTCGCCGACACTTTCTAGTTCTTGAAATGTATCTGCAACAGAAGATGTCCTTCTGGACATGGTTTTGTAGAACTCGGACTCTGGTCTACATGAATAGACCGATACAGCAGCCGAAGATGGCTCATAGCCATAGTGCGTATCCATCTAGTTGTAAGAGATCAATTCAACACCTGAAAGGTCAACTTGTAATTCTCATCAAGATAAACAATCACCATAGAATAATAAACAAATACGCGTACCCAAGCACTCAAAAGTACTTATTTGCTTTTAAAAACACAATAAACATATAAGCTTCTCAAATAAGCAATGTTGTCATGTATATGATACAAATATCAATTTATCATGTTGGGCCCGTTTCATATATTGTCACGCGTATAGGACCATATGACCCGAGCTCGTAAAGGTATGGTTTTGAGATTGATGTTTTGCAACATGTTTTTTAACCCCTCATTCGATATAGATTTTACATTCTATCATAAACTACTAAAGGATTTTGACGATATATAACAGACCAATGGTGTTACATTATCAACATCTTTATAAATCTATTATCTGCAAAGTTCTAGGGTTTTATTCATCCAAAATCTAAAATCTAGTTTAATTATGTAATAGAATTTGCTTTAACCACAAATATAACCAATAAACAACCACCAAGATCAAGACTTTCATACGAAATCAAGAAATTCGATCAAGAAACAAGAAATTGATCATGATTCCAACAATAAGAACAAAATCCACATCAGGGTTAGCATCTTTCATGCTCTAAATGATCAATTACATCATAAATTTGGTAAACGTGATATCAAAAACATCAATTTAGGATGAAATTGATTATTTGGGCTAACAAAACATGCATTCGTGAATTGAATCGATAATCTGACATACCTAAATCAGAAATTTATTGGATTATGAAATGTGAGATTGGCTTTTGGGGATGACAAATTTTATTTCACTAATTTGTTGGCTTTCACAGCCAAAGGCGCTTAACCGTTTCCTTTACATTATTTGCATGGATGACCTTTAAGTTTTCTAAAAATTGCATGAAGAGACTTAAACCTTGTATGTTTTTGTAATGCAATTATCTAAGTGAATAACATTTAGCAATGAATTAATATTAGAAATTAAACTCGGACGATGAGGTGTATTTCTGGATTTCATTACGCGTGTTGCAACGATTACATTAACGCGATTGAGTACATAAAGAAGAAACATATGAAGTTGTGGCGACTCGATTCTAGAGATCGAAACATAGAGAAAAAATTGCTACATTTTTCACGGTACAAACACGTTACCACCAATCGATATAACTTACGATACAAATTAGTTGTTTGAAGTGTGATATTCAACAATAAATGAATTTAACTTAAGAAAGTTAAAATCACATAGAGTACTCATAGAGGTTAGTAAATTTGGTGCTTTACTTGACATAAAGGTCCTTGGATCTCTATGGGTGTAGCAAAGGATGAGATCGACAGCTTCGGAGAAAAAGAGTTTTTTAGTATGGCTATTTTGTGTCGTTAGTGTCTGTTTTGTTTTGTTCTCTTAGACTTTGTTATGTGTCCTTTGGGGTTTTAGTTTCTTGCTAGCTTTGTTTTTATTTTAATAATATTTGATGTTAAAAATAATATAAGGTAGTCATGTAGTTGGTCAATATGATTAGTACACACGAAGTTAAATGAAGACAAATTCCTAATTATTGATACTCGCTTTATAATGTTTCTTGACCATTAAAACTAAAAGAAGATAATGTTGAACAATGATTAGTAGTTTATTACGTTAACCTTGCTAGCTTTGTTTTTATTTTAATAATATTTGATGTTATAAATAATACAAGGTGCATATCGTTGGAAAGATATGGTGGTTGGATACTAAGATTATAGGTTTTGTATTATGTCATGAACATGGTAACAAAACGGAATATAAACGTTATTGTTAAAGGATTGATGGATCTCATGATGGTAGAATGTAATTTAAGGTTAAACAAAACGCACATCCCTGCCTTTTATGCTAGGTGTCATGGAAATCTACAGTTACATTCTCCCTAGTTGTGATCTTATCATACAATAAGTTGTAAGTGTTGCATACGATGATACGAATAAAACAAGGTGAAAAAACCTAAAGCCGAACATCATGAAAATGGTACTCATTTGTGAAGGTCATAAGATGCAATCCTCCTAATAAGACTATATCATTACAATCTAGTTTCTTTCTCTCGTTTTCCTTAATCATGAGTGTGTGTCTAAAATGTATTATGTCTACGTCTTCAACCATCTGCTAATAGATTTTACAACATTTGAGATGAGCGGTGTATGAACAACTTTTATCATTAACCGCTAACTGAGGACCATCAATAAGTGCATTTTGTCCCTCCACAAGGTGATAGTTCATCAAAATAGACCCATAATCATTTACATAAGCAGTCGATCATGACATTATAAACCTAACACAAACAAGGATTTGACCTTGTGATCTAAAAGACCTTCAATACTGTTTTAGGTGACTTTCATGTATAGATTGTCGTCCTTACTAACAAAATGCAACATGAAGAATCTATATATCTATACTTATTAATAAAACAATATCTTTTGTGCCATATGGCATTCTCTTAGTGCTTTAACTTTTTTATTTCCCGCCTAATTATGTATCTATTCTAAATGTTAGCCTAGGTTCATTTCTCGCCTAATTATGATACAAGAGCAATTTGGGGGAGCTTAGAGAATTTAACCCTAAATTGCAGGTCATCTTTTTATGGAAATGACATAACACTCATGGTTCTTCTTTCTTTGAATATTTCACCAACAAAAACTCTATAAATCATCTATGATTCTATTCATCTATATAATAGATTTCTTGACTGTGTGCTTCCATAAAATGGTCGGTTTATATTCTGATATTTACAAAAGTCTCTAGGTTATACAGCAACATCTACTAAAGTCTTCAGGTATCAATTTTTTTTATCCTTATTACTATATATATACATGTTAAATTAATATTTCTCTATTATAAAAATTCAAAAATACAATAATATAATTTTGTGATTTGCATTTCATTTTTTTGATGTATTTATTAATTCCAATATATTTTAATTAAATTTCAGGTTTATCTCTTTATACAAATCAAATTAAGAATTTGACTCTCTTTGAAATTGAAAAAAAAAAGTTAGTTTGTAATAGTTCGACCCTACGAAACTTTTCAATGATTTCTTATCCTGATCATGACTCAGTCTCTTCTTCAAACAATCGTTTTATTACTGAGTAGCTATCTTATGATAGAGCAACCATGACAAACGAGTGTGATGGTCTTTTATCTTCGTTAACAAATAGACAGAGAGGCGTTTTTTATGATATAATGAAAGCAGTTGACGATAAAGAAGGAAACGTCTTTTTTGTTTATAGTTATGGTGGAATAGGGAAAACATTTTTGTGGAAGACATTATCTACAACATAAGGTTGAAAGGTAAGATTGTTTTAAACGTTGCTTCGAGTGGAATTGCATCATTATTATTAACCGGTGGTAGAATGACACACTCTCAATTTCTAATTTCTTTAAATCTCAACGAGGATTCTTTGTGCCATATAAAGTCTCACAGTAACATTGCATGTTTATTAAAAAATAACATTGATTATTTAGGATGAAGCATCTAATCACCTATGATTCACAAGCATGCGTTTGAAGCATTGAATAGAACTTTGAAAGATATACTTACATGTGATAATTGTAACAACTTCCATTTACCATTTGGAGGCAAAATAATTGTTTTGTAGGAGATTTTAGACAAATTCTTCCTGTTATTCCTAATGAATCTGGACATGACATCGTTAATGTCTCCTTAAGTTTCTCATACATTTGGGCAAATTATAAGGTTCTTAGACTAAGAAAAAACACGAGGTTAACCGTTGGAAGTGAACAATCTGATATGAAACAAACAAAGATATTTGCAAAATGGCTTCTAGATGTAGGAGAAGGAAACACAAGTGGATCAAATGATGGAGAGGCAATAATTGATATACCGGATGATCTTCTTATTACCAATTCGTTTGATCCTATAACAAGTTTAATTGACTTTGTCTACCCTTCTATTCTTTATAATGTCAATAATCAAATTTTTTTTCAAGAAAGAGCTATACTTGCACCAACAAATGAAGTTGTTCAAAAAATAAATGATTATTTGTTATCCATGTTTCTCGGAGATGAAAAGGAATAATTTAGTTCTGATATTTTAAGTCACTTAGAGTATCTTCCCAACAACTTTGATGAAAGTTTATATTTACCTGATGTTCTTAATGGACTTAAAGTATATGGTCTCCGAAACCATAAGTTAATATTAAAAGTTGGTGTTCCAGTAATATTGTTAAGAAACATTGATAAAAAAAGTGGTTTGTGCAATGAAACAAGGCTACAAGTAATAGCTTTGGGCAATCGTGTTATAGAAGCTGAAATAATATCTTGAAGTAATATTGGAAATCACAATTTTATTTTACGGTTGACTTTGACACCTTCAGACAAAATGATTGCTTTTAAATTTTAAAGAAGACAATTTCCGTATGCAGTATGTTTTGAAACGACAATAAACAAGAGCCAAGGACAATCGCTATCCAAAGTTGGTTTGTTTTAAAAAAACCAGTGTTCACACATGATCAGCTCTATGTTGCATTATCTCGAGTTAAAGTAGACATAGATTAAAATTATTAATATTAGATAATGATGAAAAAATCACCAACAGAACATCAAATGTTGTATACAAAGAAATTTTTAGATTTTTATGAATTTGAAGTATTTTTTTTCATGTTCAATTTAATTTTTTCTATTACTTGAAATTCTTATTTATAAGTTCATTTCATTCCATATTATACACTGTTTAGACGTATAAACATTAATAGAGAAAACCTACTAATATTATATGCTAATGTTAAAAATATATATATAAAAGTTGATATACAAAGTATTATATGTTAACATTATAACTTATGAACCTTTTTAAATAACAATAATATTTTTAGATTGAACTTGTGTGTTACACAGGTCTTTAGTCTAGTATAATACTAAAAGAGTAACTTGCGGAACACTTGTCATATTTCTAAGCCCCCTAAGTTTGTTTTTTCCGTCTCTCTCTTCTCTTAAATAGTTACCTAAATTAAATATTAAATAATTTTAATTATTTTTAAGATTAAAAATATTTTTTAATAAATTAAGAAAAGATGTCTTTTTATTAATGTTATTTCTAGAAAACAAATTTTTATAAAATAAGAGTTTTTCTAAAATAGCAAATATTTTTAAAAATATGAAAGATCTTAAAATGTTTTTAATTTATAAACTAAAAATAATTAAAATTAGGAGTTATAATAAGAAACTTTTAAAAATGATATTTTTAATACGGTTTGTTTTGAGATAATGGTTAAATTTTTTTGGAAAAAAAATCAAAAACTAAAGTTTAAAAATTAGTATTATTATTTTATTACTTGTAGTTATCACTTATAATTCTTACTCATATGTAATTTTAATCATATCTTATTTTAAAATATCATTTTATACTTCATAAACTTTCATTATAATTAATATTTTGTTTTTTAACTCGTGTAATACACGGGTTTACTAAAGTTAGTATTATATAAATAACAATCAACAACTAATCAATTTTATTTTTTCAACCCATGTAATACATTTAGTTTATTTATGTTTTTGTGCTATTTTAATAATTAACTCTCCACCTCCTGTGTAATACACGGGTAACTAAAGCTAATAAATTATATAATGACGAAAAAGTTGAATTATTTTTTATTAATTATGATTTAGTATTTTTTTAATTAACTTGAAGAAGGTCACTAAATAATAACTAAGCTTTATAATTTCCATTTAAGTTCAATTCAAAAAAAGGTCACTAAATACTAATTAGGATTCATATATGTTTCATGTAAATAATAAAGTTAATAAAATTAAATATTTATAAAACTGAAACACCTGGTTGATTGAAGTCGAATAAATATTGTATTATATTTGGGATTTTTTTGGTTATTTAATTATTTTTAAATTATTGATATGTTCGATTGTTAAAACGAAGCCACCACGATGTTGTGCAAGTCTCTTATGTACTTTTAACCTGTTAGGAAGTAGGTTGTTCACAAGCCAATCTAACCCGAGCTATGATTTGGCTTTTCTCGGTTTGTAAATGAGCCAAACAAAGCTCGACTTGGTTTATAAATAATCCAAGCTTAGTTGACACTCACCAATTTCAAGTGAGTTTTTTCAAGCTTCTTCGAGCGAGATTCAAGATACGAGTTGTTTGAACACACATTAGACTTAGTTATGGCAAGTTAACAACTATTATTATTAGTTATACCATTAATATTAATACAAATCAACGAATACACTAACAAAAAACATTCAACACTTATAAGTGCATATTTATAATTAAAAATAAACAATTTGTGAAAAAATTGAGCCGGCTCGAGTCTAAACAAGCCAAGTTGAGTCAACTTGATTTTGTAAAGGCTTCACTTCAAGCTGACTCAATTTGTAAACAAACTATTTCAAACAAGTTTTTTCAAAATTTTAGTTCAAGTTGATATTCAAACTATTTAAACACTCTTATCGTGAAGCGCTAATCTTAAATTTCAGTGGACACATCAAAAAGAAAGGAAAATGTCACAAAATAACAATTAAGGTTCAAAATATTCGATCACTCGTGCATATTTTCTTCAAATTAAACCATCAAATCGAGTAATAATCGAATTTTCTTATGTTAAAAAGAATAACGGAGGAGAAGACATGGGAGTCGGAGTTCTCAATATATGATATTATATTAAAAAAACATGTTAATTATATTAAAAATAAAAAATTTACCTAAAATTTACGTAACCGTTCTACATTAACATCAAAAAAGGAAAAAAAATTCTAATTGAAACCAAAATATGTTAAAACTTATAATTTAAATAAAAAATAAAAGCTGATTTACCTAATTAAAACACATTTTAAAATTGAATTACCTAATTAAAATATTTCAAAATTTTGTTACTATTTTATAAAATTAATTTTAAAAAATAACAAAATTTCCTATTTTCACTCTCAAAGAATTATATACCTCACTAGGGACAAAAAACGAACAAAAGCTACATATACACCCCCTTGAAATCTGAAAATCCAAAGAAATAAAAAATTGAACCTAGGGTTCCCTGTTGATGAATGAACTCCTCAACTCCATAACCAGATAACCCCTTCAACACAAAAAAGCTTAAAGATTTCACCATCAAAGGTAACATCTGATTGATAATGCCTCAACTGTCGTTTTTCTTTCAATTTTCTCTTCAATCCGATGTGGGTACCCCGAAAGGTATCCCCTTTAGCATCTTGGAATCTAGGGTTTGTCGTTTCAATCCAACATCAAGTTGAATCACCCTTTTAGATCTCTGTATGCAAATGATTTCGCCTTTGGTAATTAAAGATTCTTAGTCTGTTGATTTGAAGCATTGCTTATCGATTGGTGATTTTAGGTCGTTGAAACGATGGTATTAGGGTTAGGGTTAGGTGATGGTTCTGATTCAAGATTGAGAGATTCACCTGTTGAGTTAACGAGAAGTGGTTCATTACGTGAAGAGGATGAGGGGAGGCAAGTGGGTTATTTTGGGGGAAGTGGTTCGAGAACCACGAGCCCGGTTGGGCGTGGGCTGGGGTTTAGGAACAGAAGCCCGTCGAGGCAGAAGGTGATTAAGACGAAACCGAGAGGTTTAGATGAGGAAATGGTTGCTACATTTGCGAAGACGACGCACCCTGATGTTTATATGGAAGATAATATATGGGCTATGCTGCCTGAAGATTTGTTGAATGAGATATTAGCTAGGGTTCCGCCTTTTATGATCTTTCGGCTTCGTTCTGTTTGTAAGAGGTGGAATTCGATCTTACAGGATAATGGTTTTCTCAAGTTTCATTCGCAAGTTCCGTCTCACGGGCCTTGTCTTCTTACGTTTTGGAAGAATTTACAAACGCCACAATGTTCTGTTTTTAGCTTGCCGTTGAAGCAGTGGTATAAAATACCTTTTACATTCTTGCCTCCATGGGCGTTCTGGCTGGTTGGATCTTCGGGTGGACTTGTTTGCTTCTCGGGTCTTGATGGTTTGACTTTCAGAACATTGATATGTAATCCTCTTACACAAAGTTGGAGGACGCTACCAAGTATGCATTATAACCAGCAGAGGCAGTTGATTATGGTTGTTGATAGAAAGAAACGGTCTTTCAAGGTCATTGCAGCTAGTGATATTTATGGTGACAGATCATTGCCAACTGAGGTGTATGATTCAAAGCTCGACAGTTGGTCTCTTCACCAGACGATGCCAGCTGTCAATCTTTGCTCGTCGAAGATGGCGTTTTGTGACTCAAGACTGTACATGGAGACAATATCACCTCTTGGTTTGATGATGTATCAGTTGGATGCGGGGTATTGGGAGCATATACCTGCAAAGTTCCCAAGATCTTTGTTGGATGGGTATTTGGTTGCGGGGACTCAAAAGCGTTTGTTTTTGGTTGGAAGAATTGGTCTTTATAGTACTCTTCAAAGTATGAGAATTTGGGAATTAGATCATGCAAAAGTGCTTTGGATTGAAATAAGTAGAATGCCACCAAGGTACTTTAGAGCTCTCTTGAGGTTATCAGCTGAAAGATTCGAGTGTTTTGGGCAGGATAATTTGATCTGTTTTACGTCTTGGAATCAAGGGAAAGGTCTGATCTTTGATGTTGATAAAAAGGTGTGGTCTTGGATTGCTGGTTGTGCTCTACAGACATATAACAGTCAGGTCTGTTTCTATGAGCCGCGGTTTGATGCTTCAATATACTGAGCTAGTGGGTTGGTTGTTTCTATCAATTGGCTTTAACTCAAAGGCTCGTCATGGCGCCAATATGGTCATGGACGTTGGCTAACTGACCACCGGTCTGGTTCATCTGCTCAAGAGTGAAGGCAACATCTCCGGTCCCAAAAGAAGAGCATTTAAGCAGTGGCATATTCTTATAGGATGCTGGCTGCATAGCCAATTTTGTATTCTGCACTTCGAGATCAGTGTAGTGAGAGGGCGGGCGGACTGGGATGCAAATTTTTAGAAAATTTTCATTAAAATTTGTTATATAATTCTTGACATTGGTTCATACATGCAATTTACTTTAACTTGTTTATTGTCTTGGTTCTTTATAAAAGTGTTTCATGTCAGGCTGTTTTGGTACTTGCTCCATGTGCAAGTTTTGAGGTCAAATCTGACTTTTTAATTCTTGAAATTAGGTGTGGATCTCATTGCAAATAGAAAACAGTGAATCATCTCATCTGTTGAGAATGAATGTAGGGCATTTAACTCTCAAAATTTTTAAACAATTCAAAACACTGAATCATTTTTATCTGTTGAGAATGAATGTAGGCTTTTAACTCTCTACATATTTAAACAATTCAGTATTAATTTTAATATTGGAAGACAACAGCTTAACAGCTTTGACATCAAAAGTCAAGCTGCACTTACAAACTAAAACAGTCTAACCATCGGCAATGTGTTCTCAACTGTACAAGATTACAAAATAACTAAAGTTAGGCTACAACTAGAAGGTCTCTGAACTTCTATCGATCACCGCCCTCCATTTCTTCTTGATCTTCCATCTGAGTCTCTTCTTTGCTGCTCATCATCTCTCCACCGCCTCTACTGCCACTACTTGCAGTATTTCTGCTACCAGAACCACCACTTTGCCGGAAAAACAAACTAAAAGGCACAGAATCATCCTCATCAAGATCATCTTCGTCTTCCTTGTCTCCAGTATGAGAAATTACATCTTTACCCATCCAAGCAGGACAAGAAGGTGCAACTTTAAGAGCAGCGGGCAGTTGAGAAGTGGAAGCACGAGATGAAGCTCCCTTTGGCTGGGACCTCAGGCAAGTGCATTCGGGAACTGGGAAAGACAGAAAAGATAATGATTTTGATGCTTTTGATTCTTCTGTTAATCCGTCAACCAAGCTTTTACTCAAGTGATTTCTCACTGATTTGATCCAGGTCTTGTTGAATTCGTATAAATGGTCGCTGATTTCTTCCATATGTTTTGCAATCTCTTTTCTGTTTGAAGCAAAGCAAGATTAAGCAGTAAATACTCAAATCAGTCAAGATCATAATTACAAGACAGAGGGCATCCCACATATAAAGATGAAAAATTAACCAGCTTTCATTAAAAAAAACCAGAAATATTAATAAATAACGGTTTCTGGAAACAAAAATTACCTGTCAAGCATGAAAGATTTAGCAGTAGCAGATTGATATAACCGATGACCCATCACCAAACTTGCAAAACTCGGTCTCCCTTTACCATCGCGATCAAAACCAGGAACAAACACATCAGCTTCAACACACACCATGTAGTCAATTGCTTCCCAAAGCAGCTTATGAGCATTAGTCCTCAACTCAATCACAGTACTCTCAGGCTCATTATCACTCTCAGCCACCCAACCCCACCACCCTTCAATGTTATAGGACTTTGGCCTGGCGGGAGGTGGCGGCAGCGGCCGTGGGCGTTGACCCGATGTTTTCCATGCTTCTTTTTTTGTTTCTTTCTCAGCAGCAGGTGGAGCTTTTGGGTATTTGTCAACAAGATTGGCTTCACGGCCATATATTTTGTTTAGTTCCCAAGGTGTCGTAAGTGATGTCCTATCGACAACGTTTTCAAAAATTGCATGAAATGGAATCAGTTTCTTTTGACCACCAAAGACTTCTCCTCCAGATATGTAGATTATTGTGTCCCAAGAATATCCGTATGCACGAAGGATGATACCAATCTACAAACGAATATGTCATATGTCAAAGAAAGTCAACTTTTTTACTTCTGAAGTCAAACAGACTCGTGGTTATCTAAAATAATTACCTCTTCTGGCATAAGTGGACAGGAACCATTAAGACGTTGCGTGCTTGAATCCACAGTAAGATTGCCCTTGACGATTCCACGTTTAATCATCCATAACCGTCTGTGCTGAATAAGTTCAGTATGTACATCCTTCATACACACAACAATCCGTCACGAACTGTAAATTCTTCAAGAGAATAAACATCAAATATTAAATTATCGCGTACCTGGAAGAGCTCAGCACAACCATAATATGCTAAAGCATCTCTTGTCATCCCCGGGTCATATGCTATAAATGGTCTTCCTGGAGCCCTTAACCTATAGAACATAAATTAAGAACAATTTAAAGTCACTAATAACAACATTTAGACCAGCACCCCATGAAAAATAATACTTGACAACTGACCTATGCAAAATCTTGGTTGCCAGTTCCTGGACCTCTTGCCGGAAGCTTAAAGCATGAAATGCAACACGACATCTCAGCCGTTGATATTCCTCAAGATCAGGAGGAAGTATTGCCTATGGAATGTGCACCACAATCACAGAAATATGACTATCAAAGTAATCGAATAATAATATAGAAAACTCAAAGATTGCTACACATATGAAGGAACATGATTGGTAACAAACTCAATCTCAAAGATATGCTTGGAAAGCAACAAGTTCATCACTTTTTATAATGTGAAGAAATCTACATATAAAATTACAATAATGCCATTACCTGCAAACATCCACCATCAGAAACAACAAGCTCAACCACAGAGTGTCGTTTCAAAACCGGAAGAACATGATGTAAATAATAATATGGAGATTGTGTGTTGGCTACTTTAAAAGAAGGGATTTCTTTCTTTCGTCTAGCTCCTTTGAGGCTTTTCGGAAGGGTTTTCACTACTGTGATATCATTTGCTAATGCTGTCATGAAGTGATCCTCATTGTAAAGATATGCAAAACTCTTAAATTGAGCACTGAAAAGAGATATAGATATGATTTCAATAATTATAAACATCACCTTTATAAATATTTGATCAATTAGAACAAATAATGGACCTGATTCCCTTGCTGCTTGTGGTTGACTGAATTTCAGGTATCACAAGTGTAGCATTGAGGAGCCGAGCAATAACAACTGCGTCACATATCTACAAAAGGGTAACCTTTTATAATCAAATAGAAAAGGACGTATAATGTGTTGTATTTGATGGTTGTAAAGATATACTCACCGAACTCCTGATCTCATGAAAGCCTCCACGTATCCGTACAAAAATGAATCTATTTGCTTCTGAAACTGGAGCTGATAAAGAAACAGAACTATAATAAGCATCCTGTATTTACAGTGAAAGCAAACTGACAGCAAAATCGGGTTAAAAATGATAAGTTCTTAACCATTTAGTAGATAAAGAGAGGCAACTTTGAACCAAGATGATCATTCTTGTTCAATCACATCTGTCAAGCTTGGTTTTAAAAGGCGTAAGACGTTTAGGTCCCAAAAACCGAGGCGCAACGCGTGAGGCGAGCCCTTCACGTACGTGTGGCCTTGCTGTATGTACAATTAAATAAAATTTATGTACAACCAAAAGTTGTCTCTCTCTCATCTCTTTTACATATCAGCCTACTACAGACCCTAATTTTGATCAATTTTAACCAACTTTGACCCAGATGTACATGAAGCACTTCCTCAAGGCCCTAAAGCGTTTTTCACAAATCGCCTCGTGCGCTTTTTAAAACCAAGCTGTCAAGAATCTGACATAGGGTGTGTCTAACATTTTGACCAGTTAAGCATAGCCTAACACTCCTAAGTCTTAGCCAACCGACTATATCTATTGTTTAGGAATAGATATATATTATCTCTATTATCTAGGAATAGATATGTATTATTATTAGAGATAATTCTGGTGTAATTAGTTGTTTATCTTTCCTATATTTATGCTTGTATTCTGCCCTATATATGGGGGTTTTGATAATCAATAACATCATCAAGAATTTACACCATAAACCTCTTTTATGGTATCAGAGCTACGGTTCTGAATACCTTCCCCCTCTCCTCGATTTTTTTCGCCTTGCCGGATTCGTCCGAGTACCAGCCATGACCAAAGATACAGGCAAAGAAACTGCTGCACCTGAGCCATCCACCAAACCATCTCCCCTACACCCAGCCTATTCAGTCACAAACATCCAAACCAAAATCCGGACCCTCGACGGAACAAAGGTTACCTATTCCTCCTGGGTTAAGCTATTTCGCCTCCACGCAGTTGCATACAAAGTCTCTGATCACATCGATGGTACAGCACCTCCAGCGTCCACATCCGCTGAACACGAGGTCTGGAAAGAACTCGATGCTTTAGTCCTGCAATGGATCTACAGCACTGTTTCAGATGAACTCTTGATTCGCATTCTGGATACAAAGGCCACGGCTCGATCAGCTTGGTCGAAATTAGAGAAGATCTTTCTTAGCAACAAAAAGGCTCGTGCAGCAGCGCTAGAGACTAAATTCTGCAATCTGTCCCTTACGGCTTGCTCCTCGGTGGAAGACTATTGCCAACGTCTGACTGATTTGGCGAACCAGCTAGCAGACGTGGACCAGCCCGTATCAGAGTCGCGCTTGGTTCTTCAACTCGTTCGAGGACTTCCCGTGGAATACAACACAACTGCGTCCTTGATAAACCAGCAAGGTGTGGACTGGGATCAGGCCATCACCATGCTCAATGACGAAGTCTTGAGGATTGAAGCTCAAAAAGGATCACCCTCCACGGTTCTCGCCGCAACCGCCGCACCATCGCAGCCCTCTCCCGCTCCCAACAACAACAATCAGTCTGCTGAAACCAATTCTAACTCATCTTACAACCGACGCGGAGGAAGAGGTAGGGGTGGCTCCTTCAATCGGCGAGGTGGAAGAGGTCGGGGTGGTGGCCGATCGCCATGGCCTGCTCAACAGGCAACTTACCCCAATTGGGCCTGGTGGACTCCACCGCCCTGCCCATATCCAACTCAACAAAACTGGCGGCCCAATCCGCAGACCCACCAGCCGACTCACTCCCAAACACAGGCCCACTATGCTGGGTTTCCAGCCCAATCATCACAACAGGGAGTTTATAATGCGTTGTGCCCATCTGATTTAAGTGCTGCTTTTGCCAATATGCAGGTTAATCCCTCGTCCTCCTCTTGGACATCGGATATCATGGATACCGGCGCTGAGTCTCATGTCACTTATGATCCCGGTAAACTATCTCTCCATGATTCATCTCCTATTTGTCGTAATATTTTGGTAGGCAATGGCAAATCTATACCAATTCAAGGATCGGGAACAGGCTTTCATTCTTTACCTAACCGCACCTATATTTTGCCCCATGTCCTTTACAGCCCACACATTATTAAAAACCTTATATCCGTTAGACGTTTTACTCGTGATAATCAAGTGTCTATTGAATTTGACCCCTTTGGTTTTTCTTTGAAGGATCTCAAAACAAAGCGGACTCTTTCTCGCCACAATAGCACCGGGGATCTTTATCCATTCACTCCTCCACAACTGCCGCCTCAAGCCACTTTCCTTGCCTCACCGACTCGTCCATGGCATGATCGTCTTGGCCACCCCGGGGCCCAAGTTTTAGAAATTTTAAGTCGTAATTTTAATTTTCTTTGTAATAAGAATAAAGTCTCTCATATTTGCAATTCATGTCAACTTTCTAATAGTAAACGGTTGCCCTTTTCCTTATCCACTACATTTACTTTTGCTCCGTTTGACATAATTCATTGCGACTTATGGACATCCCCAATCACGAGTAAAACTGGGTACAAATATTATATGGTTCTAATAGACAATTTTTCACACTTCGTGTGGGTCTACCCTCTTAAATATAAGTCTGAAACTTTCCCAACCTTTGCCAAATTTCACCAACTAATCCTCACACAATTCAATCGTAAAATCAAAACTTTCCAATGTGATTTAGGTGGCGAATTTGACAATCAAGCCTTTAAAAATTTTGCACACCAACACGGGCTTCTTTTCCGTTTCGCCTGCCCACAAACCTCTTCCCAAAATGGACGTGCGGAACGTATGATACGCCGTCTCAATGACATCATTCGTGCCCTTTTGATCCATGCCCAACTTCCATCCACTTTTTGGGTTGAAGCCCTCCACACAGCCGCATACCTACATAATATACTACCAACTAAACGCCTAAATTTTTACACCCCAACCTTTGTTCTTTACTTGCGCCATCCCGAATATGAACACTTACGTGTTTTTGGTTGCGCATGTTACCCTAACACCTCCGCCACTCAACCACATAAACTCACTCCTCGGTCTGTGCGCTGTATCTTTCTCGGATATCCACCCGACTTTCGTGGGTACCGTTGCTTTGATCCCGCTACAGGCAAGGTCCATATTTCGCGCCATGTAACCTTCGATGAACATGTGTTTCCTTACCACAGTCCACAACCTGCTGCTTCGTATAATTTCCTGGATGATCCGCCTCCCATCGGATTCACCTTCCAACAGCAGGCCTCTCCCCCTCGTCCTACCCCTACCGACCATTATCCCTTCACCTATTCCCGACGCCCACGTCCTCCACCTCCTCCTACAGTACCTCCTGCACCTAACCCGACACCACCACCAGTGCCGACCCCTGCCCCGCAGCCCGCTCCTCAATCCTCTTCCACAAGCCGCACTCACCCCATGATTACCCGCTCAAAATCCCGTAATCACTCTTCCACCACCCTTCACACCACCACGTTATCCCCCATCCCTACCACATATTCGAAAGCCTTAACTGATCCTAATTGGTTGAAAGCTATGCAAACCGAATTTACGGCTTTACAGGAGAATGAAACTTGGGAGCTAGTTCCCCGACCTCCGGACCGGCCTGTCATCAGATGCATGTGGCTGTTCCGCCATAAATTTAAGTCGGATGGGTCGTTAGAAAGGTACAAAGCTCGCTTGGTGGTCAATGGCAATTCACAAACAGTGGGTATTGACTGTGATGAGACATTTAGCCCGGTTGTTAAACCGGCTACTATTCGGACGGTTCTTTCTCTTGCTGTCTCGCGGTCTTGGTCCATTCATCAATTGGATGTCAAGAACGCATTCTTACACGGGGACTTACATGAAACAGTTTATATGCATCAGCCACCGGGGTTTTATGACAAGCGGTCTCCACACCATGTTTGCCGGTTAAAGAAGTCCCTTTATGGACTTAAACAAGCTCCTCGGGCTTGGTACACCCGATTTGCCACTTTTATTACATCACATGGTTTTCGGAGTAGCACTTGTGATCAATCATTATTTATATACAATCAGGATGCCTCTAACATTGCCTATTTACTTCTCTATGTGGATGACATCGTGCTCACAGCATCCAATGATCGGCTGTTGAGACATATTATCGATACACTCTCACGAGAGTTTGCTATGACAGATCTGGGGCGTTTACATCATTTTTTGGGGATTAAAGTTACTCAACACAAGCACGGCCTTTTTCTGTCACAGGATCAATATGCCAAGGACATTATTGCCCGTGCTTCCATGTCGACTTGTAAACCTTGTACGACACCGGTTGACTTATCGGCTAAACTCAGTGCTACTGATGGCCCGTTATTTTCTGACCCAACTTTATATCGTAGCCTTGCAGGTGCTCTACAATATCTTACATTCACACGACCAGATTTGACGTATGCTGTTCAACAGGTTTGCCTGTTTATGCATGAACCTCGGGACCCTCATTTTATGTTCATGAAGAGAATAATTCGCTACCTACAAGGAACTATTGATTACGGCTTACGCATTGTCAAATCGGGTTCTCACTCCTTGGTGGCTTATTCTGATGCCGATTGGGGTGGTTGTCCAGACTCTCGGCGTTCAACCTCCGGGTATTGTGTATTCCTCGGTGACAACCTTCTTTCTTGGTCCTCTAAACGTCAACCTACGGTTTCTAGATCCAGTGCTGAGGCCGAGTATCGCGGGGTTGCTAATGCAGTTGCGGAAGCCACATGGATTCGGAACTTATTACTTGAACTTCATACACCTTTGTGTCAGGCTTCGGTCGTCTATTGTGATAATGTTTCCGCGGTTTACTTATCTAATAATCCGGTGCAACATCAGAGGACAAAACATATAGAGATTGATATTCACTTTGTTCGAGATAAAGTTCGGGTTGGTCACATTCGGGTCCTTCATGTCCCCTCTTCACATCAGTACGCGGACATCTTTACCAAGGGCTTGTCTCGACAAATGTTTCAATCGTTTCGATCCAGCTTGAGCGTCTGTCCTCCACCCGCTCAAACTGCGGGGGTGTCTTAGCCAACCGACTATATCTATTGTTTAGGAATAGATATATATTATCTCTATTATCTAGGAATAGATATGTATTACTGGTGTAATTAGTTGTTTATCTTTTCCTATATTTATGCTTGTATTCTGCCCTATATATAGGGGTTTTGATAATCAATAACATCATCAAGAATTTACACCATAAACCTCTTTTACTAAGATCTAGTCAAACCATTGCAAGCAAATCAAAGTCAGCAACTTGATTATCAACTCTAGAACATATATAATCTTCAACCTAAAATCATCCATACATTCCTAACCACTAATAACAACATACAAGCTGCAGAACAGTGATTTGATTTTCAGGCCCAATGTTCAAAATCGGAACTAAAACCTATGTAATCCTCTAATCATTTGTCACAAAAAACAGCCAAACCATACAAAATTCTAAGATTTACACATGTTTCAACTGATCTACAGAATGATTTCTGTAATAAAGATGAAAAATAAAGAAAACAAACCTGCATAATGTTGTCTAGGTTTAGCATGAGGTTGTAAAGATTCAAGACGCCTAACAGGACCCCATAATCTTCTATACAATTTACTCTGCACAACAATCAGATCACAAAATAAACAAGATTACCTCTTTGGTTATAAAAATCCCAGATACCAAATGCAAGCATTGACTAACTCCAACACTAAAAATCCAATCTTTAACTCAAAATCGTACACTAACAACAAGAAAAAGTAAACCCTATGAACAAGATTCATCAAATACTGCAAAACACATGACATTGGGTCCCCATAATCTTCTACACTATTTACTCTAAACAACAATCAAATCATAAGATTAACAAGATTACCTCTTCAATTATCAAAATCCCAGACACCAAATGCTAACATTGACTTACTCAAATGCTAAAATTTCAAACTTTTAACTCAAAATTTACACTAACAACAACAGAAAGTAAACCCTATGAACAAGATTCATCAAAAACTGCAAAATTCTGCAAAACACATGAGATTGGGTCCCCACAATCTTCTATACAATTTACTCTGAACAACAATCAAATCACATAATTAACAAGATTTCCTTTCGATCATCTAAATCCCAGATACCAAATGCAAACATCGACTCACTCCAACACTAAAAAAATCCAATCTTTAACTCAAAACAATACACCAACAACAACAAAAACCAAACCCTATGCACAAGATTCACCAAAAACCACAAAATTCACTACAAAACACACGAAATTGAAGCAAAATCAAAGATCTTGAAACTGGGTAATGATCAAACTTACATTAGGGGAAAGATCTGCATTCTCAAAAACAGGTCTCCAAGAGAAGATGGTGATTGCTTGATACTCTGTAATGGCATCATCGGTGTACGAATATCTTGCAAGAAGAAAGTGAGTGAAAAGAGATAAAGCAGAGAGTACAAGTCCTACTAAGCCAACCCACTTCAGTTTAGACTTGATTACCATCTTCCCCCCTAAATCCCCTTTCATTAGAACACACAGATGCACAATCTTGTTAACTTTCTCTCACACACACAAACACAAACACAAACACAAACACAAACACAAAGTTAGTGTCTTTCTCTCTCTGGGATTATGAGTGTGAAGTGGTGGAGATGAGGAGTTTGTGAATAAAGTATTGGGGTGAGTTGGAAGGTGGCAGTCGGACATGCTCGGGTTCTTGACAGAGATGAAGATGTATCCTACTCCTTGATGGTGGCGCGTGAATCTTGCTCTATGTTCTATATAATAAATTAATAAGTTACAAAGTTTAGTCCATTTTTTTTAACAGCCAACGAATAATTTTTAAGTCCGGTCACCCGGGTAAACTCATTGTCGAAAAGCCACCCATACCCGCGAACACAGACAGCGCTAGTGACCCGGCTCGCCAACCATGCCAAGGGAAACACACCACCCAAAGGCTCACTGTGGTAAAATATTTGGCCCACTTAAAACATATTGCACCCAGTGAGACTCCAACCCATAACTTCCAATTTGGAAAGAGATAGGGCGACTCCTCCTAAATAAATTGATCTAGGACTCATTGGTTTAGTCGATGTTGTTATTTATAAGTTGTAAGGTTTGTATTTAACTTTTTTAAACAGCTTTTAAGCTATTATTACTATGATGACAATTACAAAAGTGTGTGAAATGACATTGTATAATTTTCTATCCATAGCATATAATGGTAGATGCAGCATTGGTATTGTTTTTATTTTCTACTTTATAATAAATTGTGTAAAGGTGCTTTAAAGATTTATTTTTCTTGCATCTTTTAATATTTCAATTTACAACTTTTGAAATCATAAAATTTCGAATTTGTAGTTGTCATGTGCTTATACTTATTAACTTTTCGACTTGAATCATTTTCAATATCGAGTCGTGATAAATTTTATTTGGAACCCGCACGTCGCAATGGGCGTGTTTAAATACTAGTTATTAATCATTTAAATATTTATGTAGTGGAATTTCAATACTATATCTTAGATAAATGAAAGACAGTTTACCAATAGGATGCTCTATTGAGGATGATTTTGAATTTAGATAGTGAGTAGCTACACTATTTGTTTATGTTTTGATGTTTGTTTATAGATTTGTTACCTACTGGTTAATGGATAAGAATGGTGCAAAAAATGAAGATGACAGGAATACTTGAAACAAGGACGTATACAGGTATTTGGATATGGGACGGGATATGGAATTGATAAAAACGTTCACAGGTTCAAATAAGACTATGATAAAGAAATGTCTTTTAAAATGTTTAGATGGTCCTAACATTATTTTGGTCTTTAGTGAACATGTTCTTAGTCAATCAATTGTCTTCTTCACGTCACCTTTTGATTATCCACTAGCAACTTTGATTATTTATCCACCTTGTAATTTGTTACACTCACTTTCATTAAAAGGATTATTCGGCTTTGTCATGTTCTTTGATACCAATGTTTATGTTAGTAATGTTTCCATCAAGTGAAGTGTGAACAACAAAAGGAAAGGAGATGAAAGAAAGAGTGTGTGATATATTTGAGCTTGATAGTAATTAAGTTGTTCGGTATGTTTTGATGAAATTGAGGTACTTGATGCATGGTTTCTTTAGCCTTTACGATTGATGTACTACTTTAATCAACATTACGGTTAGTGAGATTCACCTAATCAAGTTGCTTCATTACCCATCTTAAGTTTTAAACCCTAGTTTTGAGTTTTTAGTTGTTTAATTATATGAATTTTGGTTTTATCTATCTTACTAAATTTTATAAATTTAATTTTAAGAATGATATAATTCAAGGATAAAGGTTCCAGTAAAAGAAGTGTTTAAACTAAACTGTATAAGAAAAAATATTAATCATATATCTTTCTAGTTAATCTTTAAGATCAAATTGTAGGAAAAAAATATTGAAAGGATATTTTAGTCATAATCACTTTTATTGACTTTTGTTCAAGTTCGCTCACTATTATTAAACGCTTATAGTTTTTACACATGACATTTTTTATACAAATTACACAATAAAACGAGTGTTTTTACCTTTAACGAGTATAGTATAGTTATATAAGATAGTTAAAAATTTTGTTTTTAAGGACATTGTGATTCATGCTCATCATTGTGTCTTTCTTGTTTTTTTCATTGTGTTTTTCTTAACACTATTGTTTTTTTAATGATAAGTTCTGAAAAACACAATGGACTAAGACCATTGTGTACTAATATGAGAAACACAATTATACAAGAACAATCAACTTATCTAATACATTAAAAACAATGATAAAAAACACAAAATGATATAAAACATAATAGATGATTAATCTGATAAATACATTGGTGAAACAATGTATTTCTAAATTGTAAACATAATGATAAAATAACAACAAATTTATATAACATGTAAAAACAATGACGGAATTTTTTTTAGTATAACATTGTTCAAATTTTAAAACACGATTCAAATAATGAATGAAGCATAAAAAATATAATGACGTGTGAGAAGCATATGAGATCACTCTATGAAAATAAACTAACACCGTTTAGGGGAACAAATGGTTTATAAATGATTTTTAAGAACTGAAATCCTAGTTTTTAATAATCAAGGAAGAAATATGTAATTTACTGTATATTAAAGTTGACTTTAATGCCCCATAAGTATTTTAAGGAGTTGTTTGGTTCACGGAATATTTCTATTGGAATTGAAATGTTTCAATGGAATTGAAATTCATGGGAATTTGAACTAATTCTAATAAAATTTAGAGTGAAATGTCATTTTCGTCCCTGACTTTTTGTTAAATTAGTCATTTTAATTCAAATTTTTTTTTCATTTCAATCATTGTAGTTTACCAAATATTATCATTTTCATCTATTCCACTAACACCGTTAAAATCTTCATTAAATATGAGGGTATTTTAGTCTTTTTCAACACCTTAATTATCCAATTAAAACAAATTAATCAATTAATATTAAACTAAAACTAAAAAAACACATGGAGCAACTAGTGAGACTAGGCGCTTCGATCTAAAAGCTTCGATTAACTCTAAATATGTTGTTCGATTGAGGTCTGCTATGAGATTTCAATTAATCTTCACGTTTTGTTCGAATGTGTACCGTTATTCGGGTGTTGAAAATTAATTGATTAATTTGTTGTAATTGGATAATTAGGGTGTTGAAAAATACTAAAATACCTCATATTTAATGAATATTTTAACGGTGTTAGTGGAGTGTATGAAAATGATAACATTTGATAAACTACAGTGACTGAAATGATAAAAAAAAGATTTTAGAAAAAATGGTAAATTTAACAAAATATCAGAGACGAAATGATATTTTACTCAAAATTTATGTTGTGTTTGGTTATTATAAATATGAATGGAATTGGAATGTGTAAAAATATCAAATGACGAAATTACCCATCATCTCTCCCAATTTCCCATCGCCGCTTACAGTAAACTACTAACCTTATTTTGTATGCTCCCGTTCTTTTGTCCATCTCACTTCTGCTCCATGAAATCTACAATTTGAAGATTGAAGAAAACGAAGAAATCTCACCATCTTAGGGGGTGTTTGGGATTGCTTATTTTTTAAAAAGTTAATTTTCAAAAGTAACTCCATTTAACTGTTAAAATTCTACTTTTAACATTTTAAAATCAACTGATTAACTTCTTCTTCAATGTTACTCAAACATATTTCTTGAATAAGTCAAAAGTTGGTTAAAAAATTGATTTGTCAAACATGCACCTAGCTGCACCACTTCACCGGCAAGGCAAAGTATCTCATTGAACTGAGTCGCAACTACCAATCTACTGAAGTTCTAATTCTACGCAAATGGGTTTCGGTTTGAACTGATCAGTATGAGCAATGGTGAGGTAAAGTGTTATTTCGATTTTGTTCTTGTTCTTCCTCAATTTCTGTTTTTTGAAATTCACAGGCCCAACTCTTGCTTTATGGGTTTTTGTTCTTGTGAATTTGTTCACGTTTTCGTTCTTTGATTTATGAAATATGTGAATTTTGTAACATGATTTGTAGAATATATACAATTTTGTTACAACTAATTTTGTTCTTTGATTTAAAACGATAATAAGAAGATTGAGAAGATGGTTTTGAGAAGAAAGAGTAAGGGTGTTCTTGTAATTATGCAACATTCCGATGGAATTTTTAAAATTTCATCAATGGTGTGAAGAAAAGTTGAAATCTCTTGAGTGAAGGAATTGAAAAAAATATATTCTAATTTCATTCTCATATAGTGTCAACCAAACATGATATTCAACGGAAAACATTTTAATTTCTATTCTAATTTGAAAGAATTTTATTATCCAAACGTAACCTAATGCAGTTTTGATTTAGTTAAAAAGTAAGATGCATTTGGAAGTGATTTTTAATTCTATTTCACTAAAAAATATATAACATAATTTTATTTAGGAAATCGTGTTAAGGAGTAAAGGCGGGTCAAACTTGCTAGTTGACCGTGGTGGTCTTGTGGTGGCGCGTGATTTGTACCGGAACAAAATTATGTCAATTAAATTAACTTATAGAAATTATAAACTTCAAAAAATATATCAATTGGATTAACAAACTTAGAGATGAAAATCAAACCCGGATCCAACAGAAATACATAAAACTTGAGATATTTGGTACGGGTATGATGTTGAGTAAACGGGTATGCGACCAGATATAAGATTCTTTATTATAATTTTTGCAAGTTTGGGATGAGTATGAGATTACGTGATTACCCGTTTATCCAATTAAGCATACCCGTTTACAGGTAATTATATATCCAAAATAACTTTTGGTTTTTCTTTTGTTATTTTAAATATATTGTATTTATTTTTAGCTATTTTAAGCATATTATATTATATTCAAGTTCTTTTTGTTTAACGGCAAATATGCGACCCTGATTCGGATGATAGGTGTTATCTTAATCGGGCCCGCATATCTGTTTCCCAACCGGGACCGCACTCCTAACCCCCTCAGGAGGAACTCATTACTGAGAAAACTCTTTGTCTCAATTCTGAATAATTTTACTCAGATTGAGACTTGAACCCATGATCTCCCCATATTTACATATCATGAGTATCTCACCTTTACCAGTTTTTTAATTCTAATATTCGATCAATATCCTACTTGAATAATTCGTCAATTAGATGTTTTAATCTTCTTCGAACCCTAGCTACTACGGAAGACTAAGAGAGTCAGCGAGATATTAGCAAATATATTAGTTGAAAAGAGATAGTGACAAAGATATTTGGCCGAACGGTCCAAAATACCTGACAGATATACCCAACATGTATTATTTATGAAATAAATGGATATACCCGATTACCCGCGGGTACGCCCGATACCCGACAGGTAGATACCTGATACATACCCGATGAGTTTTCATCCGGGTATGAGACACACTTTTTCAACCGGATATTGGGTTAAAATTACCTAAGGGGCTTTTTTTTATGGGCTGACCCGGCTGACCGACTGACTCGGTCAGCGGGTCAGCCCGTTTGATTTCTGGATAGTGCTTAGCTGACCGGGTCTTATTGCTTACCCGGACCTAAAAAAGAAATATGCTGACTAGCGGGTCAGCCCGTTTGGTTCGGTGGATTGCGATGGTGGTGGTGTGAATCGATTTGCGGTGGTGGTTCGGTGGATTGCGGTGGTGGTTCGGTGGATTGCGGTGGTGGTGGTGTGAATCGATTTGCTGGTGTGGTGGTGGTCGGAATGTATATGGTGACAGTGGTGGTTCCGACCGGTGGTGTGAATCGATTTGGTTCTAGTCAGATACTGAATCAAACAGCCAAGTTTTAGTCAGACGCATACCCAGTCAGAACTTCTAATTGGGTCAGCTTCTAACTCAATCAGATCTTACTGAGTCAGTGTACTCAAACAGCCCCTAAACCCGTCCCATTACCATCTCTTAACAAACTTGATAAGCTTGGTTTTCGATAAATAAAATAATTTAGAAAAGTAATAAAAATATTAAGAAGAGTAATTTAAACAACTGTAACCAAACAAATTGTGGAAAGAAAATTATGTTTGTTGTTAGTTAAAATAAAATAAAAACATAATTAGGAAAATTAAACAACAGCTCTTTTATAGTTGTATCCCAATAGTCATGGCAACCTTGGAACTATATATGAAAGAAGCATAATTGAAGTGGGTCACGTGATGGGCTCTTCTTTCACGTGTGATGTGATATATTCGGAATAAATGTTTACTGAAAGTATGGTTTAAAATTATTTAATTTATATACTTTTAAGTAGTTTTTTTTAACGACAAATGTATAACCCTGTTTCAAATGATGAGTGTTATTTTAATCGGACTGTTTCTCAGCTGGGATCGCACCCCAACCCTCTCAAAAGGAAACTCATTGTTGAGAAAACCCCCTAGCTCAACTCTGAGCATTTTTGCTTAGAGTGAGACTTGAATCTATGATATTCTCTTTATTTACATGTAATGATTATCTTACCTTAAACAGTTAAACTAATAATCATTGGTAAAATCTATGACATCCCCTTTATTTAAGTAGTTATATTTAGATACTTGAATTATCTCAATTTAATGCATAAAGTTTAAGAATTTATAATTGATAGCATTTCACTAGCAATAAAGTCTTTTTTGTGTTATGTTTAATTCAAAATTTCCCCAACCTATAAAACTACTTAACTTTCAATATTGTTTTATTATTTAAAACTTATTTATATATGTTAGTAAATTTTAAAATTCTAGTAACCTGAATTAAACATATATGAACTTTTATTAGCATTTAATATTAATTTTTTCAAGTTTAATATAAAGCATGATGTTGATGTGTGTAAACAAATATATATAGATTTTTAATAAGAAATTCACACAATTTGTTATAATAAAAGAAATAATTATCACCTTTACAGTTGACAGTAGACAAATGTATCTATCGCATAGTAGTATAGCTTGAGGTAAGAACGAGTATCAATTCATGAACACAATGGCTTCTAATAATAAACCGTTATCACTATCTAACCGATCAAGTAAGTTTGGATATGTGAATCTTGAACAAAAAATAATTAGCAATTTAAACTAACAAAACAAGGAAATAAAGACGAAGATATACAACTAATTAAAGATACCACTTGAATTTTGACTTTACTTAGCATAAAAATAACAACTAGCACAAACTCAATATGAAATCATTTTTTACACATTATACGTGGAAGTAGCCTAAACCCCCATTAATAATATCTAGACATATAATTTATTCAGAAAGCTAGAATGATAAAAACACAATAACCACATAAAGTTATGATATGAGGAACTAATAGTACTATCATGTCAATGTTAAAGATGAACTAAACTCCCGTTAAGGTAATCTAGTTTCACAAATATTTAGAAAGTTAACATGATAAACACATGACAACCACCTCAAATTGCGTAAATTATACAAAACTATAATTACCCTTCAATTCATAAACATCAACCACGATTACAAAATAATTCATAATCAATGACAAAAGAGATTCATGACATACACAATAGTTTTCTCAAACATAAGCATAAGGATGCACATTTACCTAATTTTACTAAACCTTCAACCTTCATTCACCATTTATAGTCAACTGTCACATATTACACATAAAAGATGCAATAATTTGCATAAGTCTTGTAAGAACATGAGGTTTTTCAACATATCATGCTTACAACGTCCACAAGGTTGAACATATGATCAAACTAGAACAAATACAACATAATTATTAAAAAATAATCAAGTTTCATCATGACATCAATATAAACAACACGAATCAATATAAACAACAAGAAGAATCGTGTACAAGTTGTTAAATCATGCTAAGTTTCATGTAATTTAAGTGATAATAAGAGTTTAGCCCATGAGGCTTACAAAACACACTTAAACTTAAGAACATGGAATAACTCATGATAAATATAGAGGAATTCAAATTAATTTAAGTGAAAATAGGGTGAATGATGTTAGATCCTTCTTGAAAATATGAAATCTTTAATATTGGCTTTCAAATCTCTCAAAAACTCTTGAAGTAAACCCAAAATATCATAGTAGGGTGAGAGAGGCTAGAGTTTGAGAGAAAATAAAAGTTATGTTGGAAATAGGATGCATTGGGGTTATAACCCGTTTTTGGTTCGAATATGGCCATATCAATGACGATATGGCCATATTGAGCCTCATAAATAAGCTACTTGGAGTTTAACAGTTGATATGGGCATGTCCAGTTATGATATAGTCTTATCAGAAGCATTTCTCCTCTTGAACTAATTCAAATCTTACGTTTTCTTCACAAAAATCACTGAGTTTCCTCTAGCAACTATAAAATTAAACAAAACACAAATAAGTGTCTAAATAAATAAATTTTAGAAGAAAATGACATACAATATAAAAGAATATGTATTGTTTACATATATATTTATTAACATATAAAATGTAATTGTAAAGAAAAAGCCACTAAACAATAAAAATCTAACTACTTCATTTAAGTCAACATGAAAATTATTTTAAAGTAATCAGGGTTCATATGTGTTATATTTAAGTCACTTAAAAAAATTCAAAACAATGTATCAATAGCAAAAATTTGAGTGTTCTATATGATTAAAAAATTCATAACCGACTTTATTGGAACAATATTATCGAAACATGATTGTTAATTTATACACTTATTATTGGTATGGTGAATGGTTAAGTGAAAAACCTGATAAATCATTTGAAATTAAATATATTTTTTGACAAACTAAACTAGAAAACTAATGTTTATTTTGAATTTAATCTTTAAACTGTAATATAGTTAAAATATAGATGCGTAAAAAGTGTTAGCATATGTTTTTCATTGATCAAGGTAGAAGAAACGTAAAAAGTTGGATACAATTTATTTAATTCACCTGTTAGCTTTATCATCTATACATGGTTCAAGACGAATTACTTTTCTTTTAATAACTTATAAGCAATAAGCAATTAGCTACTTATTCATACTAAATTACTAACAAACTTGCGCGTGTTGCAGCGTGTTAAACTACGGAAAGAACAAATGTCCTTGAAAGTTCATAAAGTATGAAACGACATAGGCGTGATGAAATGAGTAAACAGAAGCAGACGAAAGTTCGTTTTTGAAACTCTACATCCAAAAATAAATAACTCTATATGAAGGTGTTTAGGATATTGATTTCATTGATTCCGTATGCATGTACATGAGCATGTATATAATTGTGTAAGTTACAATTTAATACCCTATTGGCCTATTGAATGAAATATATTAAATACACAATACAATACGATAATATACTCTAATAGTTAGATGCATAAGTAATTGTCGAAAATGTCTTACCGAGTTCGGTGCTTGGAAAAACGTCATAGGTGGTTTGCCTCAACTAGACATGGCAATGGGACGAGTTTGGAACAAGCATTGTAAACTCACTCTTATTCTCGATTGTAAAAACATGTCACATACTCGTCTGATAACTACCCATCAAGTATCGAGTATAGCCGAGCGAGTATTGACTATGCCCACTAGTTTGTTATAAATTACTTGTTGGTATTTCCAAATACATTTCTTACTATTTTTATTTTTATATAATATCTTTACCCAATAAATTTAGATATATAAACTTATAAATTAATGATTAATTACTCAGTAACACAAGTACAATGAAAAATTAAAATAAAAGAGATCGTTTATAAGTATGGTTCGATTATAAAAGGTATGTATTGTTTTGGGTAATCACTAATCAGATCAGATATTACCTAATGGTATACCAACATTATACTCGCGAAATGTTTTAAAACTATGTCATACCCGATCTCATATTCAAATACATGTTATGAATGTTTGAGGTTTACATGTCATGTTCGGGCTTGTTTTTCGTCTCTGTTCCCAACCCTTTAACTTCTAAGTATTCCGATCTAAGTCCTCCTCATATTTGCTAAAATTACAATCAGAATTAACAATCTCCCATATTTGATGATGACAGTTCATTAAAAGAAATACTTTAAGCATACTCTCCCCTTATTAATAACAGTTCCTTAATAATCACGTCTTCATATCTTTTTAGAGCAAGAAAAGATTGTAAAAACGAACCTTGTATACATAGATTTCATGTTTTTTATAGTCATAGAAGTTCCTTATCATAAGCTGCAAGAAGTTGCTTCACATGATTTTGCCAAGCAGCAGCATTTTTATCATCTACAGTTACCCAATCGACAAGTGTTGATGCTGGTTGTTCCCACCATTCATCAAGCTGCATCACATTGACATCAGCTATGAGTTTCAAGTAAAAAGAGTATATCATACAACATATGATCTGAAACTGAAAGTATCTCGCTTACCAAACCATCGATATATTTGCAATCATCCAATGATTTCTCGGCATCTGCAATTCTTTTCTTTAGTTCAGGCAACCACTGGTCCATAATTATCCCTTCTTGTTCGGACGCCAGATCTAAACAGGAATTCGTCATCCTAAACGGTACAATTGTTAAGACAGTCAAAGTCAGAGTCAACCATCAACTATTAGTCAAGTTGCAGGATTAGTTAAATCAGTTGTATTTTTGCAACTACTTCTGTTAAGTGGTAGTTAGTTTATTAATAGCAGTTATGTGTTTGGTCTATAAATAGGACCTTTAGTATTTCACTTGGATGTGATGTGAAAAATACAAAATACAAGAAAGATGCTCTTTTTTGTTCTTAATTCTTTCAACAATGCCCAAAATGTCAAAAGTGTAGAATATGGAACTGTGAAAAACATACTATATATGCGTATATGTATAGATTTCTTACGTGTTATATTCTTTTTGAATATGATTAGCATGATCTAATAATGAAAGACCGCTTTCAACAAGATCCCTTTTCGTATGCACCATGTTTAAAGCCTTTGATAACTCCTCCAGTACGCTAGCTTCAGAGCCACGCAACTTCAGACAAAATTCCATTGATTCCAACACTGATGCTAAGCTAGCTTCTGAACCTTCCAAGTGATAACAAGATTAATACTTTGACAGTTATTTTCAGACACGATCTAATAATATATCAACATAGTAATGAAAAAGATCATATTGAGCATACCTGCAGGATACTGAAGGGCGGCAGAAACACGACATATGGAAGGAATTGCAGATGGATCTCCCAAACAAGCTCTAGCTGTCAGTAGTTCGGCGTTCTTTTCTGCAGCAGCAACTGCTTCAGATCCGGTGCAACCAGTGGGACTCGCAGACTCCATGAGCGCCTGAAGGAGTCAACAGTTAAACACCAAGACTTGCTTGAACAATATTTAAAGATGATATGTTTATTTTAAAATCACAGTGAGTTAGAGACCTGTGGAGTTGATGGAAGCATATAAAGTCTATTATCAGGAGTGCAGGAAAAAGCCGATACTTCTTCATCAATAAGATCTTTAGTTCTGTTTGCCACATTGGCAACGCATATACATGCTGGAATGATGGTGTTTGATGCATGCTCCCTTGCAGATAACGGTATTTGACTCCAGAATGCAGAGGTATCCTGATGAACCGTCAAGATTGTAGACGATTAATAGCTGCATTATAATGATAATAACAATAGTTTGTTCTTACGGTGATTGCTTTTGTAAGAGCATCGCAGATGGACTTAAGCTCCAATCGTCGAGCATCAAATTCTTCAATTTTCTTCCACTTTTTGTTTAAAGAATCTTCGACTTCCTTCCTCTCTAAATACAACATGTTCAAACGTTGAACTTCACAAGTCAATGTGTTCAAACTCGCTTTTAATCCAGCAGCTTCTCTTTCCATGGCCCAAACCTCCAGCTGAACAAACACAAACGAGTTAATTACAGACTTATTCTACAATGCTCCAATCTTGAATACACAAATTCATGTAATAAAGCAAGCAAATAATTTGTATACCTCCAACTGTCTAAGACTGCTCATGTTCTGTGAGAAAAATGGAGCGCCCACGCCACTGCTCCCGCATAGACGCCTTAAAAGATTTTGACACGCGCTTCTAGCCTCTGCAGCTTTATTGAGCTGATCCTCAGTAGCCACAAATTTCTGAACATGTGCTTTCTGTAAGCACAAAGACAGATGAAATAGAATTATATAAAGGCATAAACAATGAAGCGAATGAGTGTATTTTGTGAATGCTATAGAGAGAAAGATACCTGTCTTTGAAAGCGTTGATATTGAGTTCCTTTTGAAGGTATGTCAAGACCATTATTACCATTACCATAAAGTTGAAGTGGTAATGGTGAGCCTAAATCAGGAGACGCGTCTATTATTCTATTATTCTCATACTTATACCTGGATGAATATTAGACATTTAGTACAGATCATACAGCAAGTGAGAAGATAAACTAAAATTATTATATTGCCTTAATGTTTCTGCATCTGTTCGAATGTCAATTCTCTCTATTTCTTTAGCAACTGCAGATTTCAACCTTTGAGTGTAAGCAGTTGCAGCCAGAAGCAACTGATGAGGGGATTTTAAACAATCAAGAATCACATCTTGAACCTCATCAGGCACATTCCCATCAAAATCAACACCTAGTTTTGACGCTTCTAGCTGCGGGTTCCCATGGATACCATTTCCTTCATATGCAGGAAAAGAATCGCGAATCTTTTCAATCGTTCTTTCTGCAAGTAATTCACACGCCTTGCGGATATCCCTCTCCCTATTCGTCTCAAGAACGTCAGTATCCGCAGGTTTTAAGCTTCTTATAGTCGAATAACCTGCACCTCTCTCATTATTCACATGAGAACTTGTGATTTCTTCAACAGAAGAATCAGCATCTGCTCTCTGAGAATCTTTTACTTGATTAACATATGAACAAAGATGCTTATGATATTGTGTGAATATTCTAGCTGCAACATCACACTGCGCGATATAAGCTTCCAACATCACCTGCTTATGCCTACATTTCAATGCATACTCATGTGGTAACATATATAAAGATACTACAAAAGATTCATAAAAGTATCAACTTTTTCATCTAAATGCATCAGTTTACAACACAACAAACCTGTAGTTCGATCGTTCATCAAGCATCCGCTTGCGATCAGCCTCTTCACGCGAAACCTCCACCATCTTCGCGTTCAACTCCTTCCTCTTACGTCTCACAGTGTGCCTCAGCCTCTTCACTTCCTTTTCAGCCAATTCGCGCTCCTGCAGCGCTGCCTCTCGGTTATTATTCTCCTTTATATCGATACTTTCGGCCTTCCTCCCCTTCGGTTTCTCCTTCCTCCTCCCTCCTTTGCTCTCTTTCCGATCACCAGCAGCAGCAGCAGCAGCAGCATGGTGTTCTCCACCATGGACGAGGATGTTACGTCGGATATTCTCAACAGTTTTCTCTGATTTAACTCTCTTCAACAGAAACTCAAACACCGGAATCATGTTCCCTCTACAAACCCTTCGAATAGCTTCGGACGATGGCGTTGAGGCCTTAAAAACAAGATTCCGATCAAGAGGTCTGTAACCCACTTCCCTAATCAGCCAATCTAATATGGCTTCTGGTTGGGCAACAGATGTCTGCATTAGGGTTTCAAGATATCAAATTGGTTTTGATTTGAGAAAGTGTTGGAGATCAAGTGGATCTACAGATGTTGAGACGTTTGTGAGGCGATTTGTAGTGTTTTAGATCAAATATGAACGAGAATTGATGATTTCAGAGGGTGTGAAATGATCGGAAAGATGATCGGAGGTGTCGATGGTGAAAGATCATCAGATTGCATGCAACCGTGTGTATGATTGTGTTAATATGTTGATTCTATCTATTAATAAGTATTTTTGGGAGTTTTTTGTTCCATTTTGTTTTTTCAATAGTTAGTGTAGATTAGAGATGACAAAAGAAGTACAAGAATGTGATTTTTGTTTATAATGGGTGTTTTAAAAATAGAAATGGGTTAGAATGAATTGAATAAAAAACATAAGGGGGTTAAGATGGGTTAAAAGTTTTTTTGGAAAAAAATAAACATAGGTCAAGATGAGTTTTCAAATTTAGATCTTCAAGTCACAATAAGTCAAGGTTTCTTTCACTTAAATTGATCACCTTCGTCGAGTTTCATTGCGCCCCACCACTGCACCACCACCGAACCACCACCATACCACCAGTCCGCCACCGAACCACCACCAAACCACCTCCGGTCCACCGCATCACCATCAGTCCACACCACCGCATCTACAACCTCCCACCTCCATCAAGTTTCATCGTGCACCACCACCGCACCTACAGTCGGGCTCCGCATTAGTCTCCACCTCCGTTGAGTTTCATCGCTCACCACCACCACACCTACAGTCGGGCCTCCGTTTCACCATCGCACCATCATCGTCGCTTTATTGAAGGTACCACCCTTTATAGATGAAGTCGTATGTGTATCTTTTTGAGCTCGTATAAGCATTGGTCTATATGTGTTGTTGGATTGTAGAAAACTAGTAAAACAGTATTGGCTTTTTTAAAAGATGATTCATCTTGAATCGAACCCATCCTGACCCGAACCCATCCTGACCTAAACCCATCCTGACCCTTTTTTCCAAATGACCCATCCTAACCCAACATCATCCAGACCTAAATCCATCCTAACCTAACAACCAACCCAATCCAACCCACCCATTTTGCCACCTCTAGTGTAGATGAGTAATTTAAAGATATGAAGTTATGTATAGAGTTTATTACAATGTTCAACCTTTTTATCCTTCTAGATTTGAAAAAGAAAATACATACAAATTAACCTCACTCTTCTAAATAAAGTGATTTTAATCTTGAAATTTAAAAAAAAAGTATAATATTCGGGTTGACCCGAATCTCACAAAATAAACCCAAATACCAATTCATTTATAAAATCGAGTTCGAGTTGATGTAATAATCGTGTTGGGTTGGTCGGGTTAGTCCTTAATCGGGTTCGGGTTGATTTTATTCGGGTTTGGGTAAAAAACACACTCCTAGTTTTAAGTATAAAAACTATTTTCTTAATATATATCAATATTTTAAGGGATGAAAATCTAAGACTTTTTCCATTAACGTGAATGAAATCACCGTTAAACTCAAATAAAAATAAGAATATTATAATTAGGGGAGAATTACATATACCCCCATATAAACTTTATTAATTACATATATACCCAACTTAAATTTTTAATTACATATATCACATGGTAAAACTTAGTTAATTACATATATATATATATATATATATATATATATATATATATATATATATATATATATATATATATATATATATATATATATATATATATATATATATATATCCAAACTAAAAGTTTAATTACATATATCTCATTTTAAAACTTAGTTAATTACATATATACTCAAACTAAAAGTTTAATTACATATATACGATTTATTAAACATAAATATTACATATTTACCCATTTTATTACTTTTATTACAAAAACTTATATAATTAGTATTTTATGCTTATTTTTATTAAACTATAAAATTATGTTTTTCATTCTTTACTTGCTTTTTGAGTTTTGATTATTTATTAATATTTCTATACTAAGGTTTTTTTAATACCTTTTTATGCTATTTTTTCCGGTACCCGTACGAGACACTTCCAATCTCATTATGCAACATAAAAGTATGTGTTCGTATCATATTGTATAATGAGACTGGAAGTGTCTCGTACAGGAACCTTAAAAAATTGGAATCAAAAGGTAAGAAAACAAAAATAACATAAAAAACGTTAGTTAAAAATATTAGTAAATAATCAAACTCAAGAAAAATATAATTTTATAGTTTATTAAAATTAGAGTAAAATACTAATTACATAAGTTATTTTTTTAATAAAAATAATCAAATGGATAAATATGTAATATTTATGTTTATAAAAGGGATATATTTAATTAAACTTTTAGTTTATGTATATATGTAATTAACTAAGTTTTAAAAGGGGATATATGTAATTAAACTTCCAATTTGGGTATATATGTAATTATCTAAGTTTTACAAGGGGATATATGTGATTAAAATTTTAAGTTGGGTATATATGTAATTGATGATGTTTTTAGGAGGAAATATGTAATTCTCCCTATAATTAGCATACGGTAATAAAATTTAAAAATTTGAAACCATCGGTGGCCAATTTGTAAAAGGCATAAATAAACATTGTCGTACCAAGTTATATTTTAATATATGTATTATGTTTGGATATCTTTGTAAAGCTTTAAATTGGTATGTTAAAATTTTCATTTACTTTTGTCTAGTTATGTTCTATTATGTTCATTCAGTCACGTTCATTTATATTTGTTTATATTCGTGAACGATTTGTTTATACTTTTAATAAGCGAACATGAACGAATACGAGCACACTTATTTTTTTAATGAACAAACATGAATGGATACGAGCACACTTATCTTCTTAATGAGTGAACCTTAACAAGAAAATGTTTGTTTATACTCAAAATGGAACGAATGTTTGAAAGATGTATGATCCGCGTAGATGTTAAAGTCCCATTAGGAAGGTCATCATAGATAGAAATGCCCTGCGTGGATGTCAACGCAGATTCTAATTCCTACGTAGATAGAAACACTCATGCTTAGATATCACGTCTCATGCGTAAGATGGAATAGTGTGTGTAGATAGATGTCAAGTCAAAATGCTCAGGCGTAGATTGAAAAGTGCATGTGTGGATGTTAAGTTTGAAAATGTTCATGCGTCGATACAATAGTGCTGCATTCATGCGTAGATGATTATTCACTTAGTCAAATATAAATATCCTGCATAGATGTTACCATTCATGTGTGTATGGATATGTACTTAGCCATATAAGCATAAAGACTTAAAATTTGTAATGTTATATGAGTTTGCACTTTGTAACTCAATTCAAACCCTTTTAAGTCTTATTTGTATATTTTAGTTAATCATAATAAAATAGTTGATAACACAAAAATTAATCATGTAGTCTAACATATGTAAGCTTATCCGTTGTAGAGGGTGCTGGGGGCATGATAGGGTGATGTGACACCCTCGGCGTGTGATAGGAGCGTGATAGAGTCTTGCATGAGTGCCTTCACGGGCTAGTTAGAAGGTTTTTCCTTACGATTTTTTCGATCTACTACAATAATACACCTCATCGGCTCTAATAAATAAACACTTTTCTTACCATCACACCCATTGCACTCATTTTATACGATTACATACTGTTAACATGACTGCCTGTATAACAACACTTTTTAATTATCAAACCCAAATCACACCATTACCACCAGTAATGGCCTAATAAAAAGGTCGGTTATACAAATAGCCCGTTGTTTGGTATAGTTCACACATGCTAAGTTTAAAAGGTTGCATTTCAAGTTGGGTGCTTTTTAACTTTAACAAATTTGAGTTTCAACTTTATGATAGTAAAAATGACCAAAGTTTTAAATCATAATAGATATACACACACTAACAAATGTATCCTCGAAGGATGATGTTTATTGATACTTAATGACTGTTTCAAATAGGCATTACAACTGAAGGAAATAAACGAAAACAACAAAATAAAAAACATGAACTAAACTCGGTCCATCCAACCATACCCACATTCTTCTTGACCCGATAATAGCTCCGACTCATCGTTCTTAACAGCTAACTCAAGCAGAACTGTTTAAATTATCTTCAACATAGAATAGTAAAATAACTTATGATGTTTTATACATTTATGTAGCATCAATGATAATTGCACAAACCCAAACTTGAATACAGTATAAACACACTTGACAATTGAAGATCAATTGCCTTTTGATTTTATAGGTTAAAGTGTTTGATCATCCAAAGTGGCATCATGGTGGTCGATACACAATGAGTTTGCGTTTGAGTTTGAGCTAATTCCTCCTCTCTCATGGCTCCTCCCAATAACGGTTCACTGTAAAACAGTAAAAATCAATTCTAAGCGACTTTTTTTTGTCCATGAGAGCTTGTAAGCTCACAAACCCGATCAATACCCTGCTAACAACATAATATGGTTTGCACTTGATGATTAGCTTATATATGCACATAGAGAGGGAGAGAGTACCTAGTGGTTGCAAAAAATGGAACTGAGTGTGGCGGAGGAAACAATAACCTTGAATTTTGTTGCTCATTGTTGATCTCATTCTCTTTCAACTATGACCAGTTCAAATAGTTAGAACATAAAATTTTAATCAACTTGTAAGTTTTTTTTGTTTTTTTATATTTTCTTGCACATTTTTGATGGAATTTTATGAGAGGAAAACGGTCGCAAATTGAGCGACCGGAACCAAAATGGTTGCATATTTGCGACCACTTCAATTCAGTCTTGCAGTCGTTGTAACTCGATTGGAAATAGACTTAAAATTAAAATTTAAACATCGGTCCTAATCTGGTTGCAATACACACGATCATAAAATAACCAACAATCACAAACCGCGGAAACGGGATACTACTTGCGCCACAATGTTGGTTCCAAGTAGCCAAATGCGACCGAAATTACAGTCACACATGCCTAGTTTTCTAAGAATGACACTAACCAATGTATTACTATAAGTACCTTTTTAGAGAGTGAGTTGTTTCGTTCTCGTAACCCCTTCTCCTATCATCACAAAACATGGTGCATTATGTAAAAAAAGTCCATGCTTTCTATAAAACAAAACCTTTAAATATGTTTAGCAACATAAGAGGTCATAGGTTAATTACCTTTTTATGAAACTCGGAAATGGACTCGTGCATCAATTGATTCTGCAAAAAACAAGCGCGAAAAGTAAATTATCGTTATGATATGCATACCACAAGGAATAATATCAATGTTCGTAGTTACCTTCTTTATTCGTATTCGCTTAAGAGATGTATCAAGTTGTTGCTCCACATTTTGAAGCTCTCTTAGGTTCAGATGCTCTAGGTCTTCCCCAGCATAGTGCCTAAACTTGTTTAAATGATATAAGATCAGCCATAATTAAGAGTAACAACTTGGTTTAAAAAAGCGCGAGACAGTCCGAGACGTTAAGGTCACAAAAGCAGTGAGACGCGCCCATCACATATGTGAGGCGTACTTTTTATATACAACCAAATAAGCTTTATTTATTACCTATCTCTTATCTGTTTTATATATAAACCGCATGAAACCCTAAATAAATAGAAGATTTTTATAGTGACTACACCTTATGTTTTTCTCAAGCACTTCAATCGTTTCCTTGAGCTTCGATAATCCAAGAGTCCAGCTTGCCTGTGCATGTTTTTTCAGATACGAAGTAAACTAGCTTACTACATGTTGTAAGAAAAACGTACAAGAATCAAACAGTTAGACTGACATTGCTAATATGAAACATATATATTTTGTTTGGAACAACTAATTTCAACTTGCTTATTATTTGATGTAGCTTATTTTACTCCAAAACAATCAAAAAGTAGTTTAATAACTAATCTTAAACAGCTTCATAACACTTACAACCGATTCCTTTTAGAAATATTCAGTTCACTTCACAATAATGAAAAAGTTATAATATATATACCTTTGTTTCTGTTTCAGGAGCAGTAAGCATTCTCTCTGCATATGAATACCTTTCATACCTTTCAAGAATCGTCTCCATACTGCATGTTTCAACTAAACAACGGTAAGAATATGTACGCGATCCACCATGTAAGATAAACTTTTGAAACAGGTTTACTAATGAACAGTAAGGTACAAACTATAAAGGGCGATTTAAGACCCGATTGAAGTAGATCAAAGTACCAGAAGTAGAATTCGATATATGTGAACCAATTATGAATGTAGACCATCAATCATTTAACTTTTACAATTAACTTAATTAAAAGGTCTACTTAAGATGCTTAAATCATTTAAACTAATACTAAGAATGTGTGACTAGATGACTTGATTAATCATGATGAAAAAGTATGTTACAATCAAGGAGGTTACAGATCAATCTTGAAGGTCATGTTGGAGTTAATTGTTAGATACAAGTTTGATACAAAGTTACTTGTCAAATAAGTAATAAATGATAAGTTATAGTTTGCGTATATTTTGTATTATTATAAAGTCAAAGGGTCCTTAGTGTATATGTATATCTTAGAAACTATAGTGCAGTGTATATATATGGGTCAATGTAAACAAATCGATGATGATGAATTCCTGCAATTTCTATTGAATTCAAGTATAGTTTGTCATCTTTCCATCTTTGATTCATTTATTCCTGGGTAATAGATCAAGTTTAAGACTTTATAAGAGATAGAGTTTAAAGACTTAAAATATGATTAAGATAGTAATCCATAGCACCGCGCGAGCAGAAATTCCTAGTAAGGATAAAAAGGAGTTTACGATAGTCACTTCGGTTGTGTATCTAGAACACTAAGGACCCAGCCTCAACCAGGGGTGAAGCTTAGTGAGGGCTGGGGGCCCGCGTCCCCCCTCTTTCGTCAGTACTGTTAATTTTCGAGCCGATAGTGAAATTTTTTTAATATATATAGAGTTCACCTCTCTTTAAATAATTTACTTTGCCCCCCGCTTGCCTTATAGTGTGATTCAAACTCTGCCACTGACCTCAACCCATAGGGCCATGTGTAAATAGACCATCATGTTGATGAATAAAAGGCTAAACCATATAGGTTTGTACCGATCAATGTCAACGAGATCTTAGTGTAATAAGATGACCGGCACAATGAACAGTTATTGTGTTGCTGGCTAGACAATTTTGACAGATCGGTGTAGCCAAACAGTTGCTTATGAGAACTATAAAGCAACCTAAGATGAGTATGTATACAATTGTGCATATGTGCACATACAAAAAAGATTAAACTAGGTTATAATAATTGCAAGAAACTTAGATATATAGAGATTTAATATCACTACAATAAAGATGTTAAATCTCTGAATTTAAAGTGAATGCAAAAAAAGATAATAAAAAAAAATAATATTGCACTTATTAGTGTGTGAAAATAATTCAAGCTTAAGCGTTAGGATATTATAAGGATTATGCCCTTATACTGTGTAAAAATATTAGAAACTTTACGGTTATAAATGTGAAGAAATACTAATATAGAGATTTGGAAAAATGAGTGAAAACATGATGTAATACAAAGATTCAAAAAAGTTATACTTTTAGAAGAGTAAAAACTAAAATTTTAAAATATAGTAGATCTTTTTTTTAATTGCAAATGAATATTATAACAGCTTTCCAAGGGTTGAAAGAAAGTAGTAAACCAATCAGCTAGCTAAAGTTAGAAAGTTCAGAAGTAACTGCTCTCCTAGCTACACATTCATCTTCCTCTCTTGCTTCATTTTCACTATCCTTGACTATAGCAGCAAAGCTAGGAGATTTCTGAAACACCAGCCGCATCAAGGCCGTTCACTCTTCCGTGAAACCAATCCATGGCATTGTAAATGGCGTGGAGCTACAAATACAAACAGGAGGATGGAAAGAGACGATCAATTTAACTATGACGCGTTTCGGATAGCTAGATTCCCCTCCTCAATTGGATTCCTTTTTCTTCCCAGTTGGCCTGCATCGGCTAGGGATGGTACGCTATTTAAACAGTGACATTTCTCATGGATTTGAACACATAATTTTAGCAATCCTAGATCACGCCTATATGAAGCCTTGCGGCATCTCTAACATGTTTGTCGTAGTCGACCTTTCGAATTTAGTAAGATGGCCCTTTTGTACCAGGTCGACACGCTGGCCGCCCGACCCGCTTTTTCCCCACTAACTAATTACGTTACGACTACTTTTGGTATATGCAATTGAGAAGCCAAAGTCATAAAGAAGGGCTTGCCTTCCGCACTTTCGTATAACAAAAATGCGAATCGAGAAGTGATGGATAAATCCAATGATGAAAGGTCATCATGCCGCAAAACAAACAACCCTAGTGACCATGTCTGCCCACCATTTTAAAGGAAACCACCACCCAAAGGGACGTTGTGGCAAAACATCTAACCCACTTGAAGCATATTGCACCAAGTGCAACTCAAACTTATAATCTTCACTTTGGAAAGCCATAAGATGCCTTCATCTAAACTAATTAATTTAGGGCTCATTAGCAATCTAGTAGATCTCTAAACACAAAATTGTTGAGATTTGAGAATAAACAATTTTAGCATGTTTTTAAGTGTAGAGTTTTAATGGGTTTCTTTGGCGTATTACTCCATTTATAATATATCCTAATAATTCGTTATATTTTTTTAACACATGACATTCTCACAGCCACTGTCAATTTATTTTCCCGGCTAAACTATTTATTTTATTTTAAAATTTTAAATAACTAATTTCTAAAATTTTCTCTTTCTCACTTTATATTATAAATCAAAGTCCTTTTAAATCAATAAGTTTTAAAAGGCATTATTTATCAAATAAAAACTAAGTATTATGATTAAAATATACTTTTTCAACAACAAAATATTGATAAAAATAAAGTTTTTTCAAAGCAAGTATTTTTTAAAAAACAAAAGTTTTAGAAATAATAAAAATATTTTATCAACTAATCAAAGTATTTATATGCAGTTTTAATCATATCTTAAATCAAAATTACATTTTACACTTTCTAACTCTTTGTTAATAAATATTTAATATTTTTTTCTTATTCAACTCGTGTAATAAACAGAGATATAACTTAGTTATAATTATATTTATTTTATATGTCTAAAAGTTTGTAGCTTAATAGATCGTTCATCTTAAACAAGTTTATTATCTATAATAATAACTATTATTTTATTTATCATTAGTTTTTATGTTTTTTATTACATATTAATCTACTTAAATATTAGGATAACTATCGACGCTTTATCATTATCATTAGGTCGTTAACTTTATTATTAGTTGGTAGTTTTGTCAATATCAATTTCATTATCATCTCTATATCTCTATATAGGTATATGGTTTTAAGTAATTCAATACACGAAAAATATCATTCATTAATTTTATTTCAATTTCTCTGCTTTAGGGTATTAAATCATTCTGTATTCCTGCTTAAATTATTTTTATTTTTTAATAAATCAAGCACCGACCTAAATTCTAAAACCCAAACAATAAATGTAGCAATGATTTGCAGGAATTAGACAGCAAACCTAAATTTTAAAAACAAGAACAAAGTTCGAATGCGTGTAGAAGAATGAATAATGAAGGTAATGATACTCCGATCAGGGTTTAATGATCATTGTATCCTTAATTTGAATGTATTAACCATTTTAAGATAGAATGTAGTAAATGAATTGAGATGAAATAAACAAATATGAGATAAGTCGATAGACTTCTGTTAGTTATATTTTTAAGCATTATTTTTTATAGTTATAAAGTATATTTTGATGCATATTTTGTAAATATTGCATGTATTTTTGTTTATTTTATATCAACACTTGCTTGGGTGGAATGTAATCTGTTTTAGTTTGTTTCAGGTGATTTTGTAGGGATAATGAGTTCGTGAAAAGGATGAAAGATTTGGAGCAACAGAAAAAGTATTGCTGAAGAGATGCTGGAGCTTGAAGGAAGCTACACAACATAAACTTCACACGACCGTGCAAGCTCACATGAAAAATTCCTAAAATTTAGGAATTCTTGTTTTTGATAATTATTACCAGATTTTCTTGAATAAAATTACAAAAATAAAATCCTAAAAAGAAAGATCTGAAAATCAATGCATTATTATAAATATAATAGTAGATGATGATTAAAAGAGACATCTTAGAACATCTTGAAGACATTTTTTTGGGGAGAATCAAGTTCAACAAGCAAGAAGTAGTTGTAGCAAATTAGTTATGTTTTGTTGGTGGATTTTTCTTCATTGTAAAGATACTTAATCATTCTTGTTTGTTTCGTAAGTTTTTATTTTATTTTAGTTTTGATTGATCTAGTCGTCATGTCCGGCTAGAACAATCTTAGTTTCAACATTAAGGTTTAATTTCTTTGATTTGATTTGAACTTATGTGAAACATTTATGAGATGTTTTTTTTATTTTAATGGTTTGTTTGTTTGATTATTGATTTTAAACCCGAATCTGATCCGGTATATATTAGATTGCTAATAAAATTGGTCACTTTATTAATTTTTCTAATAAGGTTCTTCAAGATTTAAAACCATAATCAAATTTTGATTTTTGATATAAGAAACAATTAACGATTTGAGTTTGTTTATAAATTCATCCTCGTTATAGAGTCACACATTTTAGTTAAGCATACCAAACGACATGTGTGTTTAATTATAATTTATACTTCTATCATTGCAGCCCGCACGTCTTATCCGAACTGCGTGAGCTTAGAATAGCGGGTTGGCTCTAATCAGCGAATTACGATTGATGTCTAGTATCGATACAAATTATTAAGTAAAAAAGATCATTGCACCATAATCGTTAATGATCGTAAGTCAAATCGAATCAAGAAATTACCTTAGTTACTTCACAGTTTAATTAACGTTTTTAGTAATCCTTTTTTCATAATTTAAAAATACAAAAAAATGTCAATTTTCTTTTTTTTTTCCGGTATAACCTTAACACGACTACGTGAAATTTCCTTTACAGTTTTGACACGGTCGAGTTAGCTTGCTGGAATTTTTTTCTACTTTTTGTAAATTACTTCTAGTTTTACTTCTATCTCGTTACTACAATAAAGCTAAATGACGATAATGACTTGAACATTTTAGATTTTATATTTCTATATTAAGTAAGAACCTGACTATATACCATTAGTATATGAAATAAACAATGTTGAAGTGCTAACAAGATATTTATATTTCAACTGTCAATTTGGGGGAGAATATTCTTTGGGAAATTACTGACATTTGCTTGTTGGATTTTGATGCTAGCCTATGATCATTTGAACCTTGGCTAAACTTTTTTGCAAGATTACTCATACTTGAAAATACTTTCCCACATGAAATTTCTTTCGCTAGTAGTCCGTCACAAAATGTTTTCTTCGAGTATGGTATCAAAGGGGCATTTTATAGTGGATTTATACTTTGAGAAATAAGGGTGTTCATTAGTTCAATATTCGATTTACTTTGTTTTTTCGCATATTTCTAGTTATAACATGAATTAACTTTGAGTAAAAACTAAATCAACATGTTTAGAAAACATTTATCTATTCATATCCAAATTAATAAGTTGAAAAAGGCTGACATTGTTTGAACACGACGACCGTTATATGGACAACCTGTCACGTATATACAAGTAGTATAAGTGTTAGGGTAGTCATATTAGGTCGGAATGCTCATATTGCCCTATGTAACTTGAGTAGATGTTTTCACTTTAATCAACAACATTCTAAGTAAAATCCTATACAGCTATAGGACTTGTATAAAGACATAAATGACTGATGTGGCGTGGCACATCTTTGTCGAGAAACTCTAATCCTATAAGACTCGAATAGCTCTATACGAGTCGTATAAAGGGCGTCAACGTAAGACACAGCATCTTGAGTGTATCTCTAACATATACTTAGAGAAAATCTACCTTTTTGAAACTAAAATAGAACAGTACCTCCTAAGACACAAACCTTTGCGAGTACTAGGTTGTCTTGGTTAATTATGTACGGAAAAACTAAAACAGATGATTCCTTATTCACCAACAGTTTGAAGACAATCTAGTACACAATACTACAATAGTGTTTTAAGGCTGTGATGGGTTCCCATTAAGTAGATCACACAGCTCAAGAAAACTCTCAAGTTCCAACATATCACAGCTATATTTAACTTTTTCAAAAACTATTTTTTAATAGTATCAAACAAATAAAACAGTACTACACCATCCAGAAAAAATAGTAAAAATTACCCATCCAAAGGTAAAGGGTTCTATAGTAGATCACATATACTAATATATTACAATTTGTGTACACACACACACACATATATTTGTTATATAAAAGGGGATGCATGGAGAAAGAAGACCAAATGAAGAAAATTACTAAAATTACTAAATTTACAGGATTTGTGTCAGAATAACACAAAAAGAAAAGAAAAAACCCCAAGAATCCACACAAAATCAAGATTCAAAAGGGTTTGTCTTGAGTTTATGAACTTTTGATCCACAAAAATCTTGGATTTAGGGTTTAAAGATCGATTCAGGTGGTACCTCTACGTTTAGATTGAATTCAAAAGTAAAAAAAGCAAAATCAAGAAACAAGATCTTGAAATCTTGAACACACACATACACAGATATAACGTTAAATACTTTTTTAACCATTTTAAACTAATTTCAGATCAAGAAAACCCTAATCTTGATGTGGGTCTTGCATGTTTTCAAGCTAAAAATCTGACAAAATAATAATACTATTAAGAAGATGAAGATAAGAGGACCTGGAGTGAGTTGAGTACTCAAATAGTTTGCCTTTAGAGGAAAAAACGATGAGAGCAACATCTGCATCACACAACACAGAGATCTCATGTGCTTTTTTAAGGAAACCTGTTCTTCGTTTTGAGAATGTCACTTGTCTGCTGATTTTGTTCTCGATCCGCTTCAACTGCACTCTTCCTCTCCCCATCTTGTTAATCTGCTTTTATTCTTTGATCTACAGAAAACCCTAAAGCAATCAACTTTTTATGTAAGAAGAAGAAGAAGAAAAAGAAGACACAGGAGATCGAATGTCTTTTTCTGTGGGTATGTTTCTATTTTGGTGTATTTGTTATATTATTATTCTCACTTTCTTACACATGATAATCTGTTACCTTGCCATATATAAACAACTGAAAAGTATAAATTAATGCTTACATCATTTGGTGCCCAATAATATCTAAATCCAAAGCATCTCTAGTGGATGCATAAAGACTATCCGGATGGACAGCAAAAACGCCCACGAACAGCTTCTCTTTTAAAAATTCTATTCGTGGGCGTTTGTTTGTGCATGTCCGCCCTCTTTTTTTCACACAAACGGCTTCAAAAGTGGTCCATTGCATATTTTCTTTCTGTAGTAGTGTTGAATTAAATTCAGGAGCTTTAAGAAGACTGATTTAAATAAACATTTTGGAAATATTTTTTGAATGATAATAATAGTGTAGTATGATTTTTAAGGTGTAAAAAAGAGGGAGTTTGAAGTAAAGAATAATAAAACTAGAGGATGAGTAAAGAGAATAGTTGCATAAGGAAGGGATATAAAAGTACGGTGGTTTTGATACAAATGTGTTGTCAAGTTTTCATTGGTTTATTTTTTATCTGTGTATTGTTCAGGGAGACGGGGTTTGGGGTGATTCGGATTAAGTAAATAGGAATGATAACTTTTGTTAAAGTATTCTTAATAAGTTTTTAGTTTCTATAATTTATAGTTATAATAAGAGACTGTTTGACAACTTTTGAATGATTAAGTGTTAAACCAATAAGAGATCTGAATCATTAAGTGTTGAACTATTAAGAGGTCTGAACCATTAACAGCTAGTATATTGTTTAACTAGTCAAATGCAAATGTCTGACCAATTCAAGTAAAATATCTTAATCATTCAGCATTATACCTCGTAACTATTTAGCACTAGTATAATGCTTAACCATTTAGAGGCAAATGTCTGAACCATTCAGACATTTGCTCGCGAAACAAACAGTCTGAACCATTAAGTGCTGAATCATTCAGAGATCTGCATTAATAGGCTGATTAAGAGGCTAGCTGCCAAACAACCCCTAAGTTTATTAACATTTTTATTTCTATAGTTACGAACTATGTGATTACATTTTATATACATGTTACAAAATTATTACAGATCTTCTTAAATCCCTTCAAATTCGATCTATGTTTTTAAAAACAGAACGAATACGTAAAAGTACAGTTGATGCGTAAACATAAGATTTATATGAACGGAGTAGGTATCCAAAACATAGACAATCAGATAATATTTCACTAGTAAAAGTTGGTAAATACATACATATATATATATATATATATATATATATATATATATATATATATATATATATATATATATATATATATATATATATATATATATGGTAAGGTTCAAATGAGAACCCTACCTTATTGTAAAAACTCTTTAACTGATTTTCATCCATTGATTTAAGAGTTAATTACATATATAGTCCCTGTGGTTTATGTAAAATAATAGGTTTGGGTACTAAGGATTTCAAGTAACATGTTTGGGTATTATGTTTTTAATTTTATAACGAGATTGAGTATTAAGACTAACAGACATTAACTTTTCTGTTAAAATAGTGTTAAATGACCAAATTACCCTTTGACTTTTTGAAAAGGACTATTTATGTACCTATCTATCTCCAAGGACTACTTTGTAATTTATATAAAACACTTGATATATTGTTTTTGTTCTTTGACTTCTTTCCACCTCACACCTGTGCTACTAACCCACCGCTCATACCCCACCGCCGGTTCCTCCACCTTCTCCGACGACAACTTAATCACTCTAGTGAGCACACACATTTTCTGCGACACCCAACCAACATAACCTCTGTCTCCGTCACAATCTTCTTCTTAGAAATCCTAAAACCCAATTCAAACCTTATCTATTTGGGGATTGCAGTAGAGCTTTGAACTAGGGGACTAAATCGACGGTGGTGTTCTGATGGAGAAGAAAGGTTGGAGGTGGAGATGAATCGTTTATGCCTGGTTAGATACGACGATGACGATGATGATGAAGTTTATTATGATGATGGTGAGATGATGCGGTGATGCTGATGATGATGGTCGATGATGATGATGACGCAATTGATCTGGGTTTTATACAAGAATGAGAGAGTTCAATGGTCGGCAGAAGTTGTGGCGGCCGGTGGTCGGTGATCGATTGAGATTAGTCTTAACAGGGGAAAGGGAACTGGGAGATGCGACGATGGTGATGATGAATTGATGATGGTGTTGGTGGCCGCTGGCGGTCGATGTAACAGAGATGCACAATGGAGATGGATGGTTGTGGTCGGACTTGTGAGGGTACTAGAGATGATGCTCCGATGGCGATGATGATGATAGCCGATGGTGATAGTTGAGAAATTTATTTATTTTTTAGATATTTTGTATATAAATTAGAGTTAATTACGTAATCAGCCCACCAAATATAAAACTTACATAATTTGTCCCTTAGATGTAAAAGGACTATAATGCCCTTGTACTTAACAGAAATATTAACGTCTGTTAGTCTTAATACCTAATTTCGTTATAAAATTGAAAACATAATACTCAAACTTGTTACTTGAAACTCTTAATACCCAAACTTGTTATTTTAAATAAACCACAGGGACCATTTATGTAATTAACTCTTGATTTAATTATTGAAGAACTAGATCATGCCATGTGTCTTTCCTTTTTTTTTTTAAATAGAAAAGGGTAATTTAGATATTTTGCATATCTCTCAAAAAGTCAAAAGATTCAGATTCAATATGGTGGTGACAAGTGTCACTATCTTTTAATTAACCTTAATTTTTATTTTTATTTTTAAAAAGTTTACCCCTATATATTTAAAACCTCTATAACTTTTTTATACATTGTTATTTTTTTAAAAAAATTACACCATTAAACTTGTCTTATTTTTCTCTTTAATTCTACTATAGTATTGAAAATTTTTAAAATTTTTTTTCAAACGTTAGATGTTACAATTACATATTGTTTAAACGAATTCAAATCCTAATATGCTACAGTTCTTAAAAGTTACATTGATTTAACAACCACGGTTACACTAATATAACATAAGGGTTACACTACACTAACTTGATGGATGTAGTCTTCTATGGTGATGCAACATAGTGTAATAGTTAGTTACAATAATTTACACAATCTTCATTTGATTACAAATCTTAATAGTTACAGTGACTTACATCATATTGTAATTTCTTGCAATAAATTACAACAAAAAACATGTTTAAATGTAAAAAATACACATAAATGTATAAACATCATAAACACAATAGTTTGTTACAATAAAGTTCATGTAACAGAACAATAACTTACAAATAAATTTCATTATGTTTATTTTGAGTGTAAAGTTCTAATGCTTACACTAAATTACAACATATTTCTGCTTATTTATAGTGAATTACATCAAACAGTACGTGGTAACAAAACTACAACACTGAAATTAAGCCAAAATTAAACCATGTAACTACACTACCATGAAAGAATTAAACCATCAAAGAACAGGTGACAATGTTACATCGAAGAACATGTAACTACACTTCCACAAGTCCTTACTGTGAATTACATCGAAGAACAGGTGACAATGTTACAAAATTACATCTATGAAATGGCGATTACCTCCTTCGTTTATTTATTTGAACTTTATCATTCACTTCCTTCGTGTGATTGTACTGCATCAAACTCCATGATTCTCTGTTCCTATAATTACATCTATGAAATGAGATTACATTTCATTACGATGTAGTTATCAACCGTAATTACACTATTCCTATAATTACACCATTTTGTAATTACTTACAATGAATTACATTAATCAAACAACATATATAAAAAACAACAATCTAACAAACAGACAACACCACACCATGTAACTACACTAATATAACAAAACTTTAACAATGTAATTAAATAAAAAATAAAAAAAACAATTACACATTAATAATTCTGTTTACATCTAATAGTGATATAACAAAAGAGGATTACACTGTTCTACACTACTGTAGTTTTGCAAAAAAAAAAAGATCTAGTTACACTATTAATGTTATACTAATGTAACATTTAGCAAATTTGTAACTAAACATCTACTTACCCTATTAATTACCTGATATTACATCACTCCAACTAACAATGACACAATTATTACAACAATTAAATGACTTCACATCAATGTAAACCAATGTAAGCTAATGTGAATCAATATTAACCAATGTAAATCAATCTGTAAAACAAATGACATTAAATAATATAACTAAACCTTAATTATTTCAAAAACCTTACAGCCAAAACAACATTAAACCATGTAACAATCAACAATCAAACCATTTTATTTTTGAATTGTCAAAAGTGAATCTCTAATAGGCTATCACTTTTAACAAAAACTATCTAAGACATTGAATCAACATCTGTATGAACCATATTAAAATAATTTTTAAATAATTAAAACACTAACATAAACCAAAAAAAATAAACAAAGAGACAAATAATTTAAACACTAAAAATAACACACACTATAAAGCAAGAAAAACCTCATAGAAGTTAAGATTTTAATCGCGATGATGGTGTATACAAGGCCGGTGGTGGCAACAAGGAGAACCCAGATCTGAATCATAAG